>CM062804.1:141274805-141874805 GCA_031772625.1 Pinus tabuliformis | reverse complement strand
AAAGGGAGGCCTGAGTACTTGAAGGAAGTCCAATTTGGGGAGGTAGAGAAACCAAAGGTTCTGGAAGTGGAGTTGAACAAGTTGGAAGTGGTGTTCCAGCAATAGATATGGCATTTGCCATCGTTTAGACTGATTCCTGAAACCATACAAAACGCGTCGAGAACTCCTTTAAGTACAAAATTATCTCCCAATAACAAGGTGTCATCTGCAAAGAGGGCATGATTTATGTTTTTAACACCTCTTGCTATGTAAAACCTAGCGATTTCCTAGATCCATCGTTTATTTGTCTAAATAAAAACTGACAACAGAGGCTTGAAGAACAAAAAGAAGGGCTGAGAGAGGGCACCCCTGCCCAAGCCTTCTAGTGGCTTTGAAAAAGTCGACAGCTCTACCATTTACTAATGGAGCAATCCAAGGCTCCGAAATGCAAGCCCACATCCAATTTATAAATTTCTCATCAAATCAAAGCTTTTGTAATACTTTCAATAGAAAACTATGCCTAACTCTATTGAATGCATTTGCTAAATCAAGTTTGACAACCATAACTTTTTCATTATGACTTAGGCTTGAGTAGATTTCCTCTTGGACCAGAATGAAATTTTCCACTATCTATCTACCTTGATTGAATCATCCTTAACTTTCCGGTATGATTTTGGGGAGGATGAGCTTCAGTCTATTAGTGATGATTTTGGTAATCAGTTTGTAACGAATATTACACAGTGAAATTGGGCGGAACCTATTGAAGGAGTTAGCTCCTTTCTCTTTGGGGATGGGAGCAAGAAAAGCAGAGTCGATGTTGCCTCCAATTTTCTAGCAGACTTGGGACTTAAGAACCATTTTGTAAAGATAGTTTTCCACAATCGACCCGCAAGTTTGGAGGAATGTGGTTGAGAATCCATCCGGCCCAGGGGCTTTGTCTGGGTACATAGTAAATAGGGCATCCTTGACCTCATTCTTAGTGACTTTAGCTTGAAGAACATAATTCATTTCAGCAGTAATCAAGGATGGAACAATGTCCATCATATCAAAGTTTTGATCCAGATTTATATCTTCACTATACAGGCTTTTAAAGTGAAGGGAGGTTGCTTTTTTGATGCTTGCATTATCATTGTAAATGGTAGTGCCATCTTTGATGTTAGAAATGGAATTGGTACAGTTCCTTGCTTGAGCTTGTTCTTGAAAGAAGGAAGAGTTCCTATCTCCTGCTTTAAGGAAAATACTATGAGACTTAAGTCTCCAGTACTCTTCCTTAGCTAGAAAAACCTTGTGATAGTTTTGCTAGAGCTGGGCTTTTTTATCTAGGATCTCTTTTGTTATGTCAGCTGTTTCAGCTTGGAGATGATGAATTTCCAAAATGCGTTTGAAATTTTTCGTTTCAATGGTTGGATTAGGTAGAGATTTAGCCCAGCTTTTCAAATCCCTTTTCACTCTTCTGAGCTTCTCCTCCCAGATGAAAAAGGGGGAGCCTTTGACCGGCTGCATCCAAATGCCATATTGCATGAAGGTCGATTCCTTAGCCCATAGTAGGCTAAATCTGAAGGGAATTGGTCTGAGATCAGGCTGAAACACCAGTTATATCTTGATGGGTTTATGATCATAAGTACTACATGGGGGAATATGAAATCTAGCCTCTAATCCAAGCAGAAGAAAGGAGCTTTGAAAAAATAATCTGTCCAACCTGGCAGTAATGTGGCTAGGACCAATTCTTTTATTAGTCCAAGTGTACTTACCAGAGATTGGCTTGATGTCTAGCAAGTCCTAGACCTACATAAGGTCCTTTGCCCATTCCCTTGCCAGATCTCGAACTATGCTTCCTCCTCCTTTGTCTGCTGATAAGAGAGTGAGGTTTAGATCTCCGGCAATGATAATACACTCAAGATTGATGAGGTCTGCTTGGCTTCTTATGGATTCCCAGCAGGCCATTTTTTCCCAAGCGTTCATAGGAACATACACATTGAAGAGACTAATAATCTCTTTTGAGTCTAAATGCTGCAATTTTAAGAACATCCAGTGGGTGTTGAGGGTCTCATAAATGATTGAGAATTTGCTAGCATTCCATAAAGTGCCTAGCCCACTGGAAGCCCCTCGCACTGAGATTGCTTTCGCCTCACATTGTTCCAGACTTTCTTACTTGCCTGAAGGAAGACAGAGTCTTCTAGTTTGGTCTCTTGGATGAGGAGTATGTCAGGAGCTTCTGTTCATATTAAAATTCTGATGGCTTCTTCTTTTGTTTTTCTCCCCCTACCTCTACAGTTCCAAGAGACAATCTTCAACATTTGTATTTCTGGTTGGCTCACTTGGAGCCTTGGGGCTAGTTTCTCACCATCTTTGGTTTTGATGCTAATACCCTCTCAAGGGTTGGTTGGCTTCCTTGGAGCTTACCTTTGAAAGTTTCTTGGTCTCTTTTTTCCCGATCTATTTTGTGGCCTCTTGTGGATCTCCTTATCAAAGCTTGGGATTCTCCTATTTCACCTTCTTCCTCCAAGCCATCAGATTCTTACTGAACTTCCTTGACTTCGACAATGTTTCCTTTGGAACTCTCAGCAAGACATAGCCCCTTAGGAGAAGAGGGTGAACCTTTAGCGAGGGGGTTGATATTTGATTGTCTGCTTCCTATATTTTCTCTATTTGCGAGATTAGAGGGGCGAATTTATTTTCTTGGTCCATTCTGGGAGGGGGTTGCTGAGGAGGGGCTTGCTAGGGACCTCTTCCATTTAGATCAACCTACTTTTGGGTTTTCCTGGCGCACTTGACTTGGTTCCAGCCTTCTTCTTTACCCTTATCTGATTCAACATTGGATGGACATCCTCTAACGAACTGACCCTAGACATGTCATTTTCAGCATTTGAAAGGCAACTACTCACAATCTAGCTTCTGCAGGTGAGTCTAGCTTCCTACTTTGATATTGATGGCTTCTGGAAGATCCACCTCTAGATATACTTCTACGCAGATTTCAGCACAGTCATATTGATCTTTACTGTTTGCCCAATCTATGAATTTCCTGAGGGCATTGTCGATGTGCTTCAACGAGTCCCACTTCCAACAATGAACTGGGAGGTTTGGGAGTCTAACCCACACCGAGACAGCCGTGGGAACATAGACTGTAGGGTTGAAATTCGATGTCCATCTATTGAGATAAAGGCCCTGAGGGGCCATGAAATAGGGGACATTCTAGAAGATGAGATCCTTGTCATCCTTTCAGGTGAATTTGAAGAGGAAAAGCCCTCTTCCTAAGAAGTAAGAAGTGACTCTATTCTTGATCAGAGGAGCCCAGTTCCTGTTGACCCAGCTCTCAGTAGACTTAGGAGAGGGCCATAGACAAGTGAACTGGGTAACAAGGGCCCACTCAGCCAAGGAAAGGGTGACTTGAATCGGGGTCTCTAATGGTAGGAAGATTTTAGGAATGTCTTCGAGCCTCTC
Organism: Pinus tabuliformis; assembly: GCA_031772625.1. Taxonomy (NCBI): domain Eukaryota; kingdom Viridiplantae; phylum Streptophyta; class Pinopsida; order Pinales; family Pinaceae; genus Pinus; species Pinus tabuliformis. The sequence goes on along the minus strand of CM062804.1, from coordinate 141,871,385 downwards.
GACAAACTTGGTTGCTTCACTCTTTTCTTCTGCAGAAAGCTAGCCAAGAGCCGAGAGAAGGCTTCAACAGATGAAAGCAGAGGGGGGCGGGAGAGGTCCTACCTAGGGCAAGCCCGAGACCACCATCGGAGCGAACTCGACTTACTAGCCCCTCCCATCAGCAAATGAACCACATAGAATCAGAGGCTCTCAAAAGGAGAAGCTTAGGAATGATGCAGCAGGGCAGGGGGACCAAAGCCGTGGGCCGCGAGGTAGAGGGATCTAGGGCGCAGAGGCGCCGAAGCCTAGGGAGAAGGCTAGGGCTTCATGCCAACGCTCCAGGTCTCAAACCGCCAATTTTGTCCCCTGACTAGTCTGTATTGTTATTATTATAATAATATAATATTATTATAATATTATAATCATATAATAATAATAATAATAATAATATTATTATTATTATTATTATTATTATTATTATATTATTATTATTTTAATAGTATAATGATAATCTAATATTATTATAAGCTATTCTTATTATTAATTAATATATATTATGAGTTTATATAGTTATTATAAAGTAATATAATATTTATATAATAATATATATATATATATATATATATATATATATGATGTAGTTGTTAATATTTATATAGCTATTAATAATTATAAATATATAATTATATAAGAATATAGTTGCTATTATTTCTATAGTTACTAATTATCATAAATAATAAATAATTGGTCTTGATTGTTCTTATTATAATAATATTGATTATATTATTATCATAATAATAATTATATTTGTATATTATTATAATAATAATATATTAAAATAATATTATTATAATATTATAATCAAATATTATTAATAACTATATAAATATTATCAACCAGATTATTTTTATATATTATTATATAAATATTATATTAATATTACAATAATAATATAAACTCCTAATAGTATTATAAAAGTATTGATTATATTATTATTAAAATAATAATTATATTTCTATATTACTATAATAATATAATAATAATAATATATTATTATTATTATTATTTTATATTGTTAGATTATCTAAATAATATAATGATAATCTAATATTATTGTGAGCTATTCTTATTATTAATTAATATATATTAGGAGTTTATATAATTATTATAGTATTAATATAATATTTATATGGTAATATATATATGTTGTTGATGATGATAATGATGGTTAACATTTGCTGAGACCAAACATTGGTCTATCGGACCTAAAGAAACAAATTATTTATTTCGATTTAAGATTTTATTCCTATGCTCAAAAAGCTTGGAGAGAAGCCTCCCGAGCTCACTATATTTTTGACATTGTAAAAGGCTAGGAAGGTCAATATTGTAGCAAATATTGTGAAACTGAGGTCTAATGTGGTTGTACGGAGGGCACTCTAAGAGGAAGTAGTTTTCATCCTCAATGTTCCTATTCTCACATATATGGCAGATCCTTTCCATCCATGGCATCTTAGGAACTACCTAACGACCTGTTTCACTATGGAGCTCATGAGAATTTGTTCTAATCTTTGCTATATTAATTTTCTTCTTTGAGCTAGTTAAAATAGAGAGATAATTTTGATCTTCTAGGGTGGGGTTGATGACCTTCTTATAATAACTTAATTTTCTTTTAGCTGCTAAATCTTTCTCACACCACATTTTTCTTTGGACTTAGAAGCAACAATATCTTTAATGTTATTTATGTTTTGTAATGCATCATTCTTATTGATCTCCCAATAGTTTAACTAGGCCCTTGTGTCTTTATGCCACCCCCAATTGAGCCTTAGGTGGTTTTGGCTGGAATTTAAAGCTAGCTTAGGAAGTCTATGATCGCCTATGTTATTGAGATTTGCTTGTACAGCAAAAACCTAATCATAGCTAGGCTCTCAATAGGGGAAAGAACTACTTCTATAAGGAGAATAGGATAGGGTGTGTTACTTTTAATTTTTTGGTTATAAGTTATAAAACGCTTCTGGATTTGCTCAATCTTTCTCCATGATTCTCTGGAGATGTTGCAACCCCAAACCTCACAGCCATATAAGATAATAGGAGTGACTAAAGTTTCAACGAGCAACTTCTTTTTACCCCACATTACAAGGTTTGTCGTTTTACAATTATTTTCAAGACCAAAATAAGCTTTCCAGCCCCCATTAATCCTTTTCTCAATGCTATGGTTCTAGTTGAGCTTGTGATGAATATCAATTCCTAGGTACTTGTAAGAATACACTTCCTCAAAGTTATTATTGTCATACATAAAATTAGCGTAAGTGTCCTTCTTGGATTTGATAATCATAACTTTTTTTTTGTTAGTGTTAACAGTCATACCCATGATAGAGCAGAAATCCTTAAGAATCCTGAGTTGCTTATCAAGATGAGACGGGCACCTTGCCAAAAGAACAATGTCATCATCATAGAGAAGAAGGATGACGACTATCCCAGCTAAGATCGTGCCATCACATCCTGCTTCCTCTAAATAGCCTTCAAGCTTATCGATGTAAATGCCAAATAGGGTAGGGGAGAGGGGGCAACCTTGTTTAACTCTGATGTTACACTTAATATCTTTCGACCACCCCTCATTGCTCTTTAGCTTTGCAATTACATTCTTGTATAACCTTACAGTGACAGTTCTCAACTCGAGAGGAACCTTTAGCTCTTCTAATATGTTCCAAAGGTTGTATCAAGGAACTATATCAAAAGCCTTTCTAAAGTCCACAAAGCAACAAAATAAATTAGATTTATCATTATGGCATTCCTCTGCAATGATCTTAATCGTAACAAGGTGGTCTATTGTTGAGTGATGCCTTCTGAAACCTACTTGGCCTTTAGCCCGCTTACCTCCACTTTCAAGCCATATGCTTAACTTTTTTTTCCAAAATACTATCATATAACTTGGCTAAGAGAGGGTTGATCATAATTGTTCGATAATTAGAGGGGTTATTTATATCCCCACTTTTAAAAATAGGGATAATGAGGCTCTCAGTCCAAGGTTTAAGGAACCCTTGCTTGACTGCTTGATTGAAAATCTTGTGAATGTGGGGGATGAGGACAGGACCTCCAATTTTTAAGATTTCAACCTGGTAACTTCAATGTCCTTATCTTTCCGATTAGCGAGGTGATTAAACCCGAACTTAATGTCTCCTAAAGAGAAAAATTCTTCCGTTGTGAGCAGGTTTTCCAAATTATCCATGACATTTGGAGATTCATAAAGCTTTTTAAGATAGGAATTCCAATCGTGAAGATCAATTTTGTTATTATCTTTAGTCTTCCTAGTCAGAATCTACCTCTAAAATTTCTTAGGAGCTACCTTAGAGAGGTGTAAGAGATTCTCCTGTCTTTAGCGAATGTATTGCCTGTTTTTCCTTTTAGTTAGGACTTTGTATATTTTTATCTTGTCCATTTTAAGAGATTCATCAACAACTTCCTTAATTTCTCTCCTTGCACTTTTACAATCTTTGTCATACCATGGATTGGTTTTGATATTTCTTTTATTATTTGAAACTTCAATTGAGAACTTGTTAATAGAATATGAGAGGGTTGTAGTAAAATTATGATAGAGGTCGTCTATGTTGTCTATACTAGATAAAGGAAGCAAATTAGTTTTTAATTCATTTAGAAAGAGATCATTTTTATTTCTATCAAATATTAAGTTCTTTTGGCTGTAAGTATTATTTTCTGTGGGAACTCTATCCAGGACAAAATTGAGAGTTATAAATAAAGGCTTATGATCAGAGTCAGGTTCGTGGTCACTTAAGATGTCAAAATTTATTATTTCGTTGCATAATGGGAGATCGGAAATAACGTAGTCTACCACACTGCTACCAAGTCCATGGATGCAGGTCATATTGCTAGAATTGGGCCACTTCTTTAGACCATTGCAAATTATGATATACTGAGCATTACAGAGCTTGACTAGCTCCGACCCAAACAAATTTTCCCCGAGGTCTTTAGATCTCCTTTTGTACCTACTAGCCAGAGTAGGGTCTTCGTCTAACCAAAGAGGATTAGGGTTGGAATGATTGCTTAGAATAATAGCTTGGTTGTTTGAAGTTTGAGCATTAAAGTAACCTATTAAAAGGATATTACCATCATTCCTTAGGCTAGAAATATCATTCTCTAAACCATTGTAAGGGTTAGTTTTATCTAGATTCTTCTTCTTATAGAAGTTAGAATTGATGGGGGGAATAACATATTGCTATGTAGAACTTTTTATTATTAATGTCTCTGATCTCTATCCAACTATAGTGGTTATGACGGTCATTTTTATAAATCCTAGCATGGGGGGAGATGTTCTTCTTAATGTAACAAGCTATTCCCCCAATGCCTCTACGGGAGGATCACTTGTTCTAGGTAGACCATAAAGTAAAGCCATCTATGTTAGGGACCTTAGATTCTTCGTGCTCCCAAGTTTCAACAAGAAAAATAATATCAACATCATTTGAAATCCAACATAGCTTGGGGCCTTTATTCCATGGGAAGCCTCGACAATTCCAAGAAAGGATCCGGAGCATGTTTAATTGCTATTGACTACTATCTTTTTGGTTTCTATCTCGAATAAAGGCTTTTCTATTTCTAATTATTGCCCATTTTCCTTCCTTTCTAGCTTCTTTTACCTTTTGAACCTCCTTTCTTAATTGTGCTTGATCTTCCAGAATGAGATCTTCATTTATGAATGTTCCCGTTCCTTTTAGACTTGAGGTTTTACTAAGTATGTCGTACTTATGATCAATGGAGCTCACCTTTATGCAGATTAGTCTTCCTTTATTCTTTGTTAATTTTTCCAACCTTGTTGCTTCTGTGAGACACACTATTTCAATTTGTAATTTATTATGTAATTCTGTCTGGGCTAAGGCTAAAGTATCCTCATCTACTTCCTCTTTTAACTCGAAGATTATAAGGTTCAAGGCCCTTTTGTTACGTTCGTGGTCTAATTCTATTAATTTTTTCATTTCGCCTTTAATTGGTTCGATATCTAACTTATCTACCACATTATTTAGGGTGAGGTGGCTATTAACTTTTTCTTCTAGTTCTTTAATCATGTCTTTCATTTTAAAACTCTCCAAAGTATCAGCATCTCCTTGCTGGGATGGTTGGTTAGTATCTTGGTTTTGTTTTTCTATAACCTGCAATCTACTCTCCATTAACTCCATTTTATTCTCGAGTAGTTCTATTTATTTTCTATTTTCTATAAATAATGGTTGTTAATATTTATATAGTTATTAATAATCCTAAGTACTGATAATTGTTAACCCTATCTATACAAACTCTAAGATAAATATTAAAAATACTAAGAATATAGTTGCTATTATTTGTATAGTTATTAATTATCATAAATAATAAATAATTGGTCTTTATTGTTCTTATTATAATAATATTAATTATATTATTATTATAATAATAATTATATTGGTATATTATCACAATAATATAATAATAATATATTATTATTATAATATTATAACCAAATATTATTAATAACTATATAAATATTAACAACCAAATTATTTCTATATATTATTATATTAATATTATAATAATAATATAAAATTATATTATTATTATAATAATAATTATATTTGTATATTATTATAATCATATAATAATATATTATTATTATTATAATATTATAATCAAATATTTTTATTATTATTATTATATTTTATTATTATAATAATAATACAATATAATTGTTATTTTTTTTTATAATTTTATATTATTAGATTATTTAAATAATATAATCATGATCTAATATTATTATGAGTTATACTTATTATTAATTAATATATATTAAGAGTTTATATAATTATTATAATATTAATATAATATTTATACAGTAACATATATAAATAATCTGGTTGATAATATTTATATAGTTATTAATAATCCTAAATACCCATAATAATTATTAATGTTATTGATATAAGCTTATGGGTGTATATCAATCACATTGGAAAATGTGGTTGTATATATGCTTGATATATGCCTATCGGCTTATATCAACCATATTGGTAAATATGGTTGTGCTAGTATAGTACCCTAAGAGATGAGCTCACAGATCCTTTATTAGTAGGAACATAATTGACTATTAGAAATGTAAAAAAAATTATTAGAAGTAAGGAAATTCACTATCTCCCACATATGTCGTTGTTGGCTAAGATAAAATGGAAAATATGTTTGGTTAGAGATGCAGAACACATCTCAAACTCCTGCATTCTAACAATAATTCAAATATAATATCTTCAAAAGGCAGCTCATGGGTAATGAATTCCTTTACGTGGACTTCATGCAATCAAACTACATATTGTAAGAAAATTAAACTAATAATGTATGAACCATTAGTTTTAAATACAATTTTCATTTGGTGATTCATTACTTTGTTTACACATTTCACTATAAGATTAGGGAATTGGGATTTTTCCTTGAATCCTTCAAATATAGATGTCACAATCCTCCGACCCATAAATAACTTTGCAGGAAGAAGGCTTGGATTTCTTGGACTCGAATCAAATCCCAACAGCATTTTCAAACCTTGGACCTGCAATCCCATCCAATTGAAAAAAACATTAAGCATGACGACATAAGAACCATAATGCAACTTTACAGTTTTGTGTATGCATATCCCCAATAGACCTTACTAGAAATTAATGCACTAGTTGGTTTTAGCAGATGTAGGATATCTAGGATCTTTGTTATCCTTTTCTTAAATGGGTAAGTTTTAGCAGTTTCTCGGATCAGTTTCTTAAATAGATAGTATTTTTGTTATCAATGATATTGAAGTTGAAAATGGGGAACAAGGGTGTCTTTAAATTATTGGTGGGCAGAAATCCCTAGTATAAGATAAATGTATTTCCAATACATTCAAAGTTGTAATCCACACCACCACTTTTCCCTCAACATCCATCTCTTCTTCTTTCTACATTTTTTCTTTAATTATTCTCCAAATCCATGGACTTGTGTTTATTATCTTTAACGACCATCTTCTTAGTCTCACCTTTACATTCTTCTTTATTCTTTCCCTTTGGATGTTATAGTTTTTTTTGTCCTTGTTAATGTGGGTATACTTCAAAACTCCATGGATGATTTACTCCAAAAGGCATTGGCAACAACATAATTATTACCTCGACAAACACTCTACATGTCAGTATGGGAGATGTTATAGTATCTTTAAATGAGTGTATATATTTTAATTTTGGCTAAATATGGGGGAGATGTTGTAGTGGTTGTAAAGAAGTGCCAAATTTAAATGTACATTTAATATGAAAAATATGTTGCAGTGTAAGTAAAATGAAGCATTAGACTAAAAAACAATAATAATAATAATAATGCACAATATCAACTCAATTCAAAAGGTAATAAAAAATAAAATAATAAATTCATAATAATTCTTATTTCCAAACATATAATTAAAAAATAAAAATATTTATAAATATAGAAATAATAGTTTATTTGTACTACAAATTAGGATCCATTTGAAAAATAAATTAAAATAATAATTTATATTTATAATCATTATATTTTAGAATTTCATATTTAAATTTAATTAATAAGCATATAAAAATTCACTATTTACAATATTTTTTTTTGATAAGTTATATATCTATCTGTATATTTATCTATATCATCAATGTTATGCATATCATGTTAACAAATTAAATTTAAAAAATATTTCAGTAAATACCTTGTAGCTAGATATTCCCTCGTAAGCTTTTCTTAAGAAAATTCTTTGTGTCTATTGTGATGATGTGTGTAATTCTTTTTTCTATTTTACTAAATTAATCAAGTAGAAAATCAAATATCTAAAGAATTTGGAATCTAAGGAAAATTAACAGTAAATATTTCAATTTTTTTTCATATTTGTTGTCAAAAACTATTCCGATGGAATATCTATGGTAATTTATAGATCACATTCAATATATTTCATGCAAAGGCTCAAACACAAAGGTTGAGTTCTTAGCTTTATGGACATTTCTTCATTTTGAAAGCAACTGGGGAGTATCCAAATTAGAGGTCATGGATGACTCTAAATTGGTGATTGAATGGACATGTAAAAATGTTGTGTTGGATAATGTATGCCTCTCCCCCCTTCTTTAGGAGATCCAAAATATTCTTCTATTATTTTCAATAATACTTTTTCAAGCATAACTACAAAGGTTGAATCAAAAGGTAGATTATTTATTAGAGGAAGATTTTGAATTATAGCCTATCCTTTTTGGTTTCTATGAGTATTGGGATAGCTAGGAGTTACATTTCTAATTATGATTAATTGCAACTCCTAATTTTTAGTATTTCTTTTACTTGAAATTTTTTCTAATAAGTTTCTTAAAACAAGTTGTTAAGCATAAACTTTTGTTATCATTATGGAAATGCTTTTGTTTTGTCAATAAAAATGGTGAACATAATTTGATAATTATAGTGGTTATTTTGACTTTTAGAGAAGTGGCTCTTTAGATGTTGAATTTTGATGAGTCCTTCTGACAGTAATATGTATATTATCCATATTTATATAAATATAAACTTTTTATTTTGGAATATGTGTGTGTGCGCGCATGCATGTGTTCTTTCTTTATATTCAACATTCAAGATGAGAATGATTAATTTCTACATTATCGTTTTCCTAAATTAAATTTTGTCATCATTCTAAATCTCCAATATTAAACACTATGTACTCATATATGGAATTCTTATATTTAATGCTGATATGAAATATTAAAATATGTGATTATTAATCTTTTTAAACAATTTAAAACTTACATGGAAACAATTCAAAAGCTAAATGGAAACCCAAAGATTATTGTAAGTGATGGAGATCCCATTTTCACTTGAAATTTTTGGACAAAATTATTTTCTTGTATTGGTACTCAATTAGCTCATAGATCATCCTATCATCCTCAACCTGATGGGAAAATTGAGATAGTGAACAAATGTTTGGAAGGATATCTTCGTTTCTTTTTCTCTGATAAGAAAACAAAATGGGTCAAGTGGTTACCTCTAGCAAAATGGTGGTATAACACTCCTTTCCATACTCCAACAAAAATGACCTCATTTATGGCACTTTACAGATATCATCCACCATCCATCATATCGTCTCACAAAGAAAATTCTATGGTTCAAGCAATGGAAGATCACTTCAATCATCAACAATGCATTCTCCAACTCCTAAAGGAGAACTCGACTCTAGTGCATAATCGAATGAAACAACAAGGAAATCAACATCGCAGTGAAAGAAGTTTTGATGTGAGTGATTGGGTATTTTTATGGTTACAACCATACAAACAAATGTCCCTCAAGCAAGATAAGAAGATTAATAAATTATCACCCAAGTATTATGACCCTTATAAGGTGTTGCAAAGGATTGTTACTATGGCATACAAATTGGAGCTACATGCATCTTTGCAAGTACACCCAGTTTTCCATGTTGCATGCTTAAAGAAGGTTATAGGTGATGAGCTCCGAGTTCAAACTATATTTCTAGAACTTGACGAGGAAGGAAAAAAATCATATTGGAGCTTCAAGAAATTATAAGAATAAGAATATGTAAGCTAAGAAATCGATCAATTTCATAGTATCTCATTAGGTGGAAGAACTTACCTGCGAAATATTCCACATGGGAGGATGAGTATTTTATACAAAAGCATCTAGAACTACTCAAACATTGAGGAAAACACTTTTGTGAAGGAGAGAGGCGTGTTAGGTTCCTATAATACTAGTGTAGCCCCAAACATTCATCCCTTGACCCAAATGTTCAAAAATATTTCATTCCTCACAGCCTACAATCTTCAAGAATCTATAGGCAATCAAAGATTCATAAAACTAAAATTCCCATCATATCTATCGTTAGTTTTGTAGGAGCACCCATGCATACCCTTGGTCACTTTTTTATAGGAGAAATTCAGTTCTTCATCAGAAATACTCCCTCTTTAACGAATCCATTAAAATCGTCCAAAAATATAGGAACCTTCACCTAGATGAACAAGCTGTTATGGTTAGTTTTGATGTTGTATCTATGTTCACAAAAATCCTATTTCCCTAAGTTCTTGATTTAATCTCTAAGTTGGATGATCTTGAAACCCTAAATCTCATTCAAATATGTCTCTCTTCCACTTTATTTTACTTTGAATGGACTTACTCTCACTAGACTAAAGGTAGAGCCACGAGGTCTTCCTTATCCCCTATGGTAGCTAATATTTTTTTGGAAAATTTCAAAGCTTGGGCTTTAACCATTGGGCATTTGAAACCAAAATTTCAGTACCATTTTTTTATGATATCTTGATCATTTGGTCTCATGGTCAATGAACCCTCTTGACATTTATTAACCATCAAAACAACATTTCCCCCAATATCCAATTTTCCATGGAGTGGAAAACGATAAACCTGTGCAATTCCTAGATGTTCTCATCTCCCATCTTCTTTATGGATCATTCACCCTCCAAGTCTATAAGAGAAGGACTCACACTACTGATACCTCCATGTACATTCTCATCATCACCTTGATAAACAAAATTTGTTATTTTAAAGACTCTTATGACTCATGCCATTTGAATTTTTTGTCCTCAATTTTGGCAGAATGAAAAGATTGTTTGATTAAATTCTTGAGGGTTAATGGTTACTCTCCCTTCCAAATCAACAAATATTTTTGTGAGGCCTAGAATCTAAGAACCAAAATCCCTTATATCCAATACACCACTAATCTTATCTCCAAAGTTATGGCCAAAAAGAATATTAAAACCCTCTTTAGAACTATAAAATGCTTGAACAATTGTTTTGTTCAGCCAAGGATAAATAAAATCCTATGTTGTGACTAGGAGTATACAAAATTCCTTTCTCTAATAGTAAATCATACATTTCCCAATTGATCATTCATTTACAACTTTTCCTCAAAAAATTTATTGCTAATACCACCCATAATTGTATTTCCAAATTTGTTATTGTAGAACATTCTTTTAAATCAAAACATTTGATTTGATTTGACAAAACTCAATCCTAGCCTCAATTCCCCATTATACTTCTCATATCATTCGATAAGCACTTGAAATTCAGAAGCACTAGGATAAATTTACTTGTGAACATGGTAAAGTAGAGAGTCATAGAAAGCCCTTACTCATAACCATGATCACTCAACACTTCCATATTTGGTCTACCACTTCTAGTCCTCCCTCCCTCTCTTTAATCTTTTATTCTTTGACTGAATATTGATAGTTTCTCTAAATGAGTGTAGATATTTAAATATTGTCTCAATATGGGGGAGTTGTTGTAATGGTTGTAAATGAGTGTCAAATTTAAATGTCAGTTTAATATGGAAGAGATGTTGCAATGTTTAATGTGGAAGAGATGTTGCAATGTCAGTAAAATGAAGCATTAAACCAAATAATAATAATAATAATAAAGCACAATATGGACACAATTAAAAAAGTAATAAAAAGTAAAACAATAAATTCATAATAATTCTTATTTCCGAACATATAAAAACATAATAAATTTAATTAATAAAGATATAATTAGAAAGAAAAAATATTTCTAAACATGGAAATGACATAGATTTGTGTTATAAATTAGGATCCATTTGAACATATAAATTAAAATAATAATTCATATTTATAACTATTATATTTTATAATTTCATATTTAAATTTAATTAATAAGCATATAAAAATTCACTATTTACAATAATTTTTTTAATAACTTATATATTTATCTATCTATTTATATAATCAATGTTATGCATATCATGTTAAAAAAATAAATTTGAAAAAATATAAAACATCTAATTATATGTATTATCAGGAATTTAATAAAATTAAAAATAAGAATATTTCTATACATAGAAATATGAATTATATATAAATGTAAATAATATTAATAAGAACGAGCATAATTTGATCTATTAAAATCTCTAGAGGAATGAAAATCTTTTCTCAAGTTTTGCATTCAAAATGAAATTTACATCTTAAAAGATTTAATCCTTCTAAACATTTAGTAAATTCAAAATTAAGATGGATCTATATTGATTATTATTTATAAATAATTTTTAACAACATATTTAATATAAACATTAAATTTAGATACTAAATTTCCAAAAACTAATTAGTATTGGTATACATAAAATTATATATAAAACATAAACTATATTATAACTAAAATAGAACTACACCGAATCAAACTTTTAATTAAAAAAATAGATACCTCATTTTTTTAACACTGAAATTTAGATACATTAAATATTTAAAAAACTTGAATTAAACCCTTCACATATGATAAAGCTTTGCTCCATAATTTCACATGAAATACCGTGTATAACATAAACATCTAATATTACAATGTCATATTTAATGGCAATCTACTTTCAAGGGGCACAAATTCCCTAGCTAGCCCATTTTACTTAAACCACACAAATAAGGCTTCCCTCACTGGACATAATATAGTTCCATAAGAGGTGAGGTGACAAAGCCTTTATTAGTAGGAACACAATTGACTATCAGAGGTGACAAAGCCAATATTAGAAGGAACGAAATTGACTATCTCCTCGATATATCGTTGCTGGGTAGAAGAAAATGGAAAATATATTTGGTTAGAGATGGAGAACACATCTCAAACTCTTGCCTTCTAACAACAAATCAAATGATTTGTTAATATCTGCAAGAGGCAGCTCATGGGTAATGAATTCCTTTACTTGGACTTCCTGCAATCAAAATGCATATTGTAAGAAAACTAATAAAGCATGAACCATTAGTTTTAAATACAATTTTCTTAAAACCATTGTATGTCATCTGATGATTCATTACCTTGCTTGCACACTTTTCTATAAGATTAGGCAATTGGGATTTTCCCTTGAATCCACCAAATATAGATGCCACAATCCTCCGACCCATAAACAACTCTGTTGGAAGAAGGCTTAGCTTTCCTGGACTCGAATCATATCCCAACGATACTGTCAAGCCCCAGACCTGCAATCCCACCCAATTGACCAAAACACTGACAATGAGGACACACGAACCATAATGCATCTTTACAGTTTTGTTTATGCATATCCCCAGCAGACCTTACTGGACATTAATCAATTAGTAGGTTTCAGCTGATCCAGGATATCTAGGATCTTTGTTATCAGTTTGTTAAATGGATAAATTTTCTCAGATCCGGGATATCTCGGATCGTTGTTAACAACTTCTTAAATATCTAGTATTTTTTGTTATCAATTGAAAATGGGGAACAAAGGGTGTCCTTACATCATTGGTGGCCAGAAAGCACTGGTATAAGATATCTGTATTTCCAATGCATTCAAAGCCGTAAGAGGCTAACAACCTGCCTACTAAATTTTATGTTAATTTTACCAGTCAGTTTGAGAAAAAGAGCATCTACCTTTAGGAAACTTGTTGGGATTTGTGTCAATGCCTATTATCCTAGATGTTTGTCTTATCCTGGCACCCTCTGCTATTGAAATCTAATTTCAACTATGCACCTCAAAACCACCGCAGCAAAACCACAAACCACCTTGATGCGTATCAGACCGCTCTTGCGTGAAGGCAGTTTCCATATGATCGAGCCCGATGCAATCAAATTTGGGCACGTGTTCCTCCCTATACGTCATCATATGTAATATTTCGGGACGTAATGATCAGTCAGGTAAGGTCTCCCGAAATCCACCACCGCCGTCTGATTGTCTTCATCAATCTTTGCCGTCGATTGTTCCAAGATGCATACGAGCTTGCAGTAAATGTTGCGTGGAGTAAAATAAAAGCTTGGTTGACTGCAGACTTTTTTCCATGAAGACATTTAATGAAAGTAGGTGAATATTGAAGTTTTTATATACAGCACGTAAGTTTTTTTATGTCGAAGGTATGGTGCATTTAAAGAAAGGCATGGTCAGTTTGTTAATTTTTTTTTACGCAATGTAATATCCAAAAAAAACAAGGGAGCTCGTATATTATGAAATTGTTTTGGGTTTAATATATATGAAACAAAAAATGGGCTCGCGTGCGTAGTGTGCCTGTATATCCAGCTTTGCTCATGCGATGAACCTGAAGCTCGCAGCAGTGGAAAAACCAAGGGAGATGCACAGCAGTGCATAGATCAGTTTTTTTAATGTATTGGATTTGCATTGAAATGCAAAAGAAAAGAGCGCACAAGTATTTTTTGAAATTGTGAATGTAATGTAAAAGTTTACTGCATATGTAAATTTATTTTTACAGCAGTATGAGTAAAATAGTTTTACAGCAGTAAAGTAAAAAGGGGTTTTACAGCAGTAAACCCAGCACAGTAAATTCTCAGGTGGAGACAGAGTTCTGTTAAATGTTTTTTTTGGGTAAATCCCTCTCAGCAAAGAGGATGAAGTTTGTATCAGACATTTTGTTTTAATGAATAGAAATGTTTTTATGGTGATGTAATACTCTGTTCTTCAGTCATTTTTTTTAAAAGCTTCCCTGTGCACAAAAGATCATGTGGAGAGGAAACAGAGCATTGCCTCTGTGGAGTTTTTTTTGTTTTTGGTATTTTCTCAGAAAAATCCCCAACAGTGGTATCAGAGCAGGCTTAGGCTCTTTGAAGGTGTTCAAGAAGCTGAAGGGAGGATTCTTTTGTTGCAGCAGTAAATCTTCTCCAGCAAAGTGAAGTCTCAGGCAAAAGATTCAGGTATTCCTCAAGGTTTTCTTTTTGTTACTGTGAAGGAGTCAATGTTTTAAGATACACAGTCAAGAAATTGAAGCATAACTAAGGATGCAAGGAATGGCCAGCACAAGCACTGGTATGGGTATGTTTAACACCCAGCTTCCACAGTTTAATGGGAAAAACTATGACTATTGGGCAATAACCATGACAGCCCTGTTTGCCTCTCAAGATTTATGGGAAATAGTTGAAGACGGTTTTGAAGAACCATCAGATGAAAATGAGTTTAATAGATTAACTCTAGCAGAGAAGGATCTGCTGAAGAGCAATAGGAAGAAGGATTCAAAAGCCCGTGTGTTGTTGTATCTAGTAGTAGACCAGAGTGTGTTTCCAAGGTTAGCAGCAGCTAAGACAGAAAATGAAGCATGGAAAATCCTCAAAACAGCCTATCAAGGCATGGAGAGAGTGAAGACAGCAAAACTACAATTGCTGAGGAAAGATTTTGAGAATCTGAGCATGAAGGAGTCAGACACCATTGACTCATTTTTCACACATGTAATTGGTCTGGTCACACAGATAAGGACTCATGGAGAAACCCTTGAAGAAAGGAGGATTGTGGAGAAAATATTGAGGGTCTTACCCTCAAAGTTTGATGCGACTGTCACCACCATAGAGGACACAAAGGATCTCTCAAACGTTTCAGTTGATGAGCTTCATGCATCACTGATAACACATGAGCAGAGGTTGAGTAGAAATGAAAACTCATCTCTAGAGCAAGCCTTTAAGACCCAGATGTTCTTTGGAAGAGGAAGAGGTCAAGGCAGAGGAAACAAGAGAGGAAGAGGCAGAAGCCAGAACAGAGGTGGAAGGAACAATCTAGCAAATGCTCAAGGAAGAGGCAGCAATCCAAATCAGAACCAAGGCCAAGGCAGCAAGGACAAAGGTATGAAAAATCCAATGTCCAATGCTATTACTGTAAAAAAGATGGGCATTATGCCAGTGAATGTAGGAAGAAGCAACATGATATGAGTAATAGACAAATGCAAATGTCACTAGAGAAAACATCAGCCAAGATAATGTGTTGCTAGCTTGTAACATGGCTGAAACAAATAGTGAGGACATATGGTTTGAAGACTCAGGTTGCAGCAACCATATGACAGGAAACATAGCCCTCTTTTCTGCTCTAGATCAGAATATGAAATCAGATGTCACACTAGGAACTGATAGTAAAATCTCTGTTATCGGAAAAGGAGAGGTAAAATTATTTACAAAGCAAGGAGAAAAGAAAACCATAGCAGATGTCTACTATGTCCCTGGA
The DNA here is from genome assembly GCA_031772625.1 of Pinus tabuliformis. Classification (NCBI taxonomy): domain Eukaryota; kingdom Viridiplantae; phylum Streptophyta; class Pinopsida; order Pinales; family Pinaceae; genus Pinus; species Pinus tabuliformis. The sequence continues at coordinate 141,855,457 of CM062804.1, read as the reverse complement.
ATGAGATGTAACCTCTTGAGTATTGGACAGCTTGTCCATAAGGGTTACAATGTTTTCTTTAAAAATGATGTATGCACCATCATGAATATAGCACCCAGCAAACGATGCATTGCTGAAGTGAAGATGACAAGGAACATGATGTTCCCTCTCAGGATCAGGGCAGATTTGAAAAACAAAAATGAAATTGCAGCAGTTACCCAAGAGGCTTTCCAAAGCGTTCCAAACGATGAAAATTGGTTGTGGCACTTGAGATTTGGACATCTCAATTTTGGAGGTCTAAACTTGTTAAGCATAAAAGGAATGGTAAGAGGACTACCATTGATAGAGAAACCGGACAGCCTTTGTGAAGGTTGCATTTTGGGAAAACAACACAGAGAAAGTTTTCCATCAGGGAAGAGCATAAGAGCAAAGGCACCCTTAGAAATCATCCACTCAGATTTATGTGGACCAATGCAAAATCCATCATTAGCAGGAAGCCAATATTTCCTAACATTCATTGATGACTTTACAAGAAAAACTTGGGTATATTTCCTTAAAAACAAAAGTGAAGTGTTTGAAAAATTTAGAAATTTCAAAGCACTTGTGGAAAACCAAAGCGGGCTGCATATTAAAGTTTTGAGAACTGATAGAGGAGGTGAGTATATCTCCAAGGAGTTTCTACGTTTTTGTAGAGAAAATGGAATTCATAAACAATTTACAGCAAGGTACACTCCGCAGCAAAATGGAGTTGCTGAAAGGAAGAACAGGACCATTATGGATATGGCGAGGAGCATGCTGAAGGCAAAGCATTTGCCAAATGACTATTGGGCTGAAGCTGTAAATTTTTCAGTGTATACTTTGAACAGGTGTCCTACAAAAGCAGTGTTGAACAAAGTGTCAGAAGAGACATGGAGTGGGAGAAAGCAAGGAGTCACCCACATGAGAGTTTTTGGATGTGTGGCCTATGCACACATTCCAGATCAGCTGAGGAGGAAGTTGGACAGCAAAGGGGAGAAATGTATTTTCATTGGATACAGTGAGGAATCCAAAGCCTACAGGTTGTATATCCCATCCACCAAGAAGTTTTTTGTCAGTAGAGATGTTCAATTCATTGAAGAGGAAGCTTGGGATGGAAGCATAAAGAAAACAGTGAATGTCAAAAACTGTTTGACTCATGATGAAGATGATGAGGAGGTGGCTGAAACGCATCCCCAAACAGTAGCGCCAACACAAGGACAGCAAGGGACACCATTGAGGATAAATGAGAGTGCTTCTCTAAGCACACCACAAGGAGGAAATTCAAGTGCGTCTTCAAGCACTTGCACACCAAATGAAAGAGGTAAGAAATTTAGAAATCTAAGTGATATTTATGATGAAGGAATGAATTCCTTATTTTCCTTGTATTTTCATGTTGATGATCCTATTCATTTCGAGGATGCAATTAAAGAGGAAATGGATAGAAGCTATGGATGAGGAGATGAATGCCATAGAGAGAAACAAAACATGGGATTTGGTTGAGCTACCAAAAGGAAAAGAAGTCATTGGAGTCAAATGGGTTTACAAGACCAAGAGAAATGCTGAAGGCAAGATAGAGAGACACAAGGCAAGGCTGGTTGTCAAAGGGTACAAGCAGCAGTATGGAAGAGATTATGAGGAGACTTTTGCACCGGTTGCAAGAATGGAAACCATGAGAGCAGTGCTTTCCATAGCAGCTCAAAACAAATGGAAAGTCTACCAAATGGACGTGAAGTCAGCATTCCTAAATGGAGTGTTAAAGGAAGAGGTTTACATTGAACAGCCTCTAGGCTATGAGAAGAAAGGTGAAGAGCACAAAGTGTGCAAATTGAAGAAAGCTCTTTATGGGCTGAAGCAAGCGCCAAGAGCATGGTACAGCAGGATAGATTCCTATCTATTGGATAATGAATTTGACAAGTGTGAAGGAGAACCCACCCTCTACATCAAAGAAAAAGATGGTAAAATTTTGATTGTTGTCTTATATGTTGATGATGTTATTTTCACAGGTAATGATGATCAGCTCATTGAGAATTTTAAATCAGTCATGAAAGAGGAATTTGAAATGACTGACATGGGTTTCTTGAGATACTTCTTAGGCATAGAAGTAGATCAAAATGAAAAAGGAATTTTTATCTCACAAACTAGATATGTAAATCAAGTGTTGGGCAGTTTTAACATGCAAGAATGCAAGGCAGCGATCACTCCTACAATAATGGGATTAAAACTCAGCAGAGAGGACAACAGTAAGGATTTTGATCCTAGTTTGTACAAGAGTATTGTTGGCAGCCTTATGTATTTAACAGCAACTACGCCTGACATTATGTATGCTGTTAGTTTAATTTCCAGATTCATGGAGAGGCCAAAGGAGGCACATTGGCAGGCAGCAAAAAGAATTTTGAGGTATGTCAAAGGTACCAAAATGTTTGGAATTTTATATAATGTCTCAGAACATTCAGATTTAATTGGATACACTGATAGTGATTGGGCTCGAAGTGTAGATGATCGGAAAAGCACTTCCGGTTATGTTTTTCATATGGGTTCAGGAGCCATTTCATGGGCTTCTAAGAAGGAGTCCATTGTAGCATTGTCTACAGCAGAGGCTGAATATGTGGCAGCTACAGCAGCAGCATGTCAAGCAGTTTGGATGAGAAGAATGTTGAGGAGCTTAGGCCAAGAGCAGGCAAAAGCAACAGTGGTTTTTTGTGACAATAGCTCCGCTATTGCATTGTCAAAGAATTCAGTGTTTCATAAGAGAACGAAACACATTGATACAAGGTTTCACTACATCAGAGAATTGGTGAACAATGGAGAAATTGTCCTAGAACATTGCCGGACTCAAGAACAGGTAGCAAACATTTTGACAAAGCCATTGGATCAGAAAAGCTTTGAATTTTTGAGGAAGTGTCTCGGTATGACCGAATGCCCAGCAGTTGAAATTAAAGGGGAGTGTTGAAATCTAATTTCAACTACGTACTTCAAAACCACCGCAGCAAAACCACAAACCACCTTGATGCGTATCGAACCGCTTTTGCGTGAAGGCAGTTTCCGTATGATCGAGCCCGATGCAATCAAATTTGGGCATGTGTTCCTCCCTATACGTCATCATATGTAATATTTCGGGACGTAATGATCAGTCAGGTAAGGTCTCCCGAAATCCACCACCGCCGTCCGATTGTCTTCATCAATCTCCGCCGTCGATTGTTCCAAGATGCATACGAGCCTGCAGTAAATGTTGCGTGGAGTAAAATAAAAGCTTGGTTGACTGCAGACTTTTTTCTATGAAGACATTTAATGAAAGTAGGTGAATATTGAAGTTTTTATATACAGCACGTAAGTTTTTTTATGTCGAAGGTATGGTGCATTTAAAGAAAGGCATGGTCAGTTTGTTAATTTTTTTTTACGCAATGTAATATCCAAAAAAAACAAGGGAGCTCGTATATTATGAAATTGTTTTGGGTTTAATATATATGAAACAAAATTGGGCTCGCGTGCGTAGTGTGCCAGTATATCCAGCTTTGCTCATGCGATGAACCTGAAGCTCGCAGCAGTGGAAAAACCAAGGGAGATGCATAGATCAGTTTTTTAATGTATTGGATTTGCATTGAAATGCAAAAAGAAAAGAGCGCACAGGTATTTTTTGAAATTGTGAATGTAATGTAAAAGTTTACTGCATATGTAAATTTATTCTTACAGCAATATGAGTAAAATAGTTTTACAACAGTAAAGTAAAAAGGGGTTTTACAACAGTAAACCCAGCACAGTAAATTCTCAGGTGGAGACAGAGTTCTATTAAATGTTTTTTTTGGGTAAATCCCTCTCAGCAAAGAGGATGAAGTTTGTATGAGACATTTTTTTTTAATGAATAGAAATGTTTTTATGGTGATGTAATACTCTGTTCTTCAGTCATTTTTTTTAAAAGCTTCCCTGTGCACAAAAGATCCTATGGAGAGGAAACAGATCATTGCCTCTGTGGAGTTTTTTTTGTTTTTGGGATTTTCTCAGAAAAATCCCCAACATCTGCAACCTGTTCACAGTTAAAAACTTAAGAAATCAACTGAAGAAAGATAGTCAGCACAACAATCATGTAAATATCATGGATAACCAAATCACTTACTGCAAGACCCACAGTGCCAACGCCAAAGATAGCAACTGTTAATCCAGGTTCGATGTCTGCTATGTTCCATACAGCTCCAAGTCCTGCAGGCGCACATGGTAGCAGAGTCCATGGTTAAAAGCACTCTGAAGACAGTCACCAGCTGTCATTATACTAATACGATTGAAAGCCTGTGAATTCTGATTTCATCAAACTGAACAGTGGGATACCTGTGGCCAGTCCACAGCCTAGCAAGCATGCTATATCCAAGGGAACTTCTGGATTGATCTTGAGAACACAAGCATAATCCACTACAGTGTATTCGGTAAATGTAGAAGACATGAAATGATAAACTGGCTTTCCACCAATGGAGAAACGAGATTTCCCATCCTTTCTCATCATTGTATTGTAGGGATTTGCTCTAAACTCACCACACAGATTGGTCTTCTTAGATTTACAGTAGACACAATCTTCACATTCGCCATTGTACAGAGGAATCACATGGTCTCCTTTCTGGAGATCTGTCACACCCTCTCCCACACTCTCGACTATCCTGAATATTTAGAAGTTCAGTATTAAAAGTTCAAATTAAACCACTTACAGTAGAAGGAGAAGTATCCATTGATAAAAACTACAAACCAAATACCACCCACAAGGCATTATCATGTCTGTCTCACAACAGCAGTTAGGTTAGGTATAATTACTATGGTTTTGATGATGGATAGAATATCCATCCAAAATATATAGAACAAACTAAATTAACAAAAACAATTTTTTTTCAAAACTATATTGTAAGCTAATTACTAGAACGCATGATCATGTCTATTTCACAATTGTAACTGTTAAATATAATTATTATGTCTATATCTTTGATGATGAATGGAATGTCTATTCAAAATATTAAACAAACTAAATTCTCAAAAACAATTATTTTCCAACTAATTACTGTGACTTTGATGATGAATGAAATATCCACGAACAAACTAAATTAGCAAAAACATTTTTTTTTCCAAAACAACATTTTAACCTAATTACTAAAGATCCTACCCGGCACCCTCGTGGCCGAATATGCGAGGAAATGCGTCTTCATTTGATATCGTCCAATATGTGATATCAGTATGGCAGAGAGAAGAGTGGGTAATTCTGATTCGGACCTCCATTGCCTGAGGAGGATCCACTTGCACCTCTTCTATGACGAAAGGCTGCTTTGGTCCCCATGCTACAGCAGCTGTCCACTCACACAAAGAAAACCAAAACCACTAAATTGAATCTATCTTTAATCAAACACAGCTGCAATACTATTTACATAATGAAAAGAGATAAACCAAAACTACTAAATGGAATCTATCCTTAATCTTAAAACACAGCTGCAATAATATTTACAGAATGAAATGAGATAAACCAAAACCACTAAATTGAATTTATCTTTAATCAAACACAGCTGCAATACTATTTACAGAAAGAAAAGCTGAAAACACAAACCAAACCATACCATACCTTTGCAGGTAATGACTTTTCCATCCATGTTTGTGGACAAGAGCTTGCCTTCGCTATTGCAATGGTGATCCATCAGCTGAATTTTTCTGGTTCAGCAGCGAGCAAGGCAAATCCTGAGATCTATGAGAACCCATGGATTTGTCCATTATTAATAATAATGCTGCTGGCACATTCTCCTCGTGATCGAGAGTCAAACATGGCGGGTGGAAACGACGCGGGCCTAAACTATCGCTAATAACTCTTAGTTTGTCCACTATTTTCGTGTTCCCGTACCACCCTGATCCACTTGCCCATTGTCATTGTCATGGTGATGTTGGGGATTTTTCTGAGAAAATCCCAAAAACACACAAATAAAACTGAAACTCAACACACAGAGACAATGCTATGTTTCTTTTGCTCCACAGGATCTTTTGTGCACAGGGAAGCTTTTAAAAAAATGACTGAGAACAAAGTATTGCACCACCATAAAAAGGTTTCTATTCATTAAAACAAAAATGACTGATACATATTCATCCTCTTTGCTGAGAGGGATTCACCCAAAAATACATTTAACAAAACAACTCTGTCTCCACCTCAGAATTTACTGTGCTGGGTTTACTGCTGTAAAATCCCTTTTACATTTACTGCTGTAATAAAAATTTACATATGCAGCTCAAAAACATTATATGTCTGCTTCACTTCTGTGCATATCACATAAAAAAAATTACAAAACCATACAAAGGATTCTTGTTCTTCACCGCACTGCTGTGCTATATTCGCCTTCGCATTATACAATTCTTGTCTCCATTTTTTTTCATTTACATATTGCACTGTTGTGCAAACCTCAAGTCTCTTTACAAAAAGTCAACCAACAAAAACATAATATACGAGCTCCTTTGTTTTTTTTGAATATTACATTGCGTAAAAGAAAAACAAACTTACCATGCCTTTCTTTAAATGCACCATACCTTCGACATAAAAAAACTTACAGGCTGTATATAAAAATTTCAATATTCACCTACTTTCATAAAATGTCTTCATAAAAAAATCTGCAGTCAACCAAGCTTTTATTTTACTCCACGCAACATTTACTGCAGGCTCGTATGCATCTTCGGACAATCGATGGTGGAGAGCGATGGAAACAATCGAACGGTGGAGGAGAATATCGGGAGGCCGTTTGCTGCAGAGCTTTATGTCCAGAGAATGTCAGACTTGCTTACGTATGGGGAGAGCCACGCGTCTGCACCATATTGCATCGGGTTCAAATATACGGAAACCACTTTCACGCAAAAGCGGTCCGAGATCCCTCAAGGTGGTTTATGGTTTTGCTGCGCGGTTTGGGCGTTGGTACGGCTGCGCAGTTGAAATTACATATTCAACACTCCCCTTTAATTTCAACTACTGGGCATTCGGTCATACCCAGACACTTTCTCAAAAATTCAAAGCTTTTCTTATCCAAAGGCTTTGTCAAGATGTCTGCTACCTGTTCTTGAGTCCTGCAATGTTCTAAGACAATTTCTCCATTGTTCACCAATTCTCTGATGTAGTGAAACCTTGTATCAATGTGTTTCGTTCTCTTATGAAACACTGAATTCTTTGACAATGCAATAGCTGAGTTATTGTCACAAAAAATCATTGTTGCTTTTGCCTGCTCTTGGCCTAAGCTTCTCAACATTCTTCTCATCCACACTGCTTGACATGCTGCTGCTGTAGCTGCCACATATTCAACCTCTGCTGTAGACAATGCTACAATGGACTGCTTCTTAGAAGCCCATGAAATGGCTCCTGAACCCATATGAAAAACATGACCGGAAGTGCTTTTCCGATCATCTACACTTCCAGCCAAATCACTATCAGTGTATCCAACCAAATCCGAATGTTCTGAGACACTATATAATATGCCAAACATTTTGGTACCTTTGACATACCTTAAAAATCTTTTTGCTGCCTGCCAATGTGCCTCCTTTGGCCTCTCCATGAATCTGGAAATTAAACTAACAGTATACATAATGTCAGGCCTAGTAGCTGTTAAATACATAAGGCTGCCAACAATACTCTTGTACAAACTTGGATCAAAATCCTTGCTGTTGTCCTCTCTGCTAAGTTTTAATCCCATTACTGTGGGAGTGACCGCTGCCTTGCATTCTTGCATGTTAAATCTGCTCAATACTTGATTTACATATCTTGCTTGTGAGATAAAAATTCCTTTTTCATTTTGATCTACTTCTATGCCTAAGAAGTATCTCAAGAAACCCATGTCAGTCATTTCAAATTCTTCCTTCATGACTGATTTAAAATTCTCAATGAGCTGATCATCATTACCTGTGAAAATAACATCATCAACATATAAGACAACAATTAAAATTTTACCATCCTTTTCTTTGATGTAGACGGTGGGTTCTCCTTCACACTTGTCGAATTCATTATCCAATAGATATGAATCTATCCTGCTGTACCATGCTCTTGGTGCTTGCTTCAGCCCATAAAGAGCCTTCTTCAATTTGCACACTTTGTGCTCTTCACCTTTCTTCTCATAGCCGAGAGGCTGTTCAATGTACACCTCTTCTTTTAACACTCCATTTAGGAATGTTGATTTCACGTCCATTTGGTAGACTTTCCATTTGTTTTGTGCTGCTATGGACAACACTGCTCTCACGGTTTCCATTCTTGCAACCAGTGCGAAGGTCTCCTCATAATCTCTCCCATACTGCTGCTTGTACCCCTTGACAACCAGCCTTGCCTTGTGCCTTTCTATCTTGCCTTCAGCATTGCTCTTGGTCTTGTAAACCCATTTTACTCCAATGACTTCTTTGCCTTTTGGTAGCTCAACCAAGTCCCATGTTTTGTTTCTCTCTATGGCATTCATCTCTTCATCCATAGCTTCTATCCATTTCCTATCTTTAATTGCATCCTCGAAATGAATAGGATCATCAACATGACAATACAAGGCAAATAAGGAATTCATTCCTTCATCATAAATGTCACTTAGATTTCTAAATTTCTTACCTCTTTCACTTGGTGTGCAAGTGCTTGAAGATGCACTTGAATTTCCTCCTTGTGGTGTGCTTGGAGAAGCACTCTCATTTATCCTCAATGGTGTCCCTTGCTGTCCTTGTGTTGGCGCTGCTGTTTGGGGATGCATTTCAGCCACTTCCTCTTCATCTTCATCATGAGACAAACAGTTTTTAACATTCACTGTTTTCTCTATGCTTCCATCCCAAGCTTCCTCTTCAATGAATTGAACATCTCTGCTGACAAAAAACTTCTTGGTAGATGGGATATACAACCTGTAGGCTTTGGATTCCTCACTGTATCCAATGAAGATGCATTTCTCCCCTTTGCTGTCCAACTTCCTCCTTAGCTGATCTGGTATGTGTGCATAGGCCACACATCCAAAAATTCTCATGTGGGTGACTCCTTGCTTTCTCCCACTCCATGATTCTTCCGACACTTTGTTCAACACTGCTTTTGTAGGACACCTGTTCAAAATATACACTGCACAATTTACAGCTTCAGCCCAATAATGATTTGGCAAATGCTTTGCCTTCAACATGCTCCTTGCCATATCCATGATGGTCCCGTTCTTCCTTTCAGCAACTCCATTTTGCTGTGGGGTGTACCTTACTGTAAACTATTTATGTATACCATTTTCTCTACAAAATCTTAGGAATTCCTTGGAGATATACTCACCTCCTCTATCAGTTCTCAAAACTTTTATATGCAGCCCGCTTTGGTTCTCCACAAGTGCTTTGAAATTTCGGAACTTCTCAAACACTTCACTTTTGTCATCAATGAATGTTAGGAAATATTGGCTGCCTGCTAATGATGGAGCTTGCATCGGTCCACATAAATCTGAGTGGATGATCTCTAAGGGTGCCTTTGCCCTTATGCTCTTCCCTGATGGAAAACTTTCTCTGTGTTGTTTCCCCAATATGCAGCCTTCACATAAGCCGTCTGGTTTCTCTATCAATGGTAATCCTCTTACCATTCCTTTTCTACTTAACAAGTTTAGACCTCCAAAATTGAGATGTCCAAATCTCAAGTGCCACAACCAATTTTCATCCTTTGGCACGCTTTGGAAAGCCTCTTGGGTAACTGCTGCAATTACATTTTTGTTTTTCAAATCTGCCCTGATCCTGAGAGGGAACATCCTATTCCTTGTCATTTTCACTTCACCAATGCATCTTTTGTTGGGTGCTATATCCATGATGGTGCATACATCATTTTTAAAGAAAACATTGTACCCCTTATGGACAAGCTGTCCAATACTCAAGAGGTTACATCTCATTCCAGGGACATAGTAGACATCTGCTATGGTTTTCCTTTCTCCTTGCTTTGTAAATATTTTTACCTCTCCTTTTCCCATAACAGAGATTTTACTATCAGTTCCTAGTGTGACTTCTGATTTCACATTTTTATCTAAGGCAGAAAAGAAGGCTATGTTTCCTGTCATATGGTTGCTGCAACCTAAGTCTAAAAACCATATGTCTTCACTGTTTGTTTCAGCCATGTTAGAAGATAACAACACATTATTTTGGCTGATGTTTTCTCTAGTGACATTTGCATTTTGTCTATTGCTCATATCATGTTGTTTCTTCCTACATTCACTGGCATAATGCCCATATTTTTTACAATAATAGCATTGGACATTGGATTTTTCATACCTTTGTCCTTGAGCATGATGTTGTCCCCCTTGTTGGCTGCTGCCTTGGCCTTGGTTCTGATTTGGATTGCTGCCTCTTCCTTGAGCATTTGCTGGACTGTTCCTTCCACCTCTGTTCTGGCTTCTGCCTCTTCCTCTTTTGTTTCCTCTACCTTGACCTCTTCCTCTTCCAAAGGACATCTGGGTCTTGAAGGCTTGCTCTAGAGATGATTTTTCATTTCTACTCAACCTCTGCTCATGTGTTTTCAGTGACGCATGTAGCTCATCAACTGAAAAGTTTGAGAGATCCTTTGTCTCCTCTATGGTGGTGACAATCGCATCAAATTTTGAGGGTAAGACCCTCAATATTTTCTCCACAATCCTCCTATCTTCAATGGTTTCTCCATGAGTCCTCATCTGTGTGACCAAACCAATTACATGTGTGAAGAATGAGTCAATGTTGTCTGACTCCTTCATGTTCAGATTCTCAAAATCCTTCCTCAGCAATTGCAGTTTTGTTGTCTTCACTCTCTCCATGCCTTGATAGGTTGTCTTGAGGGTTTGCCACGCTTCATTGGATGTCTTAGCTGCTGCTAACCTTGGAAACACACTTCCATGCACTGCTTGATACAAGAAGAAAAGGGCTTTTGAATCCTTCTTCTTGCAGCTCTTTAATAGATCCTTGTCTCCTTGAGTTAATGCATTAAACTCATTTTCATCTGCTGGTTGTTCAAAACCTTCCTCAACTATTTCCCATAAGTCTTGGGAAGCGAACAAGGCTTTCATTGTTATTGCCCAATAGTCATAGTTTTTACCATCAAATAATGGGAGCTGCATACCCATGCTATTACTGGTGCTTGTGCCAGCCATTCTTGCAGCCTCAACTATGCTTCAATTTCTTGACTGTGTATTTTAAAACAACTGACTGCTTCTTCAGCAACACAAAAAAATCTTTGTGAAATACCTGAGTATTTTCTTGACTGAGCCTTCACTCTGCTGGAGAAGATCTACTGCTGCAAAAAAAAACTCCTCCCTTCAGCTTCTTGAACACTTTCAAAGAGCCTAAGCCTGCTCTGGTACCACTGTTGGGGATTTTTCTGAGAAAATCCAAAAAACACACAAATAAAACTGAAACTCAACACACGGAGACAATGCTCTGTTTCTTTTGCTCCACAGGATCTTTTTTGCACACGGAAGATTTTAAAAAAAATGACTGAGAACAAAGTATTGCACCACCATAAAAAGATTTCTATTCATTAAAACAAAAATCATTGATACATATTCATCCTCTTTGCTGAGAGGGATTCACCCAAAAATACATTTAACAAAACAACTTTGTCTCCACCTGAGAATTTACTGTGCTGGGTTTACTGCTGTAAAATCCGTTTTACATTTACTGCTATAATAAAAATTTACATATGCAGCTCAAAAACATTATACGTCTGCTTCACTTTTGTGCATATCACATAAACAAAATTACAAAACCATACAAAGGATTCTTGTTCTTTTCTGCACTGCTGTGCTATATTCGCCTTCGCATTATACAATGCTTGTCTCCATTTTTTTTCATTTACATATTGCACTGCTGTGCAAACCTCAAGTCTGTTTACAAAAATTCAACCAACAAAAACATAATATACGAGCTCCTTTGTTTTTTTTGAATATTACATTGTGTAAAAGAAAAACAAACTTACCATGCCTTTCTTTAAATGCACCATACCTTCGACATAAAAAAACTTATGTGCTGTATATAAAAACTTCAATATTCACCTACTTTCATTAAATGTCTTCATAAAAAAATCTGCAGTCAACCAAGCTTTTATTTTACTCCACGCAACATTTACTGCAGGCTCGTATGCATCTTTGGACAATCGACGGTGGAGAGCGATCGAAACAATCGAACGGTGGAGGAGAATATCGGGAGGCCGTTTGCTGCAAAGCTTTATGTCGCGAGAATGTCAGACTTGCTTACATATGGGGAGAGCCACGCGTCTGCACCATATTGCATCAGGTTCAAATATACGGAAACCACTTTCACGCAAAAGCGGTCCGAGATCTCTCAAGGTGGTTTGTGGTTTTGCTGTGCGGTTTGGGCGTTGGTATGGCTGCGCAGTTGAAATTACATATTCAACAGGTGATACCGATGGGTACAAGTCACTGAAAACCATACTCACAAAATTCGCCTTAATCGGGCCAAAAAATATCAAAATTCTAGATACGAATACCGTATTATTAGTTGAAATTCGATTAGGTTTTCAATAACACCAGTTTTATATTAATTGTAGTCCATTAGCACAATCATATTTATAGATTAGTTTTGTATAATTTGAAATTAGATTTGGTTTTCAGGAGAGAGGGAGCTGTGCTGCGAAATGAATGTTCAAGCCAGTCTCGATCTACTGCACGTTGTAGTACTTCCATGGAATCCAGATAGATCATCCAGACCTAATCAAAACCAAGACCTAATCGAAACCAAAGGCTGGAAGGCGAGTCTCCAAATGAATAGTTTATCAATAAGCCATTGTTATTGTCATGGCCACAAGTCACTGACAACCATAGTTACCAAATTGGCCTGAATGGCGCCAAAAAGTGCAGAAATTCCTCAGTTTTATATGAATACCGCACTGTATTAACACAACCACATTGATAGGTCAACTGGCATTATTTTCACTTGTAAAAATGACACACACTTGAATATATCAACCAGGTTAATACCAAGCCCAGTTTATATATATATATATATATATATATATATATATATATATATATATATATATATATATATATATATAGGAATTTAGACTTCTGTGATCCATAACATTGTTTAGAAAATCTTCGGCAAAATCACATAATCAATCTTTTGTCGACGCGTTTCGAACCAACTAGTGTGGTTCATCGTCAGGACAAGTTGAAAAACAGATCCAGCTTCGCCTGTTTAAATAGCTAGAGCAGAGACACCAACGGTTACCTAACTAAGGGAGCAAGGTCCAATTCAGTTATATTAGGTAAAAAATAGATAAAAATTAAATTAAATATAATAATAAATAAATCAATATATATAAATTTATATATAAATGTATAAAATTAGTTATATTCGGTGTGAGATAAAACTATAAACATATGAAGAATTATAAAATAATAATAAATTATTTATAAAAAAATCAATGAAGAAATATAAATTAATAATAAATATATATTAATGAATATAAAAGTATAAAATATTTTATTTAATGAAAAAATAAAATTAAATGGTATCATTTTTAGTTATATTAGGTGTAAGATAGATAAAGAATTATAGAATAATAGTAAATTATTTAATTATAAAATTATAAATAATAAATAAATTATAATATAATAATAAATAAATAAATTTTACATATAGATATATAAAATTAGTTATATTAGGTGTAAGATAAAATAAACAAATTATTTATTTATTAACTAAATATATAAATATATAAATGAAGAAAAATAATAATAAATAAATTATTAATCTACTAAATAAATAAATGATTAAATGAAAAAATATAAACTAATAATAGTATAAATTATTTATTTAATGAAAAATAAAAATAAATGGTGTCATTAGTAGGTAATAAATATATAGATATCTAAATAAAGAAGAATAAATTATTTATAAATATATAAATGAAGAATTAAAGAATATTTTTAAAGGAAATAAGGGACCATTCCTTATAATAAACAAATAAGAAGGAAAAGAATAAGAGAAATAAAAATAATAATAGAATTTTGTTAATAATAATCATAATAATAGTAATAATAATAGAATCAAGTTATAGAAATAAAATAATAAAGTAAAAAACGATTACCAAATAATAATTTTTTTCGAAATTGTTTATTAAATTACTAAACAGTAGTATTTAGTAATAGTTTATAAACAAATAAAAATAATCGTACTCATAATACTAATAAAATCAATTAAATAAATAAATAAACAGACGTAATAACCCCTAGAATCTAATTACATTAGGTAAATTTAGGGTTGTTAAAGTCCATTGGGTTTAAAGGATTTTTTATGATGTTGGACTCCATTGGGTTTAAAGGATTTTTTATGATGTTGGACTTTAACAACCCTAAATTTACCTAATGTAATTAGATTCTAGGGGTTATTACGTCTGTTTATTTATTTATTTAATTGATTTTATTAGTATTATGAGTACGATTATTTTTATTTGTTTTATAAACTATTACTAAATACTACTGTTTAGTAATTTAATAAACAATTTCGAAAAATTTTATTATTTGGTAATCGTTTTTTACTTTATTATTTTATTTCTATAACTTGATTCTATTATTATTACTATTATTATGATTATTATTAACAAAATTCTATTATTATTTTTATTTCTCTTATTCTTTTCCTTCTTATTTGTTTATTATAAGGAATGGTCCCTTATTTCCTTTAAAAATATTCTTTAATTCTTCATTTATATATTTATAAATAATTTATTCTTCTTTATTTAGATATCTATATATTTATTACCTACTAATGACACCATTTATTTTTATTTTTCATTAAATAAATAATTTATACTATTATTAGTTTATATTTTTTCATTTAATCATTTATTTATTTAGTAGATTAATAATTTATTTATTATTATTTTTCTTCATTTATATATTTATATATTTAGTTAATAAATAAATAATTTGTTTATTTTATCTTACACCTAATATAACTAATTTTATATATCTATATGTAAAATTTATTTATTTATTATTATATTATAATTTATTTATTATTTATAATTTTATAATTAAATAATTTATTATTATTCTATAATTCTTTATCTATCTTACACCTAATATAACTAATAATGATACCATTTAATTTTATTTTTTCATTAAATAAAATATTTTATACTTTTATATTCATTAATATATATTTATTATTAATTTATATTTATTCATTGATTTATTTATAAATAATTTATTATTATTTTATAATTCTTCATATGTTTATAGTTTTATCTCACACCGAATATAACTAATTTTATACATTTATATATAAATTTATATATATTGATTTATTTATTATTATATTTAATTTAATTTTTATCTATTTTTTACCTAATATAACTGAATTGGACCTTGCTCCCTTAGTTAGGTAACCGTTGGTGTCGTCTGTGCTCTAGCTATTTAAACAGGCGAAGCTGGATCTGTTTTTCAACTTGTCCTGACGATACTAGTTGGTTCGAAACGCGTCAACAAAAGATTGATTATGTGATTTTGCAGAAGATTTTCTAAACAATAATAAATTATGTTTTAATTTATATATTAATCAATATTTTTTATGGATTAAAGTATATTAATTAATTATTTGTATAAATAATAATGATAATAAAATTATAATTCATATAGTTTTTTAGGCGATGTATTCTGAAGTAAGTGGTTTGATGTTCATTATGGATTTATGTCTATCCATATTTATCTGGTCATTGAAGTGCCTAGAGGTACTTTGAAGCCCATTATGGTAGAGATGTTGTAATGTAATGTTTAAAATTTTGACTACACCAAATTAGATAAAATTAAAAAGTAAATTAAATAATAAGATTAATGTAATGTAAAAACAAAATTAAATAAATGAAAAAAATAAAAATAAAAATAACCCTCAAACTAAAATAAAAAAATAAAAAATAACCCTATTAGAATAAAATAATAATAATAATAATAATAAAAATGGCATATGGGGTTGACAACCCATGGTATTCATGTGAAATATATCCTATTTAAAAGGGAAATTAAACTAGTATAGATCTATCTTCAGTCTAGATATACCAAACACCAACACTTGGTATATCTGGAATTAAGATAAATCTAGACTAATTTATATAGCTAAGGTAATTACTTTTATTAAAACAACTAAATTGAGACAAATTTAATTTAATTAAGACTATAAACTAGTCTCTTCATCTCGGCCATCTATTTATTGAACTAAGTGGTAGAGCAATGTTTTATAAATTTTTCTCATCATGATGATGAACCACTGCTGGTGGTTCAAAATGTCCATTACAACAACAACCAAATGTGATATTAATTGAGAAACTGATTTACACAAAGATGAAGATCATAGAAACTTGAAATCCGAGATAAAAATATATATTTTTATAAAATAATATTATTTATACAAAATAAGTATAACTAATAAAATAAATAATTTATCAACATGTTATTGATTAGCACAACTACTAAATATTTTTTTAATATTATTTATAAAAATAATATTATTGTTAAAAAAACTTGGCCCAAAATTAATTAAATTACTATTTTACATCCTTACATATAATTTACATCTTATTTGTAAAACTAATTAGTAATGTCATTCCCAACAAAATCCCAACTATAAATCGAGTTAGAATTACACATATAAGTTAGAAGCACTTTCTCTATAGTACCTTATAATTCACAAGTGGGAAGCTATTTCCATATTTTTAAATCTAAATAGTAAACACTAGACTTTCCATACATTGATATGAATCAAAGGAAGTCCCCCACTTATTTGCACAAGATGTTAAAACCCAGATAATAATCCACTCATTTAGGTCATCCTAGGTTGTCACCAACAGAACCCGTGACCCATAGGTGATGAGAGGGAATGTTTGAATGGCATTGTTCACTAAGATCTCTTACAATGGTGATACCCACATTCACAATTATCCTCCATCTTAGATGTTGAAAACAAAGTATCTTGGGTATCTTATAGGTCAAAGTTTCATGGTCAAACAGATCGTCGCAAAATATCATATGACACCTTTGATCTAGATCATCTGGAATTTGTCCCATGATCCTCCATGATTTTACAGAGGAATCATATATTTCGATCATATATGGTACAACAAGCAATAACAAAGGCTCCTCCATTTTTCCTACAACAAACAAAGAAAAGGTAATTAGAGAGGTGAGGAGAATTGAGGTGGCCTTCTCATTCAATAGAGATACTTCAAAAAGAAATAGAAGGTAATTCAGAAAGGAAAGTAGATTCAAGGTGGTCATTTTTATCCTAGCCTTTTTTGCATGTCAAGATGCCAATTTTCGGTCAGACGGAATCGAAATGACAAGATCGGTTCACTACAATATTGTAAGCGAAGCCTCCACATAGCTCGATGATGTGCCCATGCCTGAAGGAATGAAGACATTGCTTGCACTAAGGATGTGAAGCAAAGTTGTTTCCCTGAGCAATGGAACAGAGAATGATGGGATGACCAACATAACCAATTTGTAGTGAAGCGATTAGCACGGAAACTCTGCCAAAAATTTGGAAATTATAAATTATGACCATTGATTATATAAACTCTTAATTCAGTCCGTTGGATTGTGACTCAAACAAAAGAATATTCCAAATTTATAGAATCTCGATCCTATAAATAATTTTTCATTTTTAAAGAACCAAAATTCATTTATCCCATTTCTGAAATAGATATTCGTCGAAATTTCAGGATAAATGGTTAGTTGATGAAACATTACTCAGGATCCTGATCGTTTAGCCAGACAAACAGATTGTTCATTCATTACCAGAGGATGTGAATGACAATTCCTACACAAATAGATAATAGTGGGATGGTGTAATATAAATTTATAGTGGAATTAGGAAGTTAATCATTTTCCAATTTCATTTTTTTGCTTTCAAAGACTTAAAGAGACGAGAAAAAAGGAAATGGAAGCATCTTTGAGAGTGTGTTAATTTGTAATACGGTGCTAATTTTAAAAGGAGTAATAGATTTTTTTGGATTTTACATGTTTTCTAAATATATGTATTTATTATAAAGGATTTTAGATAAATAAGTTTTTAACTTCTAAAAGTCTTTTAGATTTAAGATTTGAAAGGAAAAGAAGTTGTGAAGGGAAGTGGTAAGTGTGATTTTTAATTCAAAATAAATTTAGAAAAGAATGAGTGTAAGGTATTTCTCTAAAAAGAATGAAAGTCTTTAAGATGTATAGTGCTGATTTTTTTTCAAATTAAATTTCTTATTCAAACTTTTATCTTATAGTATCAAATTTGAATTTGAATTTGAATTTGATAGCTATGTTGAAAAGTACGAGCAAAATAATGTATTGTTTCATTATTGTTGGGAGTATTTTCACTTTTAGGAATGTTGATTATATTCCATATAGTTGTCCTTGCCATTTTTTTTGTCTTAGTATTGAGAAAAACATAAGAGCCATGAGCACAACATTTGAATCCTACGCCTTGGTTTTTTTCAGATAAACTTTTGTTTAGCCAAAAGCTTATTCATTTCTCTTCTCATTCATCGGTAATTTTTATTTTCATTTTACATCTCACAAATATTAGATCCACATATATTGTAGTGACCATATGTCCTTATATATTATGTGAATATCATGGAATTTGAAGATCAAGAAAGATCAAACAAATGATTTCTATCGAATGGTCAAATCTTTTGATCTCTCCTAATCGTCAAATCCAGGTAAATATGCATTTATGGATTGTAGATCTTTGGAAATTTATAGATAAGAATATCAAAATAGAGTGAAATATTTAATTAATTGGAAAATAAAAATAGAGTAAAACAATTAACTTGACTCTTATTCATCAAATTTTACAATATTAAATTAGAAAATAAAAATAAAGTAAAACAATTAACTTGACTCCTATTCATCAAATTTTACAATATTATAAAATAAAAATTAAATTATTTTTTAATTCTTATTTTCACACTTATGAGTACTAAGTTATTCAAGATAGTGTTTGTATTATTTACGAAAGAATTGACTATAACCGTCCAATTATCTTTGCCATTTTCTTGTCCCCGTGCCATGAAGGCAAGTGAGAAACTTGGAGTTTTATCACTAAATATTAGAATCCTATCTTTTGTAGACATTTACTTAGTTCAATGATGATCCATTTGCTATTATCGTTGTCATAAAGATAGTGATAATTGTTAGAAAGGTATCAAACTAGAAATTGCACAAAGAAGTGTAAAAGAATGAAGATAGGAGGAGTGGGGAATGTAGAAAGCAATAATTAAACAGAATATATGGAAATGAAATAGAATTAAAATTTGAGTTTCTAGACATTTTTTAAAGAAAGTAGAAAAAAGTTCAATTTAAGAATAAAGTTACACTAACATTAATGTCCTAGAACAATGGCAATCCTTGCAAGCACAAGGTTCATAACAAAGGAGTTCAATTTATTTAGGGTTTTTTTTAAATGGCATGAAATAAATTATGAAAAAGAATAACATAAAATAGTAGCCTCACCTTCGAGCTATGTATTCCCTCATAAGTGTTTCTTAGGGAAAATTTTTGTGTCTATTGTGGATGATGTGTGTATTTTTTCTATTTTTTATTTCTCTAAATTAATCAAGTGGAAAATCAACTAACTGAAGAATCTATAATCTAAGGAAAAATTAAGAGTAATTATTTCAATGTTTTTTTCATATTTGTTATGACAAACTATTCCAATGGAATATTTACAGAAATTTATAGATCACATTCAACATTTTTCATGCAAAGGCTCAAACACAAAGGTTGAGTTCTTAACTTTATGGACCTTTCTTTATTTTGCCAACAAGTTGGGAGTATCCAAATTAGAGGTTATAGATGTCTCTAAATTGGTGATAGAATGGACATGTAAAAATGTCGTGTTGGATAATGTGTGTCTTTCCCCTTTCTTTAGGAAATCCAAAATATTCTTCTATCCTTTTGAATAGCACTTTTTCAAGAATAACTACAAAGGTTTAATGAAAATGTAGATGAATTATTAGAGGAAGATTTTGAATTATAGCCTAGCCTTTTTGGTTTCTATGAGTATTGGGATAGCTAGGACATGGAAATCATGGAGTTCCATTTCTGTAGTATGACTATTTGCAACTCATTAGTTTCAATATATCTTTTTTTTGCAAATGTTTTTGAGATGTTTCTTGAAACAAGTTGTTGAGTATCAACTTTTGCTATCATTATGGAAATGTTTTTGTTTTGTCAA
Source organism: Pinus tabuliformis (assembly GCA_031772625.1). NCBI lineage: Eukaryota > Viridiplantae > Streptophyta > Pinopsida > Pinales > Pinaceae > Pinus > Pinus tabuliformis. Next base: position 141,835,288 of record CM062804.1, on the reverse strand, counting down.
TAAAAACGATGAATACAATGTCATAATTGTAATGGTTATTCGTAATTTTGATGAGTCATTCTCATAGTAACATGTATATTATCTATAGTTATAGAAATATAAACCTTGTATTTTGGAATGTGTGCACATGCATGTGTTCTTTCTTTATATTCGTTATTTAAGATGAGAAAGAATAATTTCTACATTATCAGTTTCCCAAATTTAATTTTTTCATCACTCTAAATGTCCAATATTAAACACTATGCATTGATATATGGAATACTTATGTTTAATGCGGATATAAAATAAAAATCAAAATCAAAATTATAAAAAGATTTATAAAATCTAAAATTTAATAAATTATAAATAATTGATAGTCTACCAAAAAAAATATTTAAGGTTAAATAAATGATTTTTATATAAATACATTGTAAATAATATAAAAATAATATTTGAATATTACACAACAAAAGGAAAATATATATTTAAAAAATAATATTACAAGTTATATGATCTATAACAAATGCATTTATAATGTGCTCCCAGCGTTGAGAAGACGAGAAAGAATAATTTCCACGCTCACATCTTCCCAAATTAGATTTTTCCACCATACAATCAATTATTTTATGCAACTTGCAGAGATTTTCCATTCCTCTCAGCAATCCTTAATAATGGACATTGTATTATCCTCAACAATTGAAGTTTAGGCATTGTTTTTTCATCCCACACATCATGGGGTCCCACTATATTCTCTACCTTCTCAGACTCAAACAACTCCAACCTATCCAACATTGGAAAAGCACCACGCTCGACCTCTAACTCCCTTAGCTAATCCCACCCCCATATTTTAATGTCCCTTAAATTAGATAGCTTCTCTAAATACCTATCTTCTCAACAATGGACAAGATTTATGTACAAATGTTGAATGTCTATCATTGATCACACTAGAGGGTCCCACAATAATTTAAATATTGTATAGTTGAAGAAGCCTCAAGTCCTTAAACATTGGAAAATTGCCACTTTCAAGTTCTAGTGCTTCAAATTTCGAGAAATAGTGGATTATTAATTTCTTTAGACAAGGTAATTTGTTTGTTCCCAATCTCTTCATTTTACGACAAGCACATACATCTATATCTTTGAGTTTGAGCATTGCTTCTTTGCTTGATGATCCCACCATTATTTCTAATTTTCTGAGATCATGAAGTTCTAATCTCTTCAACATTGGGAAGCCCCTTCCTATAATTCCATTCCCAATCTCGCACACAAGATGACCCCTAAGTTGGACATACTCCCACAAGTCTAAAGCTCTCAGGGTTTGAAACTGAGAAATGCAGATGGGTAAACTTATCCCATCATAAGCCCAGAGGGAAAAGCTTTCCAACTTCAAATTATCAATGTTGAATGGAAAAATATGCCCCTCCACCAAATCATCTCTATCTACATTGTAGAAGAACTTTATGTTTAACCTTCTTAGTTCTACCCATGTAGTCATTGTACTATCTTTAATTTTAAGGAAAAATTATTGTCGCCAGCTTCATCATATTCGAGAGATTTGCAAAATATTCCACACTTATTGCACAACTATTCTATCTGGAAAGAAAAATTTGTTTAATTAAGTGAGGTGAGACAAACCATGTGGAATCACCATTAAACTATTACATACTTCAATATTCAAAAATCTCATATGATAAAGATTACTTGTGCTTTCTAAAAAAATCACCAAATAGGAGCAGCCTCTCAAATTTAGAAACTCAAGTTGTCTAAGTTATCCCAAAAATGTTATTGAGATGCAAAGAGAGAGATCAAGAACCTTTTTATAACACTATTTTCCACTCCATTATAGTGAGAGAAACCCAAGTTCAACTCACCTCAGTTGTTGGCTAGAATTCATCCCCTTTCACCTTTTCTTTTACTTATGTGAGATTTATTCCATGTTAAAAGGGTGGAATTGCATAATTGGGTATTTTCTCATATCTATTTTGTCACATATTTTGTAATATGAGATAATAATTATTTCATAATTGAGATAATTGAGGAAAAGCTCATAATTGAGAAAAAGGCTTCTAAAGTTTGACATTCCCAAGGAGATCAACTTAACCCACTTGTGTATGAGTTGGCTAGGGGTCCATTATTATAGAAGTTTCCTAACTTCTCATGCCCCTAAGTGTCTAGATATATTATCCCAGAGGATGGAATGAACCTATATAATATCACCAAGAGGAAAGGGGAATGGGGATAGGATTCATATTATAGTGTGGGAGCTTTGCTACATTGGGATACCATGCTACAAGCTTGAGAGGAGGTATCATTTGTTGGAAGATATATATTTTTTGTAATATAATTTTTTGATTAATATAAGTGAATATTCCTTTCCATTAAATCTATGTTTATGATAAAGTTTTCATGTTATTTTGTTTGAGTTGATGGTCCTCCATGAAAGGCCATTTATGCGCTTTGTTTGGTGGTTCCTGTGTGCAATATTCAGATGATTCGGACTTATGAAGGAATACAAAAAAATAAATATATACACATAAACATAAAGATGCAGCCGAAATAAAACTTCATTTCACTACTATAAAAGAACTGAAATATGCTTACATACAGAAATGGAAATAACGAGCTTGGGCAATGGTAGCTTATCTTTGAGAATAGATGTGGTGGCTACATGCCTATGACTTATTTTAGAATGAGGCTCAAGGACCTTTTTATTATTGAACAACAAGGGAAAACCCTAAAAAACCAAAACCCTAACCCCAAGAGAGATAACGCCAAGAGTTTGTGGGCCTCATTGGCGTTAGTTAGGGAGCCAACTTCTCGGGGTTGTAACTTGGTCATATTATCTCCATTTAGCTCGTACGATACCTTGTTGGAAATATCTCTCTGAATACAAGATTTTTCACAAGCCCCTACCAAAGGATATTGGTTTGTTGTAGACCTTCAAGAAACATTGTTTATGAGGACAAAACTACTCTCGAAGTTCAAGACATGAAAAACAGCTAAAAATAGTAAATGTTGTTATAAACAAGGAAATTAATGAAACCAACTAGAGGTCTAGCTGGAATAGGTGGGTGGCCACCAAGATCCACCTAGATAAATCCTCCCTTCTTAGGAAGTAATGTTCCCCATTACATGTAGAGCCTCCATGAGCTGAGGAAATTTTTGTTGAACCTGATTCGTGGTGAACACTTGGCTTGGTGAAGGAGTTGACCTAATTTGATAACTTGATATAGATGGATCCTTTGTTGGAAATTTTTCTTGATATGTGTGTCCATGATCTGATCAATTATGGCATGTTCCATGCATTATGGGTTAAGCTCTATTTGTGTGAGTTATTCTGCAATGTTGGATGTGTCCAACAATGATGGAAAGTATGGCCGAAGGCAGTGCACATTGACTACAGGGTGCAAGCCAAGGAACAACGGAGTGCTAAGCTTAAAGGAATTTCCCCCACATTCTTGGTGATGGTGTATGGACCATATCAGAAAGGGTGTAACTTTTGGTGGGGCCTAGCGAGCCGTTCCTTCTACAGATATAACCAAACTTTGTTGCCCACCTAGAACTTGTGTGGTACCTGATGTTGATCATGTCGTTGCCTGTACATAGCATTGGATCTCTCCAATATGTCATGGACCTACTAGAGGATGTGATGAATGCTCTAAATGAACTTGTTAGCCCTGTTAACTTCAAATTGGACATGAGCCGAATCTGCCTAAGTAGCTGCAAATGGTATGGCCACATTAATGGGACATAGTGGCTTGAATCATAATCCCACTAAAAAGCGGTTGTGGTTAGTTGAGCTATGGAGAGATCTATTATAGTTGTTTTGTACATAGGGGATGCTTTCATCCCATGTTTGTGGATGCTTTGAGTTGTACATGAGCATAATGTGTACGATAATCCTGTTGACGACCTTTTTTTTTGCAATCAGTTTAGGGGTGGAGAGTCATGGAGATAGTGAGCTTGCTATCCAACATCGACCAAAGACTTTACCAAAATGTACTTAGGAAGTTGTTGTCCCCATTTGAGATAATGGATTGTGGTATCCCAAACTGCACCCACACTCTTTCAAAGAAAATTTTAGCAGTGGCTTATGTGATGATACTCTTCTTGTAGGCTACTACAATGTCCATCTTAGAGAATATGTTGATGACCACAAAAATGTAATCGTCGCCATGCATAGTGTTGGGTGCAAGAGTTGTAGTTTAGAAATCTCCTTTAACACTTAATTGTCAACCTGGAGCTACGTAATATTAGAGGCGTAGCATAGGAAATGCCAAGATTAATGGTATAAAATTTCACCAAATTTGTTCCTAACTTCCCTAATTACATTTGTAGAATCAAAGAATTACAAAGAAAATAATACCAAAAGAATTTTGGTACCAAAATCAGAAGGAAAATATTTTACAAAAACTCAATTAAAGGAACTTCAAATCAGCATAAACAATATTGATCAATGAAAGAAAGAAAAATAGATATCTGAGACTAAATGTCAATGCAATCATAAGATAGAGAAATGATTATGTTGTGAAGTGCTTTTGCCTTTATTACAAGTTTTCCTTCCTAGTTTGAATCATCGTTCCTATACTGCAACAACATTCCTGTATTGGAACAAAGTTCTTGCACTGGAATGATATTCTTGTACTAAGACGGTGTTCTTGTACTAGAAGTATGTTTTTTTCCTACACTGAGTATTTTGGCTTTCATACAAGAATTATGGGTTCCTGTACTAGAGTACTCTATTGTTGTACCAGGTTATTGATTCTTGTACCAAAACAAAGATTCTTGTACTAAGAAATCAATATTCTTGTATTGAGCTTCCAAACCACTTACATGAAATGTCCAAACCACTTACATGAAATGTAAAGTGTTCCAACTAGAAATTAACTTGCAAGGAAAACCACAGCAGAGAAATAGACACATGTTATCGAAAGACTCCCTATCTAATCATCCATGTGAAAGTGAAAAGTACGTCAAAAGAAAAGGGAAATCTCTAATGCAATATAAACTTCTTCATGTGAAAATGATCCTCCACTCTAAATACAGAGTGCTCTTATTTCCTAGATTACTGTCATGAAATTAACTAGATTTTCGCTTTTACTGAATAAAGATTTCAGTTCAAAGGTCCCTTTACCAAATTCCGGTCTTGAACGGAACTATTCCCACAAGAAATTAAGCATAAACATAGATCCTCATTATATAGACAACATTTCATTAACGCCTAGGAAAATTCATGATTTGAAATGATCATATGTTAAAACTAAAATAGAATTGATTATGCCAATAGTGAAATGAATGTTAACTTAAAGTGTTGAAACAGTGAGAACTTCTTGAGAAGAAGACTTTACAACATATGAGAAAACATAAGCAAGAAGCAAAATAGAATTGAAAATAGCAAATACATAGTGATACCAGACATCAAGATTGATTATGGAGTTCGTCCTTGATGGACTATGTCTCTGGGTCCACTTTCAAGATGGGCGACCACTTTATTACGATTGAAACTGAACAGGTCAAATTACATAGAAATTTGACCAAATTGAGTGTGCACACAAGAACTTTTTGTCACTTTCATAAGATAGTTCTCTGAACCAGCTTTCCAACGCCTATCATGATTCCCAATTCTAACCTTGGATGCTCCTATTACACTGAAAACAAAACATCCTACAACCCTCCAAAACCTGCACATGAAACTCAAAACCACTCTAATGCACTTCAATGAGAAAAACATCTTTTTAAAACACTCTAAGTACACTCTAACCTCCTCAGGCTGAGTTCAGGATTAATGAGCTACAGTTTGGGTCTGTTTTCCATCGATATTGTCAATATTTGACAACTGAGGATAATTTGCATGGTGGTTGAATTAGTTTTGCACCAAAATACATTTCAAAACCTATATTCGACCTTATAATAGCATAAAACCACTAGAAGTTTAGCTAACGGCATGGGATTGGCTGACAGACAACATGTGAATAGGCGGTCTAACCTTGATATTCCACCTTCGCGGTCAACCTCCAGTGGTCTCGGCTTACATTGCGCTAATGTCAATGCATGTGAACATGTCTACTTCCGATTATCGCTGCTTACCTCACAGTCTTACCCCGTCAATTCCGTTGCAAATACCTGACAGTTAACATAACCCTGATGGCTTACCTTGTATCTGCTCACATGGCATAGTTCCCGCTGCGGTTGCAGCTAGGTGGACTCCCGCTCGGTTAAACTCCATATTTTGTAACTGTGACTGCCTAACTGCTCACATGGTTGTAGTTACAACGCGGTCTAAACCACACGGTGACGACTGTGTTTGTAATTTAAATATTTTGCAATGCATTACATTAGGCTAAGAGGATAATGGGTTAGACTTAGGGTTATATGTTTGTTTTTGAATTGCTTTCAGTGTATAATGACCCAAATGGTCATAGCTTTATGGTATGTTAATACATAGCTTTAGGTTTTTAGGTTAGTGTTCTAGGGTTTGGTTAACATAATGTCTTAGGTTTAGGGTTTTATTCATTAGGACTTTACATTAAATTAAAAAAAAACCCATTTATAACTAAATGTCACAAAGAGACATTAGCAACAAACGTCACATGATGAAAAATCCATCCACAACCAAACTCTGCAAGGTGAATGATCAACCCACATCTACAACCATATCCTAGCGGAATTGACGATAACCTTACGTTGACAACCAGGTACAAAACCATATCAAGTGAACACTATGAAAAACCATATACATTACTCGACAACCTGAACCATAAACATCATTGTCGAAGCTAACGACACTAGACTGAATGTTGATGATGACAATAACCCTGTGTAATTGATCTAACGAGATTCTTCTGGATCAATCCTCTCCACTTGAAAGCTTTTGGACCACAAAAGTTTTACTTAAATAGATAGTCGATGTGGGTAGAGCTTCCTCATTTTCCACCTTGTCCTGATGATGTACCAATACATTTGATCAATCACCTACAAGTGATGACCCTGATGATGCTAACCATGGCACATTTTGAATCGTTGACTTGTTCCATCCATATGCCATATGAACAACTTGCGAAGATGGTCAAAAAACCTATTATTAACATGGCAATTGATTTCTTTGTATGAAATACCATGAGTTACTGATTCATAATCATCTTTGAAAACAATCTCTATAGGATATTGTTCAATACTATTGACATGTATTAGCAATCTATATTGCGAAATGATAGAGACAATCAAAGACATTTTTGACAACAAACTAGCTACTTGACTTGACATACTTTCTTAATTCTCGATTACCATGTGAACTTGCTGCAATAAACCCATCAAACTGTAATATGGAAATTGTTGCAACTTAGTTTGATTTTGAAAGTATTGAATTAGCTTTTGATTTGTTTGAATCATTGTTTCCTTATTCATTCAATGATGTTTCCATTGATTAGCACTTTCCCATCATGCATAAGTGTCCCTTAAAGGTATTGAATACTTTGACAATGCTTTAGAAAAGGCTTTGATGTGAAAACAGATAGGCTCCCTCTCCGCTTGAAAAGAGGCTTCCAAACTGTTCAAAACATGAAATGGTGACACAATACAAGAGAATTTTAACACTAAATTTCCCCAATACTGACTTGCATCCCTGTAACTGTTAACTTCCAAACATGGACTGAATTGATTCATTTTGACATTAGGAAGAGGAGCTTTAGGCATCAACTGTAATTCATGTTGTATTCCCTGCTTATGAGTAAGATATTTGGTTTCTTTAAATAGAACTAGAAAAGTTTCTACCTCTTTTATCAAACTATCTTTAAGCTGAGACTCATAACTTGAATAAACATAATGTTGATTCTTATGTTGTTCCTTTACACACATGATCACAGATCTTTTATTTGAACTTATTAATCACTTCATCTTATTAGCAACAACTATGTTCAAGTTATTTTTACTTTGATGTGCCCTGACAATAAATTCAACCCCATATTTCTTAAGGTGATATTTGTTCTCTCTTCTATAAAATACTGCATCATGATCATAAAGATAAGGACTTCCTAAGACAACTCCACATATGTGTACTGGAACCACATCTAATTCCACTTCATCAATGTAATTAGTTGTAATGGAAAACCTTAATCGACATTGTTTTGTGACTTTTATCTGAGTTGATTTATTTAGCCATCCTAATGGGTAAGGTCATGCATGATTCTGTGTCTCTGAACCCAAATTCTTAACCAAATACTTAGATATTAAATTGGCCTGTGATCCACTATCAAACATTATATCTATCTTTGTGTGCTTAGAAGTTATCCTTATGTTAAATAATTCAACTCTTTTATCCTCATTTGAAGGATTTATGCTTCAGGAAGATGAAATAATATTTGAACTTGAACCAGTGTCAGAAGTTTTACCTGTCGTAACCAGGGCAATTATCCTCCTTTCATCACCTGAATCAGAACCTAGATCTCACTGGACTATTGCAAGTGCCTTCTTTTCATCCTTCTCCTCAAGGAATTTTTTGGGCTTAAGTTGTGGATGAAGTTTCCAACACTTTTATTCATCATGACCGATTCTCTGGCAATGAGAACAAGTAGGTATTTCCTTCTGAGCTATCACTAATTTCTTTTTCTTCGAATTGTTATTCCCTTTACTATCATTGGAATCTTTGATTTCCAACTCTTTGGATGATTGCAGTGAAAACTTGAATAATTTTCCAGATGATTCAATATGTATGGCTTGAACAAACACTTCAAAAAAATCATCAGGATTAAACATCAATAATGTATGCTGCAAATATGAATGCAAACTACCGATGTATTTTAATAAAGTTTCACGTGTATCCAATGAAATAGTAGGCACCAACGCTTTCCTTCTAAACTCTTGAGTAAACTCCTGAACACTCTACCCTTTACCTTTCTTCAAGTGCTGCCAATCAATAACAACTTGTTGCATATATCCTAAAGGATAGACTTGCTTTCTAAGAGCTTTTAAAAACTTAGACCATGAAGATATGACTTTACCTTTACACTTTACATCTATCTAAGTTTTACTTTCCCACCAGATTAAAGTTGTTCCCCCCATTCTAAGTGTAGCTAACTGAATTTTCGTTTTATTTTCATAAATGTTTTGAATATGACAATACACTTATAACTGCTTAATCGAGTTATCTAGCTTTTTAGGATTCATTTCACCATCATAAATAGGCGACTTGAATTTTACGTCAAGTTTCAAAAGAGATGTTTTCTTAGGTTTCTTTTCTGTTTTAGATTTTGCGCTGCAAGAAGAAGAAGAAGAAGATGATGATGATGATGATGATGATGGAGATGATGGAGGTGAAGGTGGTTTATCAGCCTTGCCTTCACCTTTTTCCTTCTTCGACGTCTTTGAAGAATAAGTTACATCCCTCGCCTTTTTATCCTCATATAGTTCTCCCAACATCTGCTGCATAGTCAAGAATTCTTGCTGAAACTGTTCATCACTCATCTTAGTTTCAGTATTTTCACTTGCATCAAATCTTGTCATGCTCGACTTATGAACGACTCTTCACTTTCCAATCTCTGGATCAATCTGTTTGAGGATTCCTTCTGCACATTGCGACCTTGACCTAGTAAACATTCAATGTTAAAAAATTTACACGCAACCTACTCCGATACCAAATTATATGATCTCAAATGATCATATGTTAAAACTAAAATAAAATTGATTATGCCAATAGTGAAATGAATGTTAACATAAAGTGCTGAAACTATGAGAATTTCTTGAGAAGAAGACTTTACAACATATGATAAAACATAAGCAAGAAGCAAAACAGAAGTTAAAATAGCAAATACACAGCGATATCAAATAACGAGGTTTATTATGGATTTCATGCCTGGTGGACTACGTCTTCGAGTCAGGTTTCAAGATTGGCAATCACTTTATTAGTATTGAAATCGAAGAGGTCGAATTACACAGAAATTTGACCAAACTCAATATGCATGTAGGCACTTTTGGTCGCTTTCATAAGATATCTCTCTGAACCAAATTTTCAATGCCTATAACGGTTCCCAATTCTAACCCTGGATGCTCCTGTTACACTGAAAGAAAAACAACTTATATCCCTCTAGGACCCGCACATGAAACTCAAAACCACTCTAATGCACTTCAATGAGCAAAACATCCTTTTAAAATACTCCAAGTACACTCTAACCTCCTCAGGTTGAGTTCGGGATGAATGAGCTACAATTTGGGTTTGTTTTCCCTTGATCTTGTCAATATTTGACACCTTAGGATAATTTGCATGGTGGTTGAATTAGTTTTGCACCAAAATACAATTCGGAACCCACATTTGACCTTATAATAGCATAAAATTGCTGGAGGTTTAGCTAATGGCATGGGATTGGCTAAGGGATAGCATGTGAACAAGTAGTCTAACCATGAGATTCCACCTTCACTGTCAACCTCCAGCGGTCTCGGCTTATGGTGTAGTGATGTCAATGCATGTGAACACATCTACCTCTAATCGTCACGGCTTACCTAATGGTCTTACCTTGGCAATTCCACCGTGAATACCCGACGGTTAACATAACCCCGATGACTTACCTTGTAATTGCTCACATGGCATAGTTCTTGCCGTGGTTACGGCTAGGTGGACTCCCCTCGGTTAAACTTCATTGTTTGTAACCCTGACTACCCAACCGCTCACATGGTCGTGGTTCTGATGTGGTCTAAACCCTACAGTTAGGACTGTGTTTGTAATTTAAATGTTTTGTAATGCATTACATTAGGTCGAGAGGATAGTGGGTTAGACATAAGGTTATATGTTTGTTTTCAATTTGTTTCAATGTATTATGGCCCGAATGGTCCTAGCTTTATGGTATGTTAGTACATAGCTTTAGGTTTTTAGGTTAGGGTTCTAGGGTTTGGTTAACATAATGCCTTAGGTTTAGGGTCTTATTCATTAGGACTTTACATCAAATAAAAAAAACCCATTTACAACTAAATGTCACAAAGCAACATTAGAAACAAACATCACATGATGACAAACTCGTCGACAACCAAACTCTGTAAGGCAAATCATCAACCCACGTCGACAACCATATCCTAGTGAAATTGATGACAACCTCATGTCGACAACCACGTACAAAAGCATATTAGCTGAACACCATGAAAAACAATATACATTACTGGACAACCTGAACCATAAACATCATTGTCGAAGCTGATGACACCAAACTGAATGTTGACAATGACACTGAACCTATGTAACTGATCTGACGAGATCATCCTAGATTAATGCAAGTAATTCAACCCTAAGTTAAGGAAAATGCACTTGTGTAAAACTCATTTGCATATTAAGGAATGAAATGCATTTGAAAAAGGAAAATAAATCCACTTGCAGAAATAAACACACTCGCAGAATCAACCCTCACTTACAGAAATAAATCACATTTGTGCAAGAAAACTGAAACATGCTTTTTGTAGAAAGGAAACTACTTACCAAAGGAATGAAATGTTATTCAATATTTAGTAAAAGAACACACCCACACATTCACACCTCGGATCTGAGTCACGCAATTTATGAAGAAATTGAAGATCGATTAGATACATAAAAGAAATGAAATACTTCTTTCTCAAACATTTCATACAATAATATATCCAACACACCTTATGAAAGAGGGAGAACGAGTGGGTTTGGCTGGGCCCTAGCCAACCAACTCGTTTCCCTGTTATGAGATTTTGAAAATCAACTGCTAAAATAACCCATCACATAAAATACTGGAATAGGAAATTAATAAGTAGCATATCTCCTTGTATTAAATTTAGTAATTGCAAATGTACATCATGGATATCTGGATCCAGCCCAGAAGTATGGTGATACAAAGAGTTACAGTATAAGCCAAAATTTCACAAGTGTATTGCTACCTAGTTTGACTAGAAACCCTTATTAAATACATATCATTTGTCTCATGGCCACAATAGAAATTAAAACAAAAGTATAATCTTGGCTTTCAGTTGTTTGACAAAAAGACTAAATCACTGGTATTCGATTGAAACCCTGGCTTCCATATCCCATGTTTTCCACTCGCTCTAAGCCTAACAGTGTGTTCCTGATCTTTTGGCAAGGAATGTGCATGGATTTCCAAATTGTAGTGCCCTTTGGTAGTGAATCATGTTGATGCTAGCTATCGTGAGTACAAGAACATGAACAGTACAAGAATATTCCTGCACCAACCCCATCTTACACATTGATTAATACTTTCGCTCTATCAAAATACTTTAGGAAAGAAAACATGTAAGTTGCAAAGGAAAATAGACTATTTAATCTTTTTAATTAGTAATTAAGCTCATATAACCTTTAATAATGAAAATCATGAAGGTAGTGTAGGAATAAGTACAAGGTTTAGAAGAAGTGCATGAAAAGAAAGGTTCCAAGGGTAAAACACAGGGATTAGGTAATGTGTTTGGTAAAATGGATGTTAAAAATAAGGCAACTATGATGACCAACATACTCCCATCCCCATTGCATTGTGTCTCCCCACACAACCTTACTTTCTGCAAAAAACTAGCATGGAGGGCTCCATTTAATCCTCAATTTGAATATTAATCCCGTCTTCACGGTCCTTGACTTTTCACTGCAAGCCTTCTTGATTTTTTTCATCACTTTCATAAGGTGAATGCGGCATCTCTATGCTCAAAATTTCCATACCGTTTCTTACCACTTCCTATCTTTCACCTCTTCCATCAATTTAGCATTCCTGCTCTGCACCATTGTGTTTTGATCTTTCATAGCCTGGTTTAGCACTTCAAGTATATAATTTTTTTTGTTTCAATTATTTGACCTAGATGTGCATATAGAAAGCAGGGTCTTCATTATTGGGTTCTTCCTATACCAAAATCCCTTCAGCAACTGACTCATGACAAGTACTAGCGACATTGAGGGCAATCTCACATTTTGTTTTGAGACTTTGAGGAATAGTATCCTTTGCTTGATCCACTTTTGGATCCATTCCTACACTTGAACTATGTATGTGAGATGTTTTATTTTTCTTTACTTACTTAATTACAATTACCATAGGACCGTTATCAGCCTCTTCCACATGAGTTGTACTAAACATGGAATGGATTGTGTGATCTACTAGAAGAGAGAGATTATTTTTAATTGGTGAATTTGATTTGGGCTTATCTATAGAGGGGGAATATTCCTCCAAATAATCAATGTTTATTGGAGAAGTTGATACAGTGTGGCCTCCTTTTGAGGATGCACTTCTTTTTTTCATAGAGCTCCTGGTCAGTCTCCTTGAAGGGACAAGGGTTTCAGTTATAGGTTCCTACTCTTTATCAAGAACCGACTTCTTAGACTGGGTTTTCTTTACTTTAGTCTTCGAGGCCTTACTAGTCTACGGGGTTAATGACTTCCTCTTTCGGTTGGGCTTCCCCTTAGTAACTTTTCCATTCTTCACCGACCTCTTCAATGTACCCTCTCCTTGAAATGCTTTCAGAAACTCCTCCCAAGCCATCCCCTTTCCCTCTAACTCTTTTTTAATTATAATTGTAATTAAACTGTAATGGTTCATTTTAAACACTACTTGACTTTATCGACTCTTATGAACGTTTTTTGACATATTCTCCAAACTTCTCAACAAGAAATAGGGGAATTTGATCAAATTACTTGATTCAAAATGAAGTAACAATCGAATATGGTACAAGAAAGTTAATGAATACATCCCCTCATAGGTGTGGAAATTTTTGCAAGATGTAGAATAAATGTTTCCATTTTTTGACCATCACGTTCCTTTGTAAACCAACCTTCCATTCTAGCTTTTTATTCTTGTCGATCACAAACCAATGCCAGGCTCCTTCCTTCAACTTTTCCTTTTTAAATCATTTCTCTCTTGTAGCTTCTAACCCCGCAGCTTATGCCATGGATTGTTCGGTCACCTCAAATTCCTAGGACCCTACTCTAGTTGTGCTTCCATTAAACATGCGAGCAAATTCAAGCATGACAATTGAGTCATAACCATTGAATTTGAGTAGGAAGGGGGGAAATCCCAATTCCTGTAACAAAGATAAATTGTCCTTGTACTTGACCGTCCATTCCAACTCCTTTACGAACCAAATTTCTATCCAAACAGGTGCCACAAATGCTTAGAATTACATTGGTTTCTTCACAACTCTGCAGAGTACTAAACAAGAAATTTCAGAATATATCTAAGGGAGTTCACGATTGCCAACTTAACTACATGCTCCTATATCGGTGCTCTTCAATGGTCATTCCTCCATTATGAGAAATTCAATTTTGAAAAGGATGCAAATGTAGGCATGACTCCGACATACACAGGGTCATGATGATTGGTAAAGGTGGCAGTCATTGGAAGGATATTTTTATAAAAAAAGCAAAAGCTATCATATGATATCGGGTTGATCATTAATTATTGATAGGCTCAAGGTTGAACGTTAGATCATGAAATGATTCTGAACATATCCCCAATCACATCATGATTTCGCATAGGGTTTTGTGGTAGCAGCTACAAGCACCCTCCAAAATTTTTCCTTAGCTTCATTTTGGAGCCTCCCTACAAACCATCCTTAGTAGCATGCCTTGCATTATCAAGTACATGAGCTTCAGTGGTTTTCCAGTAGCTTTTCAGCCTGTGCATGATAGGTTTCTTCACTCCCCTCATAGTTTGCCACTCTGAACTTGGTCTAGCTGCTAGCTGAGTAGCTCCCTCAAGAAATTGTGTAATTTTGGATGGGAACCAACCTTCCCTCCAGAAATTGCTCAAATCTGACTGGCAGCCTACTAGGACTAGAAACTGCACAATCTTGTCAAACAATCTTCCCAGCGAAAACTACACAATCTAGCCCAACATTGTTGCTCAACCCATAAATTTTACAATTCTGGGTAGAAGTCAGCTACTCCTCCCAAAAATTGTGCAATCCCTTTGGACAACTATCCCAGTTTCCTCCTAGAAATTGCGCAAAAATCTCCCTCAGTCAAGCAAGTTGTTGCATGTGCCTTCAGGTTGACTGGTTCCACCCGAGACCAAGGAAACTTGACTTGCATGCATGGGCTACTTGTTCGTGAAATAGAAAAAAGAAACATGAAAAAGGCATCCCTAGATTTTAGGCAGCTATTTTAGTAGCTGGAGTTTACATGCAAAGATCATTTTAGAAACTTTCTTCCAAGTGTCACTTCTTCCTAGATTTGTGGCATGCGCATCATGAGCCTCAAGCTTACTTATTTGATGCTTCAGAGCTCATTATTCAAATCGATCTTGGAGCGATGGCATCCCACAGCACATCCAGGAGTCTTTGACACATCTAACTCCTCTATTTTCAGGTAAGTCCACTTAACTTGTCTTTTCCATCATTTTTGTTGCTTTTTGTGTTTTGGCTTGTGTGACTGCTTTCTGCTTGGTTTCTTTGAACACTTGTTTTTGCTTGCATGCATGTTAGCTTCCACAAGAACCATTAAAATTTTCTTTAGCATCTCACTGCTCTCGCATTAATGACACTGTTTTGAACGAATGGTCACCGATTCGGCGATTTGTTTCACACACATGCATGTTGTTCTATTTTCTGAATCTTGCATTCAATGTTTGCATGCATGATCATTCACTCCTACTTACACTGAGTATCGCCATGCATTCACATCTTCATTTTCTTTCAGTTTCCTGTCGACTCGTCTGGGCAACCTTGGCCCGAACTTTGCCTCATCAAGACAACATTGCGTAATTCTGAGAGGGAAGGCTCTACCTTCCTCCTATAAAATGTGTAATTCAGGCTAGTGGCTTCCCTCAAGTATTATCTTACACAATTCTAAGAGGCAGTGACTGCTGGCCTAGAAAATTGTGTAATGCAGTCCCTGGGCCTGCAACACTTGCCAGCTGAAATTGCACATTGCATAATCCCAGCACCCAACAGGCCAATCTGGATTGCACATTACGTAATTCTGGCAGTTAGCCAACCTTCCAACAGTTTGAACTACCTTTTAAACGGTTTTGAAAACCATTTTCCCAGCCTCCTAGTGAAAATTGCACAATCCTTTCCAACAGTTCCCCAGGTTGTTGCATGTCATCCATCAAGTTTGTTTCGATTTAAACTAATAGATTTTTTTCCATGCATGTCTCCAGATATAGTAGGTGTTTATCCATCCCTCAACAGTTTAGGACCAATGGCCTCTAAGAGAGCAAGGACAAAGGACACCAACCAAAGCACAACTGAGTGAGTGTCTACGAATTTGCTAATCTATAAGGACACCACGCTGATCGTAGATAAAGACATCAAGATGAAATGGAAATAGGTCAATGATGAATTCTCAGGCACATTTTGGAAGATCTCAAAGACTGACAAGTCTATGTGAACATTCACAAGTCTAACTTGTATTTGATTGCATGTAGGTATCCCGCATTCCCATGTGCGGACATGATGCAATGTATTGTCTTGCACACTGATCTTGAGACGATGACATTGAGCAGTGTCAGCAGGACAATGATTACTACCTTCAGGTCACAGGATTATCAACAAATGTACCATTTGTTGAAGCCAAATATCACCATGGAGACACCCTTCAGCATACCCAACAGTAATGCAACCTCCAAGGATATCTTGAAAAATTGGGTAAAGGAGCCAACCAAATTTAGGATGACACCCAACCATATTTACAAGACGAAGGTATTGCAAAAGGTGTATCAATACTTGGTCATATTTTCATGTTGTTTGCATGGCCACTAGAGCATGAAGACCTTCCTGCAATGTTGGTGATCGCATTGGACGAAATGGCTAGTGAAGGAAAAGCATGCAACTAGTCTGACATGTTGGCCCACAGGCTGAAGGAACAGGTCACAGGCACTTGGCAACCACCCAAAGGTTAGCAAGCAGAAATCTTGGATGCGATCTCGGGCATGAAGTGGGCATGGAAATCAGTGAAGACCTCTATCAATACTTATTATAAACCATTTTTTGAATGCAGCTTCAAAGGAGTTATCAGATAGCTATCAAATCATTTTTTCACCCCAGTGTACAAGATGATGTTTGAGTAGGATCCACCTTGCATGTCAAAGGAAATGATGGAGGCAATGATCGACATAGCGGTTGGTACGCCTCATCGTCTGACACCTTCATACGGATCTAAAGTGTAGAGAAGCCTCTGCATGTTTTGCCGAAGTTTTTCGTGGATGAGCTCGTCATGTAAGAAGTATCATACCACATCTTGGTAGGATTGTTAGCTAGGGTGCACCGGAAGAAGAAGGCTCCTTGACCCACACTTTTGTTGCAGATCTAGTTGTATGAGATATGGAACCTCAAGCATGCAGATGTCAAAACAAAGGAGATAAAGAAATATCCTTTTGACATCTGAAGCTTCAATCAGTATTACCTGCATTATATTATGAAATATCACTATGCGAGAGTATAGTTCCAGTCGATCCACAAGGCTTGTCATTAGGCGGAGGAAGACCCATGGAGATATTGTTGCAACTTCTCTAGGTCCAATGAACCAGTCGACATCGCTGTGGAATGGTTAGTGAAGCAGTGTGAAGCAGCATCAAGGAGAGCACTAGCAGTAGCAGCAGCATAGGTAAACATACCGGCACGTGAAAAAGGAAAGAGAAAGATTGTCGACAGCACAGAGGTGGAAAAAAGAGGCAAGTTCAGAGGAGACCCACTTGTGCAGAAATCAGATTTGGAAATAGATGTGAGAAAGCAACAACGTGACAAGAGGACAGCGCAAAGGAAGAGAGAAAAATAGAGGATGGAGGAAACAATGAAGGAGTTACATGAGTTGAAGGAGCAACTCCAGAAGGAATAGAAGTTGTGCAGACATGAGAAAGAAGCACAAAAAGAATAGTTATAGCAGGGGGCACAACATGTAGAGATAGATGAAACTATGCCCGTACAGGTACTAGACTCATGTGAATAGCTGGCACTAAGGAAACAAGGTGAGTAGTTGTAAGAGTAGGACTTCACTCAAGAGATTGAACAAGCACTTGACTAGATGGATACAGATATGGAGCAGTAAGAGTTAGAGTAAGACATCGATATCATGCCTTACCACCAAGAGGATGACCCACCAGCTTCATTGGATCTAGAAGCAAAGAAATTCCCAATCGACCAAGCAGATACTCAGATCCCTGGAGACATTCAAGAAGGAGAGATGCACAACATATCATTTGATGAGTCACAACATCGAGTTTTGCAATCACATAGAGTGTCTACTCTGTATGAAAACACATCTCCTATGCAATTTGAAGAATGAGTGATCATGTCTGTTGTGTGCAAGCATCCAATGGTGTTGGCCGATGCTACCAGAGCATATGTCGAAGCCACTAGCTCGAGTGTTCACTTCTTGATAGTTGAGAACGAGTGAATGGCTAAGGAGTTATAAACGGAAAAGCAAGGAGGAGCACTAGTCACAGCATCCGCCCGAGTAGAGTTGAAGAAGGTGATATTGGATGAAGTATTATCCCTTGAGACAGTCATGTGGGCGTTGTATTCCAAGTTTTGGTACCATGCATAAGGAATTTTTCCATCTGAACGGTTGGCAGCAATGATGTGCTAGGAGAGTACATATCTTCTCAAAAGTGCATACTATTGTCGACTACATGCAAACATGGAAAATGAGATACAAGGGAGCCCTATTACACTTGCCCAAGATGATGAAGACCAGAGCAGTCGAGCTAAAGGCATGCATTCAAAGTCAGATCTGGAACTATTAAGATCTCCCACATCTCAACACTAGTTTGCAGGCTTCCCATGCATGGGTATTTAGGAGTATGGATGTTTTTGTTCGTGCACATGCAATCCCATCTATTGGGACACTGACCGAGGCAAAGACGAAGGTGCAATTCTGATTGGAGCTTGACTCATACTTTAACAAGTTAATGTGCATAGCCACTATCGTAGACTTAGTGATCAGCGAAGACACCATGCATCAGTATTTCGTTGGTTTGGTCACACTCAAGATAGTGATGCACATGTTATTAGACAAGTTGGATAAAGGAGCTAGAGCAGTGTACCTGGATGCAATGGAGGCAAGAGTTTGTTTCCAGAAATATGTCACCACAGAGTAAACAAACACCATCATGGACTACCGAGCTTGGCATCAATTCGCCACTATCGACCATCATGAGGATGTCGAAGAGCTGGTTTTGCCACAGTTATCTGAATCATCGCGATGTCTTGCATGGATTGCTCAAACCTATCTTGTCTCACATGGGTACATGTGAAAATTGTATGTAATGTCTTGTCAAGTGGAAGTTGAAGTGTCAATAGTTGGATGTAACGACCATAAAGTAGTTGAAGAGTCATGAGGGTAGATGAACAGTCATAAAGAGGAATGTCAAGGGTCACCTCACCCTTTGCTGTATAGTCCCTCATAACTCATTATAGAGGCTTTTGGTTAGCCAAGCTTCCGATAGGAGTCTCTTAGAGAAATCTTAGAGAGTATTGTAATGAGCATTGGCTTCTCCATAATGAAGAGCTAGTGCATCTATTTGCAGGAGCAGGCGACAGTGACTGTAATGTTCAAATGTCAGGACTAATGGTCAGACATGGTTGTACTATATGATTGGAACTTTCACTTCTTAATATAACATAGCGAGCACTTTTCATGCATATGTCGTATTGTATTCAACTATCTTATTTACTCTAAATTATATATGTATATGTTTTCTTATGCATGTTTGTATAGACTCTTTCTATATATGTATGTATGAATCTTACTGAAATGTTTTGTTAGTTTAACCAACGCTTTGGATTGTCAGCTTACTTTTCTTCCACTTCATGATGCATTTTTTCTCATGTGTTCTCTTCTTAGCCATGTGCTTTCACAAGTTTCCAAGGGGCACACTCACACAGGGATATCTTACTTTCCTCTGCGTGCAACTGTGTTTAAGGCAATACCGTACGACCCACTACTGGGACTCCTACACCAAATGGTCTGAGGTCTAGTTGGGACTTCTTACTGGGGAAATCCCCTCACATGTTGGCGGGTCCAACACCATCAACACATATGGCGCTAGAAGGAGGGCCATATGACAAGTTGTGTCCTCTCATCTTGTTTTGAAGCTTTGAACATATATCAGGGATTCTATCACACTCATCCCTCCTTGATGTTTTTCGCATGCCAAACCTCTCAACATCACAAGGGAGATTTTTGATGTCTTGTCTGAATGCACGTATAATGTTGAAGGAAAACTAGCTTAGCTTGAGTAATTAGAAGACTTCTATGCATTTATTGATAATACAAATGAGTTCTATGCAGAAGAGGTCAATATGCTGCTACCATACACACTTTGTGAATCCCCACAATGGTGGTGTTGCAGTCTGCCTCCTGGAAGCATGCACTCACTTGACCAGTTCTGTGATCTCATATAATCGACTTTCCATCATTTTGATACATAACCTCTTGGCAAAAAATGGTTACATCAATGGAAGGCCACACATGAATCGCCTTGGAATCTTTGGGAACACTTCTGTGTGTTGCAATTTCAAGCTCCAAAAATTCAGATGATATTCCCATATCTTTGGGGACAGATTCCAATATTGTCTTAACAAATCAGTCAATCCCAAGAAGAATTTCAAGCCCAAGCCCCGTTCAGCATACATCGGTGATGGAGTTGTGCAACCACAGATGGAAATGGTCATTGTCACAAATGACTATCTGACGTCCCCTCATCAAACAGTGCCACCACTGCACAGTGATGTGGGAGAACAACCACACATGTCCGTTGAACTGTCACATCCTCCCAACATAACTTCTACCAATTTTCATGTAGATTTGTTTGCGAATCCCGTGGGTTGTCACATGACTATTTTACCTCAGCCTCTGTCTTTGTGTTCTGCTGATCCTTTGCATTGTGTTGTCTTGTTTTCTTTCATTTTGGACTCTACACTTGTTGTGAATGAGGATCAAGCTATTAACAAAGTTGGTGTTCCACAACCAACCTACGTTGCCATTCATGAAGAGTATGACTAGGATCTTGAGCATCAATCCTCGGTGAAGGATGAATCCCTCTGTCCAAGCCTCCTCCAGTTTTTTCCTGACGTCTTCGGTGATTCTGCTATCCATGATTTCGCATGTGTATATCCTTCTACGGATGCACCGATTTTTTATCATTCATAAAACACATAGAATGTTAGTCCATCATTCGACAATTGAGAGGATGAATTATTCACTGAAAATCCACTTGATTTTTCATTTACCTTTTCCAAAAACACAAAGGGTCAATTTTTTTGCTTCTCATCTACCCCTCTATTTGATTCATTAAATCATGAGGATGTCAATGAAATCATTGATTTCGTTGATCATAGCTATCATGTTCCATTTACTCTTGTATTCAATCACGATGATGATTCTATCACAGTTCATTTTTCCAAGCCACCTGTTTATGATGATCTATCTGTGGATGAGGTCGAAACCCCACAAACTATTGAGGCACTTCAGCCCAAGCTGATGGTTATGTCAGGCCCTCGCTGTCCTGAGTTTGGTTTCACTTCCAATCAGGAAATTGTTGAAACACCTGAGGCTCCTCATCGCTCATATGTATGCATTGAAGGTCAATCTCACACACAGATTATGCTTCCTCCACTCGAACTACATGATCTAAACGTTCATGCATCGAAGGAATCTTACATAGCAAGCACGCATGCATGACGCAAGTTGTTTTTGTTTCTTTTGTTTGCTTGCATGTCACATTCAAGAGTATTTGTTTGTTTAACAGTTGCATGAAGTGTCGCACAACACTGTGATAAGTCCACGGATTGCATGTCATGCACTTGCACTCACTTATGTTATGTGGACACATTTAAAATTGGAGTGTGCTTGTCTTGATTTTCATATCTTTCATGTTTTCTGGTTTGTACAGTTGTGTTGTTCATGAACCATTCCTTCACCAACATGGGTTGACCAATGTACCGTTGAGTGCATTGGAAGTATCACTTCACGTGATCATGCCCTTATACTGTTAGGTTAGCAGTAGGAGTAGTGTTTGCTTTCGGTTTGTTTTCTTATTACCTTGCATGTTTATTTGCTTGCATGTTGTTTTCTTGCATTGCTTCGATATTTACTTCTTCTTTCACTTTGTTTTGTGTTTGTTTTTTGGTTTATGTTCGTATGTTAGTTTCACATGAAACTATGTGCAATTCTTGAGACAAGCTGGGTAAAGTACAAGAGGACTTGTGTAGTTACCAATACTTGGTTATATGTCATCCTACCTCTGTATGAAGAAATTGTTATCTTTAGTCCATGATACATTGATGGAAATTATGTACTGTTCGAAGTGAACCTTGGTGAAAACACAACACTTGTGCACTAACTAGTGTCACCTACTATAGTCAGTTGTTTTTGGGTTAATCCTTGTCAGCTCAGTCAAGTAGAGTAAGCTGAGGGGAAAACCTTGAAAAGCATGTTAGAGGTATAGATAAACTACTTCTCTAAAGGAACAACCTCTTTTTCTATCAATAAGTAGAGATCCCTCTTCTGCCTCTGAAATTAATAAGTGTTATGCACATTTATGAAAATCAAAAATGAAAAAAATGAAAAAGTGAAAAATTTCGAAAATAGTGAAAAATGAATAAGGAAAAAGAAGAGAAAGGCTTCAAGTGTAGAGAGGTGATGCATGTAACTCCTTCGGGGTACACACCAGGCTTGCTGGCAGTGGAGTGATTCTTGTGTTCGTACGTGACTCCGTCGGGTACTATCCAGGCCTGCTGGCAGGCGAGAAACACCAGAGATGAAACTAAAACTCTTCCGACCATACTGTTTGTGCACCAATATACCCCTCACCCAAACTGAAAGAACTATGTTGAATTGGCTTAGAATGTACGTCAACCAACCAAGGGCTTGGAAAATTGCTACATCTTACAATCAAGAAAGTGTGGAAACCAAGATGAACAAAGAACTCAACAATACTTCTAGAGGTGTTAGACTTTGTTTTCACGAACAAGCTCCATTCAATGTGTTGGAGTGCTACCAATGTGTCACCAAGTGTTGTAGTAGATAACAACCACCCTCCAAATTTTTCCTTGCCTTCATTTTGGAGCCTCCCAACCAACCATCCTTAGCAGCATGTCTTGCACTGCCAAGTAAATGCGCTTTAGTGGTTTGTAGGAGCTTCTCAACTTGTGCACGATAGCTTGCTTCACTCTCCTCATAGGCTACCACTCTGGACTTGGTCCAGCTATTGGCTAAGCATCTCCCTCAAGAAATTGTGTAATTCTAGAGGGGAACCAACCTTCCCTCTAGAAATTGTGAAAATTTGATTGGTAGCCTACTGGGCCCAGAAACTATGCAATCCTCTCAAATAGTCTTCCCATTGAAAAAAGTGCAATATGGCCCAGCAGTGCCACTCAGCCTAGAAATTGCACAATTCTGGGCAGCAGTAAGTTGCTCCTCCCAGAAATTGTGCAATCCCTATGGACAGCTAGCCCAACATCCTCCCATAAATTGTGCAAAAGTCTCCCTCAATCAAGTTGTTGTATCTGCCTTCAAGTAAATTTGATTCCACCTGGGACTGAGGAAACTTGACTTGTATGCATTAGCACCTTTTTCCTGAAATAGCAAAAAGAAACATGAAAAAAGAATCCCTAGATTTTAGGGTTCTATTTCTAGCAGCTAGAGGTTACATGCAAAGATCGTTTTAGAAGCTTTCCTCTAAGTGTCACTTTTTCCTAGATTTGTGACATGTGCGTCATGAGCCTCAAAATTATTTATTCGATGCTTAAGATCTCATTCTTCACATTGATCTTGGAGCTATGATATCCCACAACACATCCGGAAGTCTTCGACACATGCAACTCAACTATTTCTGGGTAAGTCTGCTTAACTTGTCTTTTGCAACATTTTTGTCACTTTTTGTGTTTTGGCTTGTGTGGGTGATGTCTTCTTGATTTATTTGAATGCTTACCTCCATTTACTTGCATGTTAGCTTGTACAA
Source organism: Pinus tabuliformis (assembly GCA_031772625.1). Taxonomy (NCBI): domain Eukaryota; kingdom Viridiplantae; phylum Streptophyta; class Pinopsida; order Pinales; family Pinaceae; genus Pinus; species Pinus tabuliformis. The sequence continues at coordinate 141,811,418 of CM062804.1, read as the reverse complement.
GCATCGTTTTAGTTTTTTTTAACATCTCACTGCTTTCACGTGCATGACACTATTTTCCATGAACGATCACTAATTCAGCGACTCACTTCACACACATGCATGTTGTTCCATTTTTTGAATCTTCCATTCAATGTTTGCATGGATGATCATTCACTCCTCATTACACTCAGTATCACCATGCACTCACATATTCATTTTCTTTTAGTTGCCCGTCGATGGGTCTAGGCAACCTTGGCCCAAACTCTGCCCCTACCAAGGCAGCATTGTGTAATTCTGAGAGGGAAGGCTTTGCCTTCCTCACAAAAAATGTGAAATTCTAGATAGTGACTATCCTCTTGTCTTGTCTGGCACAACTCTGAGAGGTAGTGATTGCTAGCCCAAAAAATTGTGCAATGTAGTCCCTGAGCTAGCAGCACTTGCCAACTCAAATTGTGCATTGCGAAATCCCAACACCCAACAGGCAAGTCTGGATTGCGCATTGCATAATTCCAATAGTTAACCAGCCCCTTGACAATTCGGACTACCTTTTGCACAGTTTTGGCAGTAAATCTTCTAACCTCCCAGTGAAAATTGCACAATCCTTTCTAGGAGTTCCCTAGGTATGTTGCATGTCATCCCTCAAGTTTTCTTTGGTTTTAAATAATAGATTTCCTTCCATGAATGTCACCATGTATCCATATACAGTGGGTGTTTATTTGTCTCTCAGTAATTTAGGATCAATGGCATCCAAGAGAGCAGGGTCAAAGGACACCGAAGGAAGTGAAACTTGAGCAGTTGGTGAGTGAGTTTCTACGAGTTTGTCGATCTGTGAAGACACCAAGCTAATCGTAGACAAAGACATCAAGCTAAAATGGAAAAAGGTCAATGATGCATCCTCAGACACATTTGGGGAATATCTTGAACACCACCAAGTCTATGTGAACTTTCATATGTCCAGCTTGTAATAGATTGCATGCAGGTATCCTGCATTCCCATGCATGGACATGATACATTGGATCATCTCGCACATTGATCCTGAGACGATGACAATGAGCAGTGTCAACATGATGGAGGTTGCTACCTTTAGGGCAGAGGATTATCTGCAAATGTACCAATTTTTTAAGCCATTGATCACCATGGAGAGACCCTTCAGCATACCCAGTAGCAATGCCAACTCTAGGGATATCCTGAAAAACTGGGTCAAGGAGCCAGCCAAATTTAGGATGACACCCAACTAGATTTACAAGACGAAGATATTGCGAAAGTGTATCATTACTTGGTCATCTTCGCATGTTGCTTGTATGGCCAAGAGAGCACGTAGAACTTCAAGCAAAGTTGGGTGATCGTGTTGGAAAAATTGGTTAGTGAAGGAAAAGTATGCAATTGGTCTGACATGTTGGGCCATAGGTTGAAGGAATATGTCACAGAAGCTCGACAACCACCCAAAGGTCAGCAAGTAGAAATCTACATATCCAATTACATCTTGGATGCAATCTATGCCAATCAGTAGTTCTCAGGCATGATGTGGGCATGGACATTGATGGAAACTTCTGTCAATACTTACTGTAAAAAAAAATTTGAATGCAGCTTTAGAGGAGTTATCACACAATTGTTATATCATTTTTTCACCCCAATGTACAAGATGACATTTGAGCGGGATCCACCTTGCATGTCGAAGGAAGCAATTGAGGCATTGATCGACATAGCGGATTGGTATGCCTCACCATCCAACACCTTCATATGGATGTATAGTGCAAAGAATCCTCCACACGTTTTGCTGAAGTTTTCCATGGACAAGCTCATCATGCAAGAAATATCATACCACACCTCGGCAGGATTGTTAGGTAGGCTTCACCGGAAGAAGAAGGCACCTTGGCCAACTCTTCTGTTGTAGATCGAGTTTTACGAGATATAGAACCTCAAGCATGCAGATGTCGAAATAGAGGAGATCAAGAAATATCCTTTCCACTTCTGAATCTTCAATACATATGACCTGCATTGTATTATGAAAGATCACTGCATGAGAGCATAGTTTCAGTGCATCCATAGGGCATGTCATTGGGCAGAGGAAGACCCATGGAGATATTGTTGCAACTTCTCCAGGCCCAACTGTTGCTGCTATTGTTTGCTCTCTCCTAGATGTTGCTTCATGCTACTTCACTAACCGATTGACAATGATGCAATAATATCAGAGTGAAAGAAAGGCAAGATAAATATTATTAAGAGCATAGAGGTAGAACAAAGCTACAAGTTCAGAGAATACCTACTTGTGCAGAAAGAAACTTTGGAAATAGAGGCGAAGAGGTAATAGCATGCAGGCCTAGTAGAGTCTGCAGCTGTGTGCATGGACTATAACTAGATAAAGGCATTAATGTTGATTCTAAAATATTATGTATCTATTCTAGATTCTGATTTATGCATCCATTCCTGATTTATGATTACACACATGTTTGTTTATGTTAATTAATAACTGAAAGAGTTGTACCTTCGTAAGTAACAAAATATCTATGGTAATATTATGCATAGAAAAGGGTAAATTGCATTCATGGTTGACTAAGGTAGTTACCTCGAGAAGATAACAGTACGGAAGCAACGCAACATGTATGATCGTTCCTTGCAAACCTAGAGCACATCAAGACATCCCTAGGGTGCAAAAACCTAGTTCTAGCACCCTCCCATAATACCTCAGGTGAGACTTCAATCCACACTCCGTGGACTATTTCCGAAAGGGTCAGTAGTGTCGGGATTTGTTTGGCTAAATATTTTTGAACCTGGGTCAGGCCCTATTAAGCCAACAATTGGCAACAATGATGTGCTGGGAGAGCATGTATCTTTTCAAATGTGCATATTGTTGTCGACTACATGCAAACATGGACAATGAGATACAAGGGAGCCACATTACACTTTCCCAAGATGATGAATCCCACAGAAGTCAAGCTGAAGGCATGCATTTGGAGTCAGATCTGGAATTATGAAGATCTCTTGTAGCTCATCACTATTTTGTAGTCTTCCTAAGCATGGGTATTCAGTAGTATGGATGTTTTTGCGTGTGCACATGTGATCCCATATATTGGGACAATCACTGAGGCAAGGACGAAGGCACAAGTCCAACTGGAGCTTGACTCATACTTTGATGAGGTGATGCGCATAACCACCAGTGCAAACATGGTGATCAATGCAGACACCATGCATCAGTATTTTGTTGGTCGACCACACTCAAGACAATGATCTTTATGAAACCAGCTCACAAAAAGATAGAAAAGATAGTTGAACACCTTAGAATTCAGTCTCTTCGAGGGGCAACCTCTTCTACATTACACAAATGAACAATTCTTGGATGATACAAATCAAAATACCTCCTTTCTATATATAGGAGTCTAATGGGTCATAATATAATCAGAGCCGACATAAAAATAATAATGTAAGGGCATAATAATAACAATAGTGGGCTTCTATGGGGCACAAGAGTAACAATATGGGCACTACATGGGTACATCAATGTAATAAGGCGGTTGTAATAATAACAATAAGGGGTTAACATGCCCCTCTCATTCAAAAAGTGTTGTCCTCAATGCTTGAGTAGTTCTTCATGCTTCTGTATAAAATTCTTGTCCTCCCATGTGGAATCCTCAGTGGGTACATTCTTCCACTTGATGAGGTACTCTAAAATTGATTGGTTTTGTAGCTGTTGGGTTCTTGTTTCTGTGACTGCTCCAAGTTCCAATATGATTTTTCCTTCCTCTTCAATTTCTGGCCATATTGTTTGAATTAGGATCTTTTGCAACTTTTGAATAAGTGGCCATACTTCTTCGTTCTACTTCCATTCATCCCTTGCTTCATTTATCCAATCTAGTTGGATAATAGAAATAGCACAAAACAATGCTTCCACATCTTCATCCTTTCTTGAGAGTGCATCTGCAACAAAATTTTGCTTCCCTTTTCTATAGATGATGTCAATGTCATAACCCAACATATTTGTGACCCATTTTTTTTGTTCTTATAAATATAATATTTCTTCTAAAAAGTATTTAAGACTATCATGATCCATTTTTACCTTGAAGTTTCTTCCCATTCGGTAAGGTCGCCATTTCTAAAGTGCATATAGTATTTCCAACATTTCCTTATCATAAATGGCTTGCTTGAGATGTAGCAGTAAAAATACCCAACCACCTCCATCAAATTTTTTTTCACTACAATGTTGATCTACGTGTTGTTTCATTTGATTTTTCATCAAAGTGGTGTTATCCTTTAAAAGTTGGATAACTTGTTGTTGATGATTGATGTAATCTTTCACTGCTTGAACCTTTTTCTTCTTGATATGTCCTTCTATCTTTAGAGTTTGAGGAGTGGTAATTTCTTCCAATCCTTTACAAGATATGGTCGGACTCATTTCTTGATGCTCGATGTGATCTTTCACTTCTTGAACATTTTTCTTCTTGATATGCCCTTCTATATCGGTAGTTTGACAAGTGGTAATTCTGACCAATGAATTACAAGATATGGTTGGATTCATTTCTTCTTTCTCGATGTGATCTTTCACTTCTTACTACTTTTTCTTCTTGATATGTCCTTCTATCTTGAGAGTTTGAGGAGTGGTAATTCTTGCCAATGCTTTACAAGATATGGTATGATTCATTTCTTCTTTCTCTAGGGTTGGGTTCTGGTGTATATCCTCTTCTGTTGACATTTCCTGATCCTTTTCTTCCTCCTCTTCATACTCTATGTAAAATAATTTCTTCTCAACACACTTATGACCTTTAGTGCATTCACTATCACAATTGTAACAAAGCCCTTTTTCTCTTTTTTCTTCCAATTGTTGTGGTGTAACCCGTGTAGGTAGTGGAAGGCTAGAAGAAACAACACTTCCATCTTTATAGTTGTGAGGGGTAGACTTCCTTGTTTCCATAATTTTACTTTCCACTATGTAACAAAGCCCTTTTACTCTTTCCAATTGTTTTGGTGTTGCTCTAAATAAGGTGTTGCTCTTTGTATCCTCATAATGTGATATCATTTCCTCCGTGAAAATTGACCACGTAACAAGTTGTTTATGAGAACAAAGCCCTTTATACCATAAAAATTGATCTGGTTCTAAATATGAAGATGCAATACATACCTTTTGTAACAGTGGTACACCATGTAGATCAAAATATTGCTCCATCTGAGGTATCCAATTTACCGGATCCTTGCCATCAAACTTCCTCATCTTGCATTCTCTTGATTTAGGAGCATGATCGTGAAACGACTGTAAATCTTTACTTTCGGATATTTAAGTTCTAAAATTGCAACCTACAACAGCCCTCTGTGTCCTGTTTCCTTGCCACCAGCCTTATCCAAATTAGATTCTCCAAGGAAGAGTTATGCCAAATCTCCCACAGTGACCTGATTATAGACTAGTTCAGTAGCGCGAACTTGTACGACAGGACATGTCATTTTTTAGACCTTTGGCTCTGAAAAATATATACAAGAAACTACAGTCTGTCCTCTTTCTGTAACTTCTTACAAAATTTTAATCCGATGCTCAGGGAGAAAGTTATGACGATTTTCCCCAGGTCACCTGTTTGGAATGTAATTCAACAGTCTGCAAAAAGACCAACTTCCTTAGATCATATCTCCACAAATATAGTGCAAAATGCTCTGAAATTTGGACCCAAGGTTCAATGCGATTTCATATCAAATGGGTTTCTTGTTTTGGCTTTTGAAACATTGCAGAAAGAAAGTTATAGCAAAAATTCCATGATGACCTATTTGAAGTAGCGAAACCCTAGAATCCAAAGCTCTGATACCAAATGTTATGAAACCAGCTCACAAAAAGATAGAAAAGATAGTTGAACACCTTAGAATTCAACCTCTTCGAGGGGGCGACCTCCTGTACATTACACAAATGAACAATTCTTGGATGATAGAAAGGAAAATACCTCCTTTATATATATAGGAGTCTAAGGGGTCATAATATAATCAGAGCTGACATAACAATAATAATGTAAGGGCATAATAATAACAATAGTGGGCTTCTATGGGGCACAATAGTAACAATATGGGCACTACATGGGTACAGTAATATAATAAGGGGGTTGTACTAATAACAATAAGGGGTTACACTAGTAGTATAAAGTCCTATCAATGTTGCAGATATTATTAGATGAGTTGGACAGAGGAGCTAGATCAGTGTACCTAGATGCAACGGAGCCAAGAATTCATTTCTAGAAATATGTCACCACAGAGTACACCGACTACCAATATGGGCATCAGTTTTCCACCGTCTACCATCATGAGGATGTCAAAGAGCTGGTTTTCCCATAGTTGTCTGAATCATAGTGATGTCTTATATGGCTTGCTTAAGCCTATTTTGTTTCACATTGGTACATGTGTAGATTGTATGTAACGTCTTGTTAAGTGAAAGTTCAAGTGTCGATAGTTGGATGTAATAGTCATAGAGTAGTTGAAGAGTCATGAGGATAGATGAACAGTCATAAAGGGTAATGTCAAGGGTCACCCCACCCTTTTCTATATATAGTCCCTCATAACTCATTGTAGAGTCTTTTGGTTAGCCAAGCTTCTGATAGGAGTATCTTAGAGAAATTTTGGAGAATATTGTAACGAGCCTTGGCTTCTCCACAGTGCAGAGATAGTACATCTCTTTGGAGGAGAAGGTGGCAATGACTGTAACGTTCCGCTGTTTGGACTAGTGGTCAGCCATGGTTGTACTGTATGATTGGAACTTTCACTTCTTAATATAACAATGCCAACATGTTTCATGCATACGTTGTATTGTATTCCAGCTATCTTGTTTACTCTAAATGATATATGTATATGTTTTCTTACACATGTGTGTATAGACTCTTTCTGTATATGTATGTATGAATCTTACTGAAATGTGATGTTGGTTTAACCATCACTTTGGATTTTCATCTTACATGCCTTCTAGTTCATGATGCATCTTTGCTCGTGCAATCCCTTCTTAGTCATGTGCTTTCATAGGATTCAAAGGAGCGCACTCACATCACCATCCATGTGTTAGAACCATTGATTCACCTTCCTTGACTTGTTTCATATGTCAAAACCTTGCTACCAATAGACATATCTTACTTGCCTCTGCACGCAACCACGGTCAAGGCGATACCATACGACCCACTATTGGGACTCCTACACCAAATAGTCTGAGGTCTAGTTGGGACTTCTTACCAGGGAGATCCCCTAACATGTTAGCGGGTCCAACACCATCAACAAGTGTAAACAATACTTAGATTAAGGTAAGATTTAATACCTGAAATGCCTTTGTATTTTGAAAATGGATTTCCTATGAAGTAATGATAAAATAAAAGTTTAATCGAATGTAGAAAACATCATTGCATGTGATGACTCAAAATACTGCATCCATTTATGCCTACAATAAGGTTCTTGTACCGAACAGAGTCCCTGTTCCTAGACCTACTTTCATTCTGAGCATGCATTCATGTACTGGGCATGCATTCCTAAACTGCAACATGCATTCTTGCACCAAGGAGTCCTGTGATTCCTACACTAAAATACTCGTTCCTGTATTGAAATATATATTCTTGTAATCAAAAGTGCATAACATCATGTATTCCTACATCAAAAATTTTTAGGTCCCTGCACTGAGATACACATTGCTATACTAGGGAACATTGTTGTTCCTGCACTCAAAATGTGTTGTGGCATATCTGGAAAAAAATCCTCTAATAAAAATATAATATACAGGTTGAATCTGAAAAGTTTGCAGAGTTTCAAAGGAGATTTATTCACTAGCTCTGGGTATTATCATGTTCTTATTGATCTGATCCATGAATTCCTTGATACTTCATCAAATCATGCAATCTCGTTCATGAGGGAAGAAAGAAGCAAGACAGTGGTGAATTTTCAAAATGGGAAGGAAATCATTAGGGACTTCAAGAGTGAGATCAATCAAAGAGGGACATAAGGAAAAGGGAGAGGGAAACATTTTCAGGGAAAAGAGGGAAAAACAAAACTGGATAGGAAAATTTATTTTTGAAGAAAGGGATGGTCAATCTCAATACCAAAAAAAAGGATAATTGTAGAGGGAAATTTGCAAAAAAGGAATGCGAAGAAAGGTAGAGTTTCACCTCAAATTCTACCAAAGAGTGTTGAACCAAAATAACTACATCAAGAATTGAGTCTTTCTTGCATAATATTTTCCATTTCATCTGTATCGAGCTTGGATAAGGGCTGGGTTCCTAATCATTCTTCTGCATAAATAAACTTAAAAACCTGCTTCTTCTTGATGACATTAAACATATGAAGATCAAGCAACATTGCCATTTTATTAAAAATAAATCCTCCTTCCAGTATGTTGGTTTTTAGGTTGATCCTTCTCTGATCATGCTAGTAAACTAATTTTCACAACCATAGGCAAAGTACTTTTTTCTTTTTAATTTTTGTTATTTTTTTAGATTTTCTTTTTATTTTATATTATTTCGCGAAAAGGAAGAATCAGATTTTGCAATAGGTTGGCACAACCACCTACGATATTCAGTTCATATTGTTGTTGTACTTGTTGCATAAAACCTTCCTTTGTGAGGGGTTGAAAATACACTTTAATTCTATGCCTATTGACAAGGAATACTAGTTCTCGCCCATCATTAGTTTTAACTTCTATCGACCCATTTTCATAAAATTTAATCACTTCATAAGGTGCCATATAGTGTGTATGGAATTTTCCTTTTAAATGCTTAAATTTAGATTCACAAAGGAGTATCTAATCATCGGGTTGGAACTGCATCTTTCGAATCAACTTGTCATGCCACTTCACGTGTTTTTGTTGCACTAACACATTCTGTTGAACAACATCTCTTCAGAATTCATCCAACTCGTTTAATGCAATAGGCGTTGCTGTTGTGCTTTTGCGATGTCTAACCCCAATTGGACTACAGTTCAATTTTATTTTATCTGGAACTCAATCAGCAAAGGACTTATTTAACGTATACCAGCTCATATGGTGTATGCCCCGTACTGTTCCTGTAGGTGGTTCGATCAACCCTTAAGGCTTCATGAAACTTGCTGGCCCAATCCTTTCTATGAAGATTTACTGTTTTGGTAATGATGGATTTGATTAATAGCTTGTTGGTAGACTCCACCTAGCCATTTTCTTGCGAGTGATACGGTGTATATTTATTATGCCGAATTTTTTACTGATCCATAACACCGTGAACCATATTAGAAATAAACTATGGTCCATTATAACTAAAAATGTCTCTAGGAACACCAAATCTAGTAAAAATTTCACTAAACAAAAATTCAACAACAACTCTTTTTAGTAGCGAAAGAAACAGCTTTAGCCTCTACCCATTTTGTAACAAAAGTTGTACAAACCAAGATATGATTTCTATTCAAAGATGTTCGATTTTTGGGTCCTACAAAATCAGTAGCCCATTTTTCAAAGGGTTCAATCATAACGTGAGGACACAAAGGCATTTCATTGGCTTGGAAAGGCTAACCCATTAACTCACAGATATCACATTGCTTGATATATTGTTTGGCATCCTTAAATAAGGAAGGCCAAAAATAGCCAACTCGTAAAATCTTATATGCATTTCTCTTGCCAGCGAAATGGCCCCCACAACGTTCATTATGGGCAGATTTTAGAATGTCAAACACTTCTTCCTCTCTTACACATCTATGAATAATGAGATTTGGTCCAGTGTAAAGGAGGTCCCCTTGGATCCAAGAATATGAAGCACCTTTCTGTATGATATTCCACTTTTAATGAGCAGATAAGTGAGGTGGTGTTTTTCCAGTGACAAAATAATTAACTGTGTGAGAAAATCAGGGGGGTTTGTTGACACATCAAAAAGATGTTCACGAGGGAAATCATCATCAACGAGAATTACTTCACCAAGATTATTTAGTGTAGAAAGACAATCAGCTACAACATTAGATTTTCATGGTCTATCAATAATAGTAACATTAAATACCTATAACAAAAGTAACCACCTAGGCACACTACCGCTAGTAAATGGTTTATTCATCAAATATTTTATTGCAAAATGGTCAGTATGTACAAAAAAATTATATCCTATAATATAGTGTTTTAATTTATTAATAGCAAAAATCATGACTAGAAAATGTTTCTCAGTTACTGTGTAATTTAACTTTGCAGCTGAGAAGTTTTTACTGGTGAAGTAAATAGCATAGGAGTGTTAGTTCTCTTCCTAGCCTAAAGTTGTGCCAATAGTGGTATATGAGGCATCAGATGAAATTTTAAATGGAAGGGACTGGCTAGGCCCTCTCAAAACTGGTGCCTGTACTATTTTTTTCTTTAATGTCTCAAAAGATTGCTAGCAAGTTGTGGACCAAGAGAACTCACTATCCTTAGCTAATAATCAGAAAAGGGTGGTATCCATCCTAGAAAAGTTCTTGATGGATCTCCGGTAATAGCCCTCCTATCCCAGGAATCCTCTCACTTCCCTTTGTGTTTTGCGTGCATGAAGACGCAAAATAAATTCAATTTTAGTCAGGTCTACTTGGATACCTTTGTCAGAAATAAAATGACCAAGAACTACTCCTTCCTTGCACATCAATCTGTATTTGTTATCACTGAAAGCAAGGTGGGATTCTTGGCAATGAAAAAGAACTCTTTCTAAGCTTTTGTGGGCTTCTTGTAACGAATAACCAAATACGGAAAAATCGTCCATGTAAATTTCTACACACTCGAGGTAAAAAAAAATAGCCAGAGCTACCCTTTGAAAGGTAGTTGGGGCATTACAAAACCCAAAGGGTAGCACTCGGTTGGAAAATTTCCCCCATGGGCATGTGAGGGTGGTCTTGTCTTGATCCTCAAGTGTAATTTGGATTTGGTTATATCCACTAAAGCCATCTAAGAATGAGAAGCAATTTTTACTAGTAAGGGTATCTAGCACCCGATCGATAAAAGGAAGGGGAAAATAGTCCTTGAGAGTGGCTTTATTCATTTCTTTGTAATCAATGCAAATGTGGCATATCCCATATTTTTTTGTAACTATCACCAATGGAGAGACCCATCGACTATCAGATATAGGATAAATGAAATTAGCAACTAAGAGTTTTTGTAATTCTTCTTTCACAACTTCTCTTAGAATAGGGTTCATGTGCCTTCACGGTTGTCGAACAAGTTGGGCTCCCTCCTGAATGTAAATATGGTGAGTGCAAGTTTTAGGAGGTATGCCTTTCATGTCCTCATAACTCCATGCAAAGAGATCAAGATGGTCTCGTAAGAAACTAACAAGCTTCTCTTGTTGGGGTGAATCTAGGTCTGAGCTGATGTGTAAAGATTTTCCTGAACTAATATCAAAAAGATTGGTCTGGAGCTCAAGTGTATAGGAAGATGTTTCTAGAGTTTGTGATGAGGGAGGTTGAGAATTGTAGCTTTCTCGAAAATCTACACTAAATATTTGATGAAGCATGTCAAAATTTGGCATTGTATCTAGATTGTTCAAGAAGTCTCATAACTCACCCTCCTAGGTAGACCTAGTATGATGATGGATCAAAGAAACAAATCGAGTCTCCTCATCACTACTTTCATAATCTAGCCATAAGCTCTCTGAGGTCCTGAATGGATCTAGCAAGTGGAGATAGCTTACTTTCTTCTTATTGTCTCCATGGGAAATATATATATCCCCATAGTAGCATCCAATATAAGAATCAGTTGTAGCAAGCCATGGTCGCCCCAAAATCAAGGGATGTCCACCAACAAGATTTTTTGGTTGAAGCATAATAAAATATGTGGGGTATTCCCAAGAATCAATTGAAACAACCACATCATGGAACACATCTTTTGTCTTAATTTGAGATCTGTCTGCAAGTTCAAGCATAGTAGGGGTAGGATGAATATGGTTCAACCTAATCTGATCCATTGTTTGCCTAGTCATAACATTAATGGTCACCCCTAGGTCTATTAACACATTGGGGACAAGGATATCACCTATGTGGATAGAAACAACTGGGTTTCCAGGATCAGTATATTTCTCCATTTGTACACATCCTATCATTAACATGGCTACTCTTCCAACAAAAAAAATTGTTTGAGGTTCTAATCTCTTCCGTCCTCACTTCTTAAGACAGAGTTCCCTAATGATTTTTGTACAAATGAGGATCTCTTTAATAGCCTATAGATAAGGGACATTTATGGAAAGATTCCTAAGCTCGGAAGCCATACTATACTCGGGAGTGGGGTCATTTTTCTCCATAACTAGCCTCTCTGTATAGGGAGGTTTCTTTAAAGAAGATGGAAACTCTGAGTGTGTGGGAATTGGTGAAATGGTGACATCTTATTTCAGACAATTAGGAGTTTCCTCCTCATTTTTCTCCTCGATAATCACCGTGGATTTTTTATTTTTTTTTCCTTCTAGTTTTAATACCCTTCTCGATCTCAATTGAAGCTCATGGATCCAATTCAGCAAGGTTTGGTAAATGGGAGAAGGGAGCGGTCCAGTGAAATGAATCAATTGTACACCTTATTATTGGGATTCGGTACTAGTTCAGAAGATAGTTGGGGTGGTCGAAAGGGTGGTGGTAAAGGTAATGATGGCATTGGTTGACTTTGCTGAGGTAAGGAGCGTAAAGATGGTTGTGACATGGGATAAGGTGTACATGCAGTAGGATATGATTGCAAAGGTGCATGATAGGAATATTGAGAGTGATTTGACCCCCTCCATCCTTGTTGCCAAGGTTGAGGAGGTTGTCCATATTGAAAGTGATTCCCATGCTTCCAAGGTTGAGAGTGATTTACATTATGATAGGAATATTGTGATGCATTATAACTAGAAAAATGTGGTGGAGGTTTAGGAACCATACCTGTATCTACTTGAGGCCAATTTCTCCATTCTTCCATGGCATGCAATGGCTCAGGTTTCGATTTCTCTACTTTGAATGCTACTTTCAGTCCCAATATAGAAGGTTTCTCTTCGGTAGAATTTTTTCCTACACAAATCACACATTTTAGCACCTTTAACATCAACAGGACATTCTCTTAAAAGATGTTTTTTCCTACACTTTGGACAATAAATAGACAATGACTCTTCTTCTTCTACCAATTTCTGGTGAAATTTCACAGAGTCTATTTGTTTGCTAACGATATTCATAATTTCAATTTTCATGTTGTCCATTTTATTTTCGAAACCAATGTACATAGCATATGTATATCCAAGTTTATTATTTCTACTTTTCCCTCCTCTATTGGATCTAGATTGATTCTATGAGAACTTCCTGCATAAGTCACAAATTTGATCAAAAGCCTTTTGAGCAATATCCCCTTGTCCCAACAAATTCAAATTATGTCTAGAATATTCAGTAAGCCCATGTAAGGAAAAAGTTCTAATAGTACTTATGTCAAATTTATGTTTTGACCTTTGGAGGATACATAGAAATCTTTCTAAATATTCTTCCAAGGTCTCATCATCACCTTGCACAATAGTGAAGATCTCATCTTATGTTTCTCTAGTTTTACAATATTACTGATATTTCACCAAAAAAAACTCTCCTCATTTGGTCCCAAGAATTTATAGAATTTCTTCCTAATCCCATGAACCAGCGTAAGGCCGAATACTTGAGAGTTGCAGGAAATAATTTTAATTTCTGGTCATCTATAGAGTAATAATAGCTTCTACATAATATATAAAATTCAAACAAAAAAGAATCTGGATCCTCATGTATCTTACCATGGAAATGAGGGAGATCTGATGGTGGAATATTCTTCATTTGTATAGCTATTTTTTAATTCACGATTGGAAACCCAAAGGTGGATTGCTCCTCATTTACATGATTCTCGCCAATCCCTTGGGCATGGTCCTCATTTTTTCCATTTTTGTACCTCCAATCGAAGCACTCCCAACAAAATCATAAGGTTGAATATGGTTTAAATTAATCTTTTGATCACCACTAGTTTCCTTCTTCGCCTTTTTGGGTTATGTCACACCCAAACTAATGTTCCTAGAATCCAAGTGGACAGTTCCTGCATGGTGAGTCTGTGTCTATTTGGACTTTATACTTGCAAAAGAAGGCCCAATATGAGAAAAATATTTTGATTTATCAATGTTTCTTTGCCCCTTATTGGGCTTCAGACCCCTACCCTTTTTAGGCATTCATCTTCAAATAATTAACCAAAGAATGACAAAACTTTTTTAAAATAACAGGAAAGAAAAATAACTCTCAAATCAAATGCTGCGAAATCAAAAATATTAGCACTAAGAAATCCTTCAACAATAGAAGCACATTTGAAAAAAAATAAGAACAAAATTACCCCTACTACAGAGAGGAAAAATTAGAAAGTTCTTATCAATCTTAAACGCCTCCCTAGCAACGACGCCATAATGTTAGGTGTAGGATTTGCAGTTCAGCAATCTCCTTCAACATTTAATTGTCAACCCGTGGCTACGTAAGCTTAGAAGCATAGCATAGGTATAAAATTTCACCAAATATGTTCCTAACTTCCCTAATAACATTTGCAGAATCAAATAATTACAAAGAAAATAATACCAAAAGAATTCTGGTACTGGAATCAAAAGGAAAATACTTTGCAAAAACTCAATGAAAGGAACTTCAAATCAGCATAATCAATCATCATCAGTGAAAGAAATAAAAATAGATATATGAGACTAAATGTCAGTGCAATCATAAGATAGAGAAATGATTAGGTTGTGAAGTTCATTTGCCTTTATTACAAGTTTTCCTTCCTAGTCTAAATCATTGTTCCTCCACCGCAACAATGTTCGTGTACTAGAATAGAGTTCCTGCACTGGAATGATATCCTTGTACTAAGATGATGTTCTTGTACCAGAAGTATGTTCTATTCCTGCACTGAGTATTTTGGCTTTTTACAAGAATTTTGGGTTCTTGTACCAGAATACCTTGTTCCTGTACCAAGGTATTGATTCCTGTACCGAAACAAAGATTCTAGTACTAAGAAATTAGTATTCATGTTCTGAGCTTCCAAACCACTTACATGAAACATAAAGTGTGATAACTAGAAATTAACTTGCAAGGAAAACTAGAGCAGAGAAATAAACGCATGTAATCAAAAGACTCCTTATATAATCATTCATTTGAAAGTGAAAAGTACTTCAAAAGTCAACAAAAATTTCTACTGAAACAAAAACTTCTTCATGTGAAAATGGTCATCCACTCTAAATATAGAGCACTCTTCTTTCCTAGATGAATATCATGGAATTAACCAGATATGTAGTTTTTCTGAATAAAGGTTTCAGTTCAAAGGTCCCTTCACCAAATTCTAGTTTTGAACTAAACTATTCCCACAAGAGATTCAACATAAACACAAATCCTTATTATATAAACAACATTTCATTAATGCTTAGGAAAATGCAACTAAATCAACCC
Organism: Pinus tabuliformis; assembly: GCA_031772625.1. Lineage (NCBI taxonomy): Eukaryota > Viridiplantae > Streptophyta > Pinopsida > Pinales > Pinaceae > Pinus > Pinus tabuliformis. The sequence goes on along the minus strand of CM062804.1, from coordinate 141,796,094 downwards.
TAAGTTAAAGGAAATGCACTTGCAGAAATAAACACACTGGTAGAAGCAACCCTTGCAGAAATAAATCACACTGGTAGAAGCAACCCTTGCAGAAATAAATCACACTAGTGCAAGCAAAACGAAACACACTTTTTGTAGAAAGAGAACTATGCATCAAAGGAAATATATATTAATTAATCTTTAGTAAATGAACACACGGACACCTTCACACCTCAGATCCGAGTCACACAATTTATGAAGAAAGCGAAGATTTGTTAGCTACATAAAAGAAATGAATTACTTCTTGCTCAAACCTTTCATACGAAAATATATCTAACACACCTTATGAAAGATGGAGAATGAGTTGGGATGGCTAGGCCTTAGCCATCCAGCTGGTTTCCCTATAATGAGATCTGGAAAATCAACTACTCAAATAATGCATCACATAAAATACTAGGACATGAAATAAATAACTAGCATAGCTTCTTGTATTTAATTTAGTAACTACAAATGTACATTGTGGATATCCGGAACCTTTCCATAAGCATGGTAGTACAAAAAGTTATAGTAGAAGCCAAAATTTCACCAACGTATCGCTACCTATTTCTACTAGAAACCCTTATTAAATGCATATCATTCGGCTCATGGCTGCAACAGAAATTAAAACAAAAGCATAATCTTGGCTTTCGATTGTTTGATAAATAGATTAAATCAAGGGTATTTGGTTGAAACCCTCACCTTCATATCCCATATTTTCCTCATACTACGAACCCGACAGAGCATTGTTGATCATTTGGCGAGGAATGTGCATGGATTTCCAAACTGTAGTGACCTTTGGCGATGAACCATGTTGATTATACCAGTTGCCATAAGTACAAGAACGCGAATAGTATAAGAATATTTCTGCACCAACCCCATCTTATACATTCATTAATGATTTCGCTCTATCAAAGCAATTTAGGAAATAAAACATGTATTGTGAAGGATAATAGACTATTTAATCTTTTTAATTAGTAATTAAGTTGATATAACCCTTAATAACAAAAATCATGAATGTAGTGCAGGAATAAGTACAAGGGTTAGAAGAAATGTAGGAATAAACAGGTTCCAAGGGTAAAATAAAGGGATTAGTTAATGTGTTTGGCTAAAATGGAGGTTAAAAATAAGGGAATTCTAATGACCAACACTTAGTAAGGTGAAGGCTCGACATGTAATCCTTGGAGATGGATTACCAAGGTCAAATTAGAGTACGCAGAGGAGTATATAGGCCTGACTTCTTAATGGTCAGTTTGGGAATGTCCTAGGAAGTGTAGGATCTGATGTACTTCCCAACACCTTGTCCAAGGTTCGACCAATCAAATGATTATACAATATTGCCATTATTTTCTCTACCCCAAAATTTCCAGTGACCCAACTGTAGTGTGTCTCCCAAATTACCTTGGCATGTTTGCTTGAAGGAAAATAGGGGTGTCCTAGGTGGCATATTAGTGCATCCTAAAGCTAAAAATTTGGAACTTTCTTGCCTTATAAGAGCATCTAGTATGTGTTGTCGAATTATGGATTACTCTTCTAAAGATGCGACCATCCTGCAGTCTCATGCCCATAAGAATCGATCACAGTGGTCAGCGCCATGCCCATTGGTCGGTTGAGGAAGTTTGCTACTTTGTTAGTGTTTCCCTTCTTGTATGTAATGTTCAAATGGGAATGTTGCAGGTATGTGGACCATTTCTGATGGCAATCATTCTGCAACTTCCCTTGTGTCTGTATGAAATGCAGGGGTCGATGGTATGTGTGGATGACCATTTCATTCCACATAATGTAATGATTCCATTATCAGTAACCCTACACAAAGGAATACATGTATTTTTCATAGGTGGGATACTTTCGGACTGTGTCGGAAAGCATCTCAATATGATATTTCATTAGATTCCCCTATTGAGTAAGAACTGCACCAATAGTATAGTCAGAGGCATCTGCTTCAATCTCAAATGGTTGTTGTAGGTTTGGTAATGTGAGAAATGGTGCAGAGTAGAGGAAATTATTCAACTCAAAAAATCCTTCTGTTGGGATTTGTACCAAAAGAATTTTTCTTTTTCTCCTCCCTTGGTGACTTGACTCAAAGGCCAAGTGATATGAGAGAACCCCAACATAAACATGCGATAGAAGTTGTCAAGACCCAAAAAGTTGTGGAGCTTTGTTAAAGTGGTTTAGGTTGTTCAATTTTGAATGACTTGTACCTCGGTTGGGTCCACATGCACACCCCACTCATCAATGATTTACCCCAGATATTGGACCTAGGTCATACCAAAAATGCAATTGTCCAAATTGGCACACAACTTGTGTTATCGGAGGGTTTGAGGACCTATCGAATATGGTGGAGTCGCTCTTTCCAACTCTGGCTAAAGATCATAATGTCATCTGAATACACCACCAAAAAAGAGTTGCTGAAGGGTCACAATATGTTTTCCAACAACCTCATGAAGGTTGCAGTGGCATTTGTCAACTCAAAAGGCATTACCAACCATTCAGAAAGGCCTTCCTTAGATTTGAAGGTAATATTCCACACATTGGAGGGTTTGATTAGTTCTTGGTGATAACCAAAATTCAAGTCAATCTTGTTGAAATATTTTTCCCTCTTGAGCTAGTCTAGAAGGTCATCAATTCATGGAATTGGATACCTACTATGGACAGTGATCTTGTTCAGCACCTGATAGACAATATAGAGTCTCTAGGTCCTGTTTTTATTTTGTACCAACACGATCGGGCTCCCACAGGGTGATGAACTTGGCCTGAGATTCTCTTTCTGCAAAATCTCCTAAATATACTTCTTGATTTCATCGTTCTCTAGAATAGAGCATCAATAAATCGATCCATTAGGCAGCAGTGCACCTAGGGTCAGATTGATGGAGTGCTTGACTTGATAGTGTAGAGGTACCCCTGTGGGTGAGGTGAAGATGTACCTATAATCCTACACAATCTTGTTCATTTGTTGTTGTTGTGCGGAGGATCCTTGTTTGGAGTTCGTGGACATAATCTTCTTCTTTCCCTAAGGGAGAACCATAAGGAAAAAAAATTTCTTAGTCTGGGAAAAGATCTTACTGCATTTATTCACAATGATCAAAGAAATGGGGGTAGGTGATGCTACCTCAAGTACAATTTATTCCCCAAAGTAATAATAATAGTGTGAGGCCTAGAACGATACACAACATGTCATTTACACAGGTATGGTTAGCCTAATAATACATCAGAAAATTCAAGAGGAGAAACATCACACAATACCTCCTCTATGAAGGGCTTGATGTCGTAGGGAAGACGACACTATTGGCTAACGTAGATCTAGCCCTTGGCGAATCCACCCAATGGTGTATGGCTACTGTTGGAAATAATATTGAGAGGGGGGGTGAATCAGTATTATCATATCACTAATTTTACTTCCCAAACAGATTTATATATGCTACCTTAGTGAAGTGAACTATTGTGTACACGCGACTATGCTTAAATAAACTAGTGTAGAGAACTTGTGACATAGAGAGTTTATCATGTGTTGAGCTTAAACCATTATATCAGAGATTTATTAGATAGTGCAGTAAAAGCAGAATAAAGCATCACACATAGGCAACACACATGAACACCAAGATTTAAGGTGGAAACCCAATATGGGTAAAAACCACCTACTATTGTCGTCCTTGTCTTCTTTTAATAATAAGAAAACCTACTTACGATATTGTACTAGTGCAGACTCATAGCAGTATGCAAGCTTCTACCTGTAGAAGGTTACAACATTTTCTTGTTTTCCAGCTTCTACTGGAAGGGAGATACAACCCCCTAGCTCTTATACTAGCCAATATATTTACTAGTATGTAGATGCCAGCCTATAGAAAACTCCACTCCTCCACCAGGGACCACATTTCATGAATTTTTAGAATGGATACTCTTGGATCACAACACCACAAGCTGAAGTCCACATTTTATCAAATTTTCATACTGGACCCATCAAAGCCTTTTAAACTTAAACTGCATCAACCAATATTTAGTTAATTTGAATAATCAGGTCACTAAAACCAGAACACTATGCTAAACCTAGTACCCTGCATCATCATCTAGAAACAGTTGTAACCTCAAAATTCATGCATTAGAGTGTATACGCTACTTGGTTGAACCCAACCTGTGTGTATATGCTACTTCCTTTAACCAAACCTGCGTATATCTCTAAAAATACTGAATCATCAACCTCTGAACCACAAACTGTACCAATCAGTGACATTCTAAAGATCTATTGTCATATTACAGAGTTCAAAAATAGATAGCAACAAGGATCACCCTTCCTTCTCAATCAATCAATCAATCAATCAGGCTCAATTTCCTTATACAACACTTCTACATTCAAATCTAAGAAGAATTTATTGACAGACAATAGTGAAACAACAGAATTTGATCAGATAGATCAGTCAAATCTGAACAAAAGCTTTTCTTTTTATATACGCTACGTGAAAGAGTCGAACTTGCGTGTACACGTGTTTTGGCAGAGACGAACCTGCATATAGATCTATAAATTTTGACATTCCAGACTTCAGACAAACCCAGATCATGATAGATAATAAATATAACAGTCACAAAACATCACATCTAGTCTCAACCAATATCAGATCATTGAAGAAAAAGTCATTTCAAGTCCCATGATTCCTGATCCAATATTGAACTCAAGGTGCACATGAATATTCCAAATCATGTCCCAAACATAGCCCTACAACATAATATGTATACTTCAGACAGAGGTATTCCTTAGAATCTCATTACTTGTACACTCTGGCCTAATGATCTTCTCCTCCTTATATACTCTTAGGCCTTTCTCAATACCTTGGACCAAAACCACTTAGAACCAATACCTTGGACCCAATACCTAGGGTCAATATCTTGGACCAAATGCCTCGGACCAATTACCTTGGACCAAAAACTTAGTTTTCCAACATGTTTGCACTTTTCCTCCTATGAACGTGCTTGTATATGTTATGCGCTACTTTTGTTTTGTTAAACCGTGTCTATACACACCCTGGACAAAGTGAACCAGCGTATACCTCTCTTTCTTCATTCTTTGGAGTCTGATCCGTAATCCTTTGCTGTTGACGTGCTGCACTGTGAACTTTCATTTCAGAGAGTTTCCATCAAGGACAACACCTATGTCATAATGCCAACAATCTCCCCCTTTGGACTTGATGGCAAGAACAACACCAAGACACTCTCCCCGTTTAACATCAAGGACAAAGTACGGACCAAGATATTTCCTCCCCTATGTTGCTAATGCTCCCCATGAGTACATGCTAACTTGTCTGATTGAGCTCCCCTTTGTACATGCTGAGATGCACTGAAACCATCCATGCTCCCTCTGAGCGCAAGCATAGTTCGCAAAAATATTCTCCAAAAGAACCAACATGACTCTATAACTCAATTATATGAGTATCACCTTCCTATCACCAATCACTCATACACACATCCATCTCCCAACCAAGTGGGGATATACCAAATTTGACTCATCCACCCAACCATGTGGGGATATACCAATTGTTTATACATGACAGAAATATAATTACATCATCCATCCCATGTAAGGTGGGGATACAAATTGTAACATCATTTGTCTAATAGGACTCATTCAAATGTATGAGAAGACATATCACACCCTAAACATTTACATGACTTAACCAACAAAATGGTATAAATATCTGAAGCCATAGCTGGACTCAGCAACCATAATGCCAACAATGCTAAATGTATGTGAAGGTTAATGCTCCCCGTGAACTTGTGCTACCTGTGCATTTTTAACAAGTCAATGATCATGGTATCTTTGTCAGTCAGATAAAAATTAATGAACAAATCATAGCGATAGACAATAATCATCAATATCTGACAGAGAACCCATATCCGAGCCTACACGACTGTTTTCCTATCTAACAAACATATATGCTCCTTGACCCTCAGAAACCCATGTGTTTACGTGACTATACTTCATGAAACACACATATAATAACCTTCCTCTGAAAATTTTGGTTTTAACAGTAGGATGATGCAGCAACTACTCCCAGCTTTTGTCTGAGATATTCAAATCTCTCTCTCTGCAATGGTTTAGTGAATATATCAGCAACCTGTTCTTTGGATGGAAGATACTCTAATTTGACCTTTTGTTCAAGCACTTGTTCACATATAAAATGGTACTTGATGGGTATGTGCTTGGTCTTGAAGTGCATGACTGGATTCTTTGAAATATTGATGGCACTTGTATTATCACATCGAATGGATATAGGTGGAGTACTGTGATCTGAATTTCTTGCAAATTTTGCATCATCCAAAGTAGTTATGTGCAGCAAGATGCAACAGCCACATATTTTGCTTGAGTTGTAGATAAAGCAATTGAACTTTGTTTCTTGTTGAACCAAGACACTAACATGGAACCCATATATAATGCACCACTAGTGCTTTTTCTATCATCAATACTTCCTGCCCAATCTACATCTATATATGTATGAAGAGTAAGATCTGTATTTCTAGGATACCATAAACCAAAGTCCTGAGTTCCTTGAAGATATTTTAAAATTATTTTGACTTCGTGAAGGTGTGATTCCTTTGGATTTGCTTGGAATCTTCCAACTATTCGTACTGCATCAATGATGTCAAGTTGAGTACCTGTTAGATAAAGAATACTACCAATCATGGATCTGTAAGTTGGTTGATGTACTGCTGTTGATTCATCATTTGAGCTGAGACTACATCCTGTTACCATTGGGGTACATATAGGTTTATAATCTTCCATTCTATACCTTTTCAAGATCTATTTGAGATATTTAGTTTGCGAAATAAAAATACCATCTTTATTTTGCTGAACTTGTAGACAAAGAAAATAGGTGAGTTCACCAACCAAGGACATTTCAAATTCTTGTTGCATTACTAAATCAAAATTCTGACTCATGGATTCATCATTTCTACCAAAAATGATATCATCAACATAAAAATTAATAATTATCAATTTATCAGTTTCAATCTTTGTATATATATTGCTATTTGTTGAACTTTTTGTAAAACCTTGTTGGTGTAGATATTTGTCAAGGCAGTAATACCAGGACCTTGGAGCCTGTTTCAGAACATAGAGAGCCTTTTTGAGTCTGCACAAAAGTTTTGCATCATTTCCAAGGATGACTCCTTATAGATGTTCAATATAAACTTCTTCTTCTAAATCTCCATTCAGGAAGGTTTATTTTACATCCATTTGGTATACTTTGAATTTCTGAAATCTAGAAAGAGAAAGAAACATTCTTATGGCTTGAAGTCTAGCAACAGGTGCAACAGTTTCATCAAAATCCATACTTTAATGTTGAGCATACCCTTTACAAACAAGTTTGTCCTTGTTTGTAATGACTTCTCCATTTTCATTCAATTTGTTTTTGAATATCCATTTAGTTCCTATAATATTTTTGTCATGAAGTCTAGGAACTAATTCCCAAGTATCATTTTTTTCAATTTTCTCAAGTTCTTCATCCATGGCCTTCACCCAACATTCATCTTTGCATTCTTCTTTTACATTTTGATGTTCAGTGGAGGATGGTAATGCTAGATAGCTTGAGGTCCCTGTAATAGTTCTTATTGTTTGTACACCTGCCCCCTTTTCCCCTAAAATTTGAGTTTCTGGATTTTTTTCTTAGCATACCTGGATGGAGTCTTTTCTTCTACCATTACCTCTTCTTTTGGTGCTTCATTGGTTTCTTCTTCAATATGATTTTTATTTGATGTGGGAAAATAATCCCCATCTTCTTCATTGTCATAATCTTCTGTCGATTTTATCTGTTTTGGATTTGTACATGCTTCATCAACTACAACATCAATGTTTTGAACAATTTTTCCAAGTCTTTTATTATAACATTTATATCATTTAATTTTGGAAGGATAACCAAGAAGAATACCTTCATCTGCTCTAGGTTCAAACTTACCAAGTTTTTCATCAGTCCTTTTGATATAACATTTTCTTTCAAAAAATTTAAAGTATTTTACAGTAGGAGTCTTACCATACGAAAGTTCATGTGCAGTTTGAGTGTTGTTTACCTAAACATTTTCTTGGTTGAGAATAGTTATGATAGTGAATGCCGCTTCACCCCAGAAGGTTGCAGGAGTTCTAGATTCATCTAGCATAGCTCAAGCCATTTGTGGAACTATTATGTTCATTCTTTCTACCACACCATTTTGTTGAGGAGTCATTGTAGTGGAGAATTTTGTTTTTATTCCATGTTGTTCACTAAATTCAAAGAATTCATCCAAGGTAAATTCCCCTCCTCGATCAGATCTGAGGCATTTGACTTTTTGATCCGATTCATTTTCAACCAAAGCTTTGAAGGCTTGGAACTTTTCAAAAGCTTCATCTTTATGCTTTAGAAGACTTATCCAACACATTCTGGAAAAATCATCAATGAACAAAATAAAATATTCTTCTCCACGAGGTGACTTTTTCCCTGATGGTCCACATAAATCAGTATGGACAAGTTCAAGAGGCTTACTAGCTGACCCTTCTTTTTCCATGAAGTGAACTCTAATTTTCTTGTTGATTTGACATGGTTTTCATATTTTCTTTTTTGGAATGCTGATATGTGGAAGATCATGAACAACCTTGAATCTGCATGCTTTTCTTATTTCATAAAAGCTTAGATGTCCCAATCTTCTATGCCGTAGCCAGTTTTCATCATTTTTGCTTAGATAGCACTGTTGTTTCCTCCCTTAAGTATGTATAAGTATTTTGGAGTTCTTTTACCTTTGATCACAGTCTCTCCTATATCAAGCTCACGAACAACACATTCATTTAATCGAAACACCACTTCATTTCCTTGATCACACATTTGACTAACACTCAACAGGTTACGCTTTAAACTGTCTACATACATAACATTTCTAGCTTTAACATTTTCTTTCAAGAAAACAAATCCTTTACCTTTTATGATAGCAGGAGTGTCATTTCCAAAAGGGACATTATTTTCCTTTTCTAAGGCATTATATTACTGAAGTTTTTCTTTGTCACCTGTCATGTGTTTTGAGCATCCACTGTTGATGTACCACTGATTTTCTTGTCCTTTTGTATACAAGGCTATACCACATCTTTCTATTTGAGATTCTTTCCTTCTCCATATCTTGAGGTTTAGTGGAGTTTTCTCCTTTTGAGACATTTGCCAAAATTTTCTCCTGCATTCAAATTCTTCATGACCAAAGTTGTTACAAATTGAGCATTCTATTTCATTTTTAAGAAGAGAAAAGTTATTATAGGAACTTTTCTTGATCCCTATTACATTAATTTGATTTCATTCTTCTCTAGTCATGGTGGTTTTGTAAGCAACACATTGAGCAACATTATGTCCAAAATTATGACATGAAAAACATTTCCCTTTAAATAAGTTCCTATGACTATTGAATCTATTGACCTAGTGATTGTAGTTTCTATTGATATTCATTTTTGGAGAAAATTGAGTATGATTTCCCTGAGGTTGGTTGTAGATTCTATTCATCCTTGGTGTAAATTGAGTCTGATTTACCTGGTGATCTGCTTTATGCCTTTGATGACGATTTTCATACTGCTCATTGGTCTTTGCTGCATCAAGATAGCGTTTGGTGGAGGTTGACGGCTTCTGCAATTAAGATGCTTCTTCAGTATATCCAAGACCTGTCTTTATTAGAGGAGAACATTGAACTTTGATAATTTCATTTAAATTTTCTGATCCTTTAGCAAATCTAAGATTGAGAGATTTTGTTTTCTCAAGATCCTTTCTTAGACCGACAATTTCACATTCTAGTTTTTCATTGTGTTTTTCCTTTTCAGCAAGTTGGTATGTCAAGGCATCTATAATCATATTCTTTTCTTCTAAACATACTTTGAGTTTAGATATTTCTTCATGAAGGTCTTCCTCCTCTAAAGCATCCCAAAAATTATCGTCATCATAAGCCATGAGAAGTCTGTAATCTTGTCTAGTTTCATCTTCATCACTATTAGATAAACCATCCCTATCTTCATGAGTGTAACTCCTTTTATTCACAACTTGTTTTCTATTCCATTTTTCATATTCCTTCTCTTTTTCAAATTTACCTTTATGAGGACATCTAGTATCATAATGAATGAATCTGCCACAAGAAAAGCATTTGAAGGGTAACTTACCTCTAAACCTTCCAGAACCCCGTTGAAGCTTTTTGAAAAAGTTTACCTCATCTTCTTCTTCTGAAATATGTCCTGATTCATTGTGTTCTTCCTTCCCTTTTTCTAAAGCTTTGAATGTGACCTATCTCATATCTCATGGTCCTCCTTTTCTCATCTCAAAGGAAGTTAATATTCCGTGAAGCTGCATCATAGTGATATTCCACAGATCCTATTTTTCTTCTATGGCAGACACTTTGCACTCAAATTTAGCAGACAAGGATCTCAAGACTTTCTCAAATAAGGTAACTTCCTTAATTTCTTCACCCAGATTCTTCATACAACTGACAACCTCATCTATATGTAGGAAGTAATTAGCTATACTTTCATCACTATGCATCTTAAGAGTTTCATACTGAATTCTGAGAATTTGAAGCTTAGCATGTTTTACTTGAGAGTCTCCTTCATAGCTCAGAATTATTTTGTCCCATATTCCTCTGGCTGATTTGAGCTACATGACTTTGACAAACTTTGATTGTGATAGACCTCCCAATAAATTATTGACATCTTTGACATTGGTTTCATATTGTTTTTTACCTGCCATATCTGTAGGAATTGTTGTTCGAAGTGTATATCCTCCTTCCACAATTTCCAGACATCCATTCTGAGCGATTGTAGATAGGTTGTGGTTCTTATTTTCCAATAAACGAAGTTGCTCCCATCAAAGACTAGCAGTCTGATGGATCCCATGCTTTCTTGATTATTCATGTTGATGGATCTCCATTCAAGTGATCAAGCTTCTTCTGAAGGAACTACTCTAATACCAGTTGTCAGAAATAACACTAAGAGGGGGGTGAATCAGTATTATCAAATGAATAAGTTTATTTTCCAAACAGATTTATATAAGCTACCTCAGTGAAGTGAACTAGCGTGTACACATGACTATGCTTAAAGAAACCAATGTATATGCATAGAACTTGTGATATAGACAATTTATCATGTGATTCTCTTTAACCAGTATATCAGAGATTTATTAAACAATGCAGTAAAAGTAGAATAAAGAATCACACATAAGCAACAAACATGAACACCAAGATTTAAGGTGGAAACCCAATGTGGCTATAAATCACCTATTGTTGTCATCTTTGCCTTCTTTTAATAATAAGAAAATCTATTTAAATTCTTGTACTAGTGCAGACTCATGCCAGTATGCATGCTTCTACCAATAGAAGGTGACAAGCTTCTCTCATTTTCTAGCTTCTACTAGAAGGGAGCTACAACCCCCTAGCTCTTGTACTACCCAATATGTTTACTAGTACGTAGGTGTGATCCTACAAAAAAACTCCACTCTTCCACCAGGGACCACGCTTCATGAATTTTCAGACTAGATACTCCTAGATCACAACACGACAAGCTGAAGGCCATGTTTCATCAAATTTTCATACTGGACCCATCAAAGACTTTTAAATTTAAACTCCATCAACCAATATTTAGTTAATCTAAACAATCAAATCACTGACACCAGAAAATTTTTCTGAACCCAAAACCCTACATCATCATCCAGAATATACAAAAATCTTGCATTAGAGTCTATACGCTACTTGGTTGAACCCATCCTGTGTGTATATGCTACTTCCTTTAACCCAAGCTACGTATATCTCTAAAGATATTGAATCATAAACTTCTAAACCACAGATTGTACCAGTTAGTGATATTTTGAAGATCTACTATCATATTACAGAGTTCAAAACTAGATAGCAACGAGGATCACCCTTCCTTCTAAATCAATCAATCAATCAGACTCAAATTCCTTATACAATAGTTCTAGGTTCAGATCTAAGAAGACTTTATTGGCACACAACAGTGAAACAATAGAATTTGATCAGATAGATCAGTCAAATCTGAAGAGAAGCTTTTCATCTTGTATACGCTACTTGAAAGAGTCGAACCTTCATGTACACACACTTTGGCAGAGATGAATAGGTGCAAACATCAGATCTGGTCTCAACAAACATGAGATCATTCAAGAATAAGTCATTTTAAGTTTCATGATTACCGATCCAATATTGAACTCAAGGTGCAAATGAATATTTCAGATCCAGTCCCAAACATAACCTTGCAACATAATATGTATACTTCAAATAGAAGTATTCCTTAGAATCTCGTTACTTGAACACTCTGTCCTAATGATCTTCTCCTCCTTATATCCTCTTAGGAATTTCTTAATACCTTGGACCAAAACCACTTAGGGCCAATAGCTTGGACCCAATACCTAGGGTAAATACCGTGGACCAAATGCCTTGGACCAATTACCTTAGATGAAATACCTTGGACCAAAAACTTGGTTTTCAAACATGTACGCACTTTTCCTCCTATGAAAGTGCGTGTATACGTTATACGCTACTTCGTTCTATAATGCACCTTGGACAAAGTGAACCAATGTATACCTTTATTTCTTCATTCTTTGGAGTCTAATCTGTAATCCTTTGCTATTGACCTGCTGCACTATGAACTTTCATCTGAGAGAGTTGCCATCAAGGAAAACACTTGTATCATAATGCCAATAGCTACAGGTGTGGTATGGTTGGTAGTACCAAACACTTCATGATCTCTACTAAAATTATGTTCTTTTGGCTCCCATTGTCGACAATGAACTATAGCAGAGAACCGTTCACCCACATTTGTCAGTGGAATAGTCACTCCCTCTCCTCTGGATATTCGAGTTCATCTTTCTTGATCTTTGTGGTGGCAACAGTGGCACTAGCCTTGGCATTGATAATCCTCTTCCCTTTGTCATTGCCATTATCGATTTCTGAGTCAGAGTCAGAACATGCATCTAATTCGGAAGCCTTTAGCTTAGCCACCAGTGACTACTTGGCTCGACACTCACTTGTATTGTCATTAGGGGAGTTTTGAGGTCTAAACTGGGCCTCCTAAGGAAATTATAAAAAAATAGTGGAAATAATAAAATAAGATTTAATTACATCATCAAATTTTAGAGGGAAAAAATAAAAATCTTTTTTTTCAACTCATATTTTCAACTTATCTCCCAATTGGTTTACTCAAATTTCGAGTAGCAACACTTGTTGGATGAATAATTTGATTCCTCATCCAAGTAGTACCCATGTTTCATACTTTTGATGAACCTTGCTACACGAAAAATGAGAAATACATGAAAAATGTGATTGCAATCACGTTTTTCAAGTATTTTTCATTTTTTTCTGTAGTAAGGTCCATTGAAAGTATGTAACATGGCACTCCTTGAATGAGGAATTAAATTTTGCATCCAACGAGTACTCCCACTCGAAATTTGAGTAAAACCTTAGCGAGATAAGTTTAAAATACAAGCTAAAAAAGTAGTTTTATTATTTTATTATTTTTTTATGTTTTTACTTTTTTATTCCAAAAATGGTGAATCATCCCCCATGTTTGATGTCATCATCTTGAATCCTATTGGTTGTTATAAAATTTATTTTGGTTGTACATTTTTCTTAGGAGGCCCATTTTAGACCTCAAAAATCCCCTAATGGAGTGGGTCTCTTATGCAACTCACACCATTTTCCTATGTCCTTCTTTTTCTTCCTGGTGTTGTTCTTTACTTCCGGCTTCAAAAGGTTGTCTTGGATTGCCCCACCTTGGCTTTGTCCTTTGTTTTGTGGTTTGGGGGTGATTTTCCCTTACTTCAAATTCATAGATCTAAAGTCTCGCTTCCTCTTTTTAAATTTCTTCTCGATCTTGACAAAATATCGATAGGAGATGCTAAGCAAGGAGATGTCCAGGAACTCCATATCATCCTAGATGTACCTGTGTAGAGAGTCACAGTACTTGAGTACCAAATTCTGCTTAGAATCCTTGATATCTAGCTTCATGCAAAGGGTGTGGAAAACATTTGTGAACACTGGCATATCTTGGTCTCTTCCCTGTTGCAACATGGTCCACTTTATGTATTTGTCTTTGTATCTCCTAACAGGGTAATATTGTTCCTCGATGGTGTCTTGGAAAGAATTATAAGTGGCTAGGGCTGAAAATAATCATAATTATGTTGCATCCTTTTGTTCACAGTAGGTTTCCCGCTAGTCCTTGACATGTGGAGCAGCTTTGAGGAGTGAAAAATTATCTTTTTCCTGATTGGAAAAGTCATAAACTAAAAAATATCCTTCCAACAGATTTAACCTTTTTTCTATGGTGTCTTCATTAGTGTGGCCCCCAACTATGAGAATGTGAAAGTTAACTTGTAGCTTAAATGAAGTGGGTACTGGATTAATTTGTGTCACTTGTGGGTAGTTGCCAAAAGATTTGCGAAACGTTATCCATCATTGAGTTCCTTTGTCGCTCGAGGGCTTCCTCGAGCAATATTTTGAAATGAACTCCTACTACCTCATCTGTCTTTTCTTTCACCATGGGAGGCCATCAGGGTCTGCTAGGATTACCTTTAAAGGTTCAAACAGTTCGAGCCCTAACTCCTTATACCCTGACCTAGTTGGGGACATGCAAAGAAAAAAAAAGAGTAGACCGCTCTAATACCATTGGTCCGAACTTATGCAAGAATGCAATAAAATATAGATATACACATAAACACAGATATGTAGCAAAAATAGAACTTCATTTCATTACTATCAAACAACTGAAATATGCTTACATACAGAAATGGAAATAACTAGCTTAAGTGATGTTAGCTTATCTCTGAGAAGAGATGTGGCGGCTACATTCCTCTTAACTATGTTACAATGAGGCTCAAGGGAATTTTTATTATTGAAAAATAAGGTGAAACCTAAGCAACCAAAACCCTAACCCCAAGAGATGGAACGCCAAGGGTTTGTTGTCCCCATAGGGGTTAGTTGGGCACCAACTTCATGGGGTCGTAACATGGTCATATTATCTCTATTTGCCATGTACAATGCCTTGTTAGAAATATCTCACTGAGTGCCATAGTATTGGTCATAGGTCCCTACATAAGGATATGGGCTTGCTGTGGACCTCAAAAAAACTTCGTTTAGGAGGTCAAGACTTCTCCAAAAGTTTAGGACCCAAAAAATGTCTATAAATAGTAAATGTTGTTACAAAACAAAGAAACTGATGAAACTAACTGGAGGTCTAGGTGGAATAGGTGGGTGGCCACCAATACCCACCTGGATCATTAGATCTATCATAGTGGAAAAGATCTCTCGGTTGGAGTGGGAATTCTCTGGACCAGATTCAACACTTGCCATCAACCTATGTGGATCTTAGGTACCGAACTCAAACCCTAGATAGGGAAGTCTATGCATGGATGATTTATTTGTTTACATGGTTTGGGGATCATTTTGTTTGTTTACTTCCTTTCACATTACATACACTCTTATTTCTAGTAGTCTTCTCAGGGCCAAGACTACATAGCAATAGCTCCTAGTGGTTGTACATAAATAGTCATAATAGAACTAGCGACTCCACTAGGGAGTTTTCCCTATTTGTCTTTAGATATCTTCTCTTTCACTTTGGATCTAGTTTTTGTGGCCTTCCATTGAGTTTTTTTTGTTTGTATGGATTCATTTGGATCTCCATTAGTTTTGTTTACTTTAAATATGAAGAAATTTTAAATTTGTGTTTTTGTTTTTTATTTTTTATACGAGAGAATAATAGATATGGGAATTCAAATCAAATTTTGGAAATTTATGTACAAAATTTTATTGAATTAACAACATATCTGAATTCCTCCCGAAATTTTGTTCAAAAGAAAATAAATAAATAAATCACCAGAAAAGAAGTCTCGATGAGCAATTTATGGCTAATTGAAGATAAGTTAGTTGCACTTTTTTCCATAGCTCCAAGCACACAATGGCTTACAAAGAGGCTCTGCCTCAGAACCATTGGGTCACCATTACATCCCTCTGGCTATACCTGCAGTTTCTAGGCTTCCATCTTGATGGTCATACTTGGACTTCTCAGATATTTTGAGAGATCCTATGGGACTCTATCTCTTTAACTATATATGTTATTCAACTTCTTATCTAAGTCTATATGTATCACAAATATGAACCATCCTTGTCTTTTATATTATATTTGCCTTTTTTTCTTGTTAGCTTTTCTTTGTTAGCTGATTTGGTTTCAATTTCAACTCCTTTATCTCTGGATTTTTCTTCACCTTTTGGATATGTGTGCTACTATTATTTTCAACTGCAAAACATATCAAACTTGATCTTGCCTTGTTTCCGAATTTGATCAATAAATTTGACAAGTTTTAAGGGTTTCCTTGAGGCCTTGCTTGTGCTTGATATTTGTGGTTCTTTTCCTCACAAATTGGATCTCTATTTCATATTTTTTTTTTTCACTTTGTTACAGTACAAGTCCAGTTTAAGATTTACATTTGATTGGTGCATTTTGTTTTGTTTTGGTTGTTTACTCTTTGAGTTTCTCATCCAATTCAAGCCATTGTTTTTCTTTCCTTTTCTAGCATTTGGTGGTTTTCTTTTCAAATTGGTTGTGGCTATGAAAATCGTCACTATAATTTTTTTTTGTGTGATTATATATTTTCTTATCATCACAATTGAAATTATTTGATTACTCTTTTTCCATGCTAGTTGATGCTTGAAATAGGGTTAAGGGTTTTGACATGTGTACATCATTGTTTGGTTATACATTGAGATACAACACTAGTTGATTTATATTGTATTTTTACTCTTCATTTTCCTTCTTTCTTGTGTTTGAGCTATTCCTTGATCCCAAGTCATGAGATTTTAAGTGTCTTGTGTTCTTGCTTGGGGTTCTTCCTTGTTTCTTTTTCTAGTGATTTCTTTTGGATGTTTTATGGTTTTGGGTTATTGTCCACTCTCTGAATTTTATAAAAGTTATTGAGAGTGATTATAGAAGTTGTTTTCATTGAAAATAGTAAAAGACTCTCTGGCCTCCTATAATTAGCTTTCATAAATTTTAAAAGTGTATTGCGAATTAGCATATTGTTGTATTAGGGTGTTACTAACAAGGGCCCATCACACTATTTGTGTTTCATGCCACTACCCAACTGAGTAAATAAAAACCACTAAAATAAAAACTTTAATAAAATTCA
Source organism: Pinus tabuliformis (assembly GCA_031772625.1). Lineage (NCBI taxonomy): Eukaryota > Viridiplantae > Streptophyta > Pinopsida > Pinales > Pinaceae > Pinus > Pinus tabuliformis. The sequence goes on along the minus strand of CM062804.1, from coordinate 141,778,920 downwards.
CTAGACTTGTTTTTTATTTTTGTTAGTAGTACAAAAACATTAGCTTAGGCTAGGGTTTTGAAACTAGGTGTGTGAGTAAACTTCTCCAAGACTATAAAACAAACTTAGCAAGCCCATGGTAGGGAGTGCAAGAATCCTCCATAATCTCATGTTCAAAATTGGAGTACATCAGAAACCCATTTTAGAAGGGGTTAGGCTTATTTCAAAATATCAACATTTTTCCTTGACTCTACCCAACTCATGGAAGGGAATCTCATTCCAGTGACTGACTACCGAGAAGCCCAAGATTAGTGCGCCCCCATGGGATGTAGTTACCTTAATCGTCATTCCTAGGAAAAACACCCTATAGGTGGTGATTATGGGAAACAACCATCCCTCTAACCTACCTTCCCATCAACCACTTTTCTTATAGAGTTGAGATCCCAAAAGAAAGAAATTGTTTGGAAGGTTGTCTAAAACATAGTACTAGGATTTATTTTTGTGTCACTGCCATCTAGGGATTTTCCAGTGTATGTTTTTTGGTCCAAGTCTTTGTTTGGATATAGGGGATTTTTCCTAGATTAATTGGTTAATAAATTTATATTGGTAGTGGCTAAATGAAGTAGTCATTTTATTCCTAAACTGTTAGGCCTTTCTCTTGAAGAGGAGGGTCCATCAACATGCAACCATAGGTTAATTTCTAGATAGGAAAACTCAGGCCATACTCAGGTTGGGGGGGGGGGGTAACGTTGGTACTAGGGAGGACAATTTTTTACTATTGAGGTATTCAATGAAAGTCCCTTACCACATTTTCATCCATCTTATACTAAACCTCTCAACCCTATTTTACTGCAGTTGAGACTTGATGGTAGTGTGCCTTATTGCATACGAGTTCCTTTTACGGCCAGTGAAAAAAAATAATCTTTTATGGAGTGGGGAAGGCCCCACTTTACCTTCTGAGATAGCAGTTTCTACTGCCATACAATCATTACCACCACTCAGTGTCGTATGATCTATACCTCCTTCTACACGTCTTACTTCAACTTGGGGCATTCCACCCGTCACGTTTGTGACCTCATAAAGTGTTTCATATCTTTTTTTCCATTGATGTATAAATTCCTTGTAGGTTCAAACTGATAATTGTAATTTACTAAAACAATAGACTTGAATCTACTCTTCTGATCACCTAAAACAATTAAATGATCATGAAATCACAAAGAATACAAGAGAAAGAAATCAATCAACACATTACACAATTATTTCCTACGGAAATCCACCAATAAAAACCCATGCTATTTGCATATTGCATTAGTTAGAAAATATAAGAAATTTACAATGCTTTTCTCAAGTATGAGCAACTTCTACACTATCTATAAAGCCGAGGCCAATACTTAACCAATTTCTTGGTTACCCAAGTCCCTATTTCTTTGTGATATTTCCTTGGTAATTATCCCCCTATTAATTATGGAAATTCCTTAAACGAATTGCACAATCCATCATAGGTGATGAGGCTCATCAGTAGGTACATCATAAGGGTCATAATGCCATACTCCAGCTTTAGAATTGTTTCTTTCTTACATTTATTTACATTTTTTGTTATATTATGCTTAGTGAGAGGGGTAAAATATGTTTTCCTATGTCATGTGGCCTAATATGATTTAAATGTAGGAAATGAAGAAATTTTGTGGTTATTTCAATGAAGGAGCTCGGAGGATATAGAAGCAAGAGATTCTAGGTGGTTTTCCACCTCCTAACTCCCTCAATCAGCCAAAATCACCACTCTCTCTCTCATCAACTCGAGGGAATTGGCAGCCAAGCAGGACAAGGTCATGGCAACCAAGTAAGTGCATGTAAATAAGATATATATCCACCCTTCTCGAGTTTTGGGAGACAACAATTCATATTTTCTAGGGATCTATTGGTCGCTACCCTCTTGTATAAACAAACATGACAAAGATCTCATTAGGATTTGAACTTTGTTTTCAGTTGAGAATCTATTGAGTTCAATCACTTGATACAGTTATTTTTTTCTAGTTATGTGATGTATTTGATAGTAATGCAATGATAATGAGAATTTTATTATTGATCCATCACTATGTTAGTTTTAGAGGGTTGAGGCTCTTGGGTTTGGGCCCAACCCTAGTGTCTTAGGTCCCTATTATGTATTGGTATTTCTTTTTTAAGCTTAGAATGTTTATTAGTTTTCTACATTTCATTAGAACATAAACCCTCAAGAATCTTGTGATTGCAACCAACATCTCATCTCGCTCATGTGAAGCATGAATGGAAGGATCTACAATCAAAACCAGACAATTATATGTTTATGATTTCCTGGAAAAGGTTCTATGTTATTCATCTTGTTTTACATATGTTTGGTGTAGTTTAAAATTTGATTTATTGACTAGATCATAGTTTTGGCATAAATTGGATGGTGTTTGAAATCAACTCATCTTTTCCACTATTAGTTATTTTATTTTAACAATGATAAACGAGTATGTGCATGTGATGTTATAGGGTGTTTTGGATCTGCGGGCAAGGAGCCTTTCATGATGTCCATCCAAGAATTCTTTACCCTCTTTGATGAATATAAAATTCTATTCATGGGTTGATTCCCTCAGGTCACCGTGAGCAGCTCTCCTAGTTCAAAACAGGCCCCCCTAAGGTGTTGATCTTGGCTAGAGGTGTTCACCATCTTTAATCCATATAACACAACCCCTATCCACCTTACCATCTCTTTATCTCATCATTCCTACCTCCTAAACCTTCTTAGTACCCTTCCTATAGCATTTCAGGACTTCCTGTAGCAATACATGGCACTTATAGTAGCTTCTTATAACATTCCTATAGCGGCCTATTTCACCCCCTGTTTTGACTTGTGATGCAATTTTGTCTTATTTCAGTTGTAGGTTTACCCCTAGCTTGGACCCCATGATCAATGTCAGCACCTAGGCCATTCAAACCATCCTTTTTCCTTCATTGCAAGATAGAATACCATTATTTTCTTTATCACAGATTTAGCACAAATAGAACACTGATTTATATGCAAGTGCAAGCTAGATAGATGATGCATGAAATCTTAAGCTATGATTTGGTAAGATAGTTTCCTGCTTACAAGTGGATTTGATAACTAGATGGTTGATTGCAAAATAGTGTAGTTCCTTTTCTACAAAGTATTATAGCTCTTGTTTTCTTTCATGAATTGATTAAGTATCATTTAAAAGTTAATAACATCTACAAGTTGAGGTTTAAAAAGAATTTACCTTTTTTTCATTAGATCTAGCTTCTGGATTGCACCTACAATAGTTAATTTCCTTCTAATTCTGTGGAAAGAATGGTCTTGGAGCATTATTGATCAAATGTACTAGTTGAGGGTGGCATGAGTAGAATCCCATCTACTATGTATATAGCACTGATACCTTGATGTTTTATGAACCTCAGGTTGATAAATAGAGTTGAGGATCTCTTAGGAGTTGCAGCATTGCAATACCAAGGCTCACCACTTTTTGGCCCCATTGCCAGGGAGGTGTCTATGTAGATGTTATTTCTGCTTAAGCATCACTTTTTGTTTTGCACTAAATTTTGAAAAAAATCACATAAAAGAAGAAAAAAAATCATTTCATGCCCCATAGGAATAGATATACTCAAGGAAAATTATTACCAAAAAACCCCACACTTTCAATCAATCAACCTTCACTCATCTTCGGTGATTGTTAGCTTCCCTCTCTGACTAAAGGGGAGTTAGAAAATGCTTTAGGTGAACAACTTGAGATATTTTAAGAACCTATTGGGGAAGAAGAAGAACCAATTTCACCTACCATAACCGTGGCGGAAAATGGGAAAATGAGGTTTTTCCTATCAGAGACTAATGGAGAGGCTAGAATGAATAATATAATCCATACCACCCTTCCACACTTCCATGGCCTAATGTCTGAGGATCTTTATACATTTATGTTTGAATTTTTTGTTACCTATAGGACCTATGACTATGCCTTTGATGACCAGAAGTTGAAGTTATTTCCATCTACCCTTAAAAATGCAACCTTGTGCTAGTTTATGGGTCTTCCTAGGGATAACATCACTACTTGGACTTAAATGTAACAATCCTTTAATAACAAGTACATGGACTACTATAGATCCAAAGAAATGAAGGAATAAATCTTTAGAATGACTGTTTGACTTGATGAATCCCTAGAGGACTATGAGGGGAGATTTCAACTTTGTTATAGGAGGGTTAGATGCACCCTTGATCCTAAATCACTCAAGCTAGTTTTTCTCTGAGGGATGAGGGAGGACATACTGGAAACCCTCAACATGTTTTGTGGGGGAGACATTTATTAGTTATCCTATGATGACATCAAAATAGTGTTTAAAAATTAATCTAGGGTTGCTAGGAAGAAGGGTAGGGCTAGTTAAGCCTTGGCCAGTTCCTCTCCTTCCATAACATCCATCAAGAATGAGAATGGGAACATGTTGGAAGAATTTATAAGTGACATGTTGCATAATTTTTCTTTAAAATTGGATACCAAGCAGATCAAGAGGAGACAAGAGAAAGAAGAGAGGGGCCTAACTATTTAATACCCTAAATGCACTAGAAGGCACCCTAGTAATGAATGTCCATTAAATGTCATAGAAGTTTGCTCAGTCTATGTGGAAAACCATGCCATAGATAAATTCCCTTATTTGCCTAGTTTAAAATATGTATACCAAGGGGTAGAAGGTGGGGCTGAGCAACTCCACTCTACAAATCAAAGGAGGCCTTGAGGACCTCATCCATACTAGAAGGGGATGTAAGGTGCATCTTAGTCTTATTACCATCCCAACCAAAATGCACCCTTGCCGCCCTAGTACTCTTCCACTCATCCATCATGGTCCACACGTCTTTCTTGGCCTTATGCTCCTCAATATCCTCTCCAACCTATTAGTCAACCATTCCATTGATATTCTTTTGTTGAAGCCTTGAAAATCGCTACAACAACATGGGGGAAAACCAGCCGGTTAGCGAATTCAATACAACTAGATATAATCAAAGACGAGTTTCCCAATAAAATGTGATAAAGTGGCTAAAGCGTTTACGACCAAAAACTAAGAGATAGATGGGGTGGTTTATAAACTATAATACATGTATATTATTCTATATATTACCTGAGGTTTACTTATGTTTATGCAATCTAGAATATTTGTCCTAAGTGTATGATAATAAAGATTGATGAAATATTTACAAAAATGAAAATCTTTTAGGATAATTATTTTGATTAAACAGTTAATCAAAATAATTTATAAAACACATATCGCATCAAATAACGTTCAGAAATTTCTCATAAAAGTATTAAGGATGACAATTCTATCATGTTTAGAAGTGAATTAATACATAACTACATTAGAGGGGATACATATAATAAACAATATAAATAGAAATGACTATCAATTCTTAAACAAACAAAAAAATACAATGATAAAATCACCCAATGTATATGATTCTTCTCATGAAAGAAATAGTTATGGTCCAGTATTTCACATTAAGATGGTTTCAAAAGTACAAAAGTGCAAGCTTCCAAAGACTTCTCTACAAAACTTCAGTACCCTGATCCGGTCATTCTACTTAGACAAACTTCAAAAGTACAATAGTGCAAGCTTCCAAAGTTTTTCTTTATAAAATTTGGGGACCCTTTCTTTGTAGACATGAAAGGGTTTATATAATACAAATAAGGTATAAAAATAGACAATACATGAATGTTTTGAGGAGGTTAAAACAACTCTCCTTAAAATAAGTGACAAAAATACAGAAAATGAAGTTGTTTGAAATGACGAGCTCACGAATGCCAATGTGTCTATTGTTCTATTCGTTGCTTGAGCTCGTAAAGATCTATCATTGGCTTAAATTCAAGAGGCTGACCTATCCTCATGCGTAGTTGTCCCATGTACACTGCATCTGAAAGTGTAGGAATAATATGGGTGGATGAGTCAGTAAGGCATCAAAGCATTAGCCACTGACTATGTGGCTTCACGATATATTTCCAATACACTTCCCAGTTGACTTTGGTCAACTTTTTAATTGCTTCTTCCTTTTCTTTTGATGTTTCTTGCCATTTCCTTCCGAAGACTTTGATATCAGGAAGACTACCAGGTGGAAATTCTTGAATCAAGTTAGCATTGTGTAGGTTATCATTGATAGTTTCAATGATATTATTTGTAAAATTCTCTTTCTTCCTATTTCAATTGAATGTCCCAATCAGTAAATAACATTTCCTTGTGAATTCCCCTATTTTAGGAATATTTGTTGCTTTACTTTAGGGAGTATCATGCCATGTTATAAATCCTGAAATTTTATCATCAATGTCATTGAAATTCACCCTTAGATCGGATGATTGATTCATCAGTGAATGACTTTTAACAGACAGTGGATTGAGAATAGATAACTTTTAAGAGAACATTGTTTGTTGCCTTAATAATAGAGTGTTTAGCTCCAATGCTTCGTTTATAAAGTCCTCCACTTTAGGATTGTCCGTCAACTGATAAAGTCAAAACTAGAGCTGTTGGATTTGGGCATCCCTAGACTTGGAATGATCAGTTCATGACAGGCCTGTGAGAGGGTTAAAATAAGGAGTCTCGATTAGGAGGAAGCCTTCAAACTCATCATTGGCTTAAGAAGACTCCACTATTCATTTTTACTATGCAATAAACTATGAAGAGGAGATCACCTTGGTCCAACGCAATAGGGAAGGGTGAAGTCTTTAGCCTTCAAGACTATGCCATGCACCCTAAATAAAAGAGAGGGAGACTTAAAAGCATAGTTTGAATAGACGAGGGTAAAGAGGAGGCTTGCTTCAGCCTTCCCTACTGTGCTATGTGCTCTAGAGGAAGATTTTATGCAAGGAATTGGCGCAGAGCACATTGGGGGGGGGTGAAGAGAAGGTGAAAGATTTAGCCTTTGGGAGTATGCCATGAACTTAAAGGGAAAATTCTTGAAATTCAACATAATTGTCTTTCACAAGGGGTCACGACTGCTTTGGATTGCACTTTTCATCCTAGGCTAGTGCAACATGAACGAAAAGTGGGTGATTGACCATCTGGAGTGTGATTTTTAGTAAGGGAGGCAAGAGGAAGGCAATATATTCCTCTAAAAAAGGGTGGAAGAGGTCCATGTTGTTAGTTAGGAGTGATTTATGCATCATGAAAGGCAGAGGTGACCAAAACTCATTATAGTGATGATCCAGGTGGCTCCAGAGACACACATAGGACAAAGAGGACTCTAGAAAGCTCAAAAATCAAAGTGTTTGAATTATGCTCGAACCAGGACCAGAGCGTAGATATCATCATCCTGATTGTGACGGTGTGAACGGTTCATCAAACCATGTCTATATGCGAAAGTTAGAAGCAGTCAAAGTTGGCTGACTTTTTGTTGACTGGGTAGGTTTAAGGAGGCCACAATTTCAACTTTTCTGGCTGACTCTAGCCAGATTCTGAGTGTAATTGTCACCTCGTTAAACTTAATCCTTTGGCCTAAAATCCGAATAATGTTAAAATGGGCCATTGAAAAAAATAATAGTAAAGTTTTGGGTGGTGGGCCACCAACCCCGCTACCCCCCCAACCAACCACCAAATATAACACATTAATTTGAGGGGACCAGTGGGAGTTGAACCCACAACCAGTGGGAGGGCTAGCCCCACCCACTTGGTAGCCCCATGTGACACAAAACCATTAACAGTTAATACGGCCCATGAAAACCAATGCACAATCAAACAAATTAATGCAAGAAGCTGCGGTGGTTAAGGGGCGGGTTGCCCAATGCGGACCCAACCCCCAAAAATAAAATGCATGTAGGTTATTAAAATTCATATTGGGTTAATATTGAGGGGTTAGGGTTTGACCACCTGACCTCCTCCTCATAATTTGCCTCCTCATACCAATCCTCCAAACAGGTTCTTTGATTATTCTGCCGACAAACTTATATAAACCTAGTATTTTCAGTGCACCTGGGGGATAGATTGAGAAACTAGGAGTGGGCACGAATTTCAAGACAGAGTAGGTAGAATCTTGGCACACAGTTCGAGGCAGCATTTTGCAGGAGGGGTGAAATTTCACATTGTTAGATTTTGACAAATTTTATATGGTTTCAGCACTTCTCAACACCACGAATGTAATGGCATTATCGGTGTCTCCATCAGAGTACTGCATTTTTCGGCAATTTTTGAGTATTCAGGTGGAACCATGATTGCTGCAGAAACAGGGAGCAGGAGCACGATCCTTGCAATTTTCCGAGGAGGTAATTTTTCTCCATGTTAGAATATAGTCAAGTTTATAGTCATTTTTCATGGTTTTCCATAGGGATCACAATGGTAAAGTTAGATTCACCTTTGTAGTTGCATATTTCCAGTCCACCCATGGAGCAGAACCTTTGAGGAATCTAGGGGGGAATCTAGAAGATTCCTTAAGCCCCAGATTCTCAATTTCTGAGAATTCAAAAACTGGACAATCAATTTTACACTATTCGATGTCACAAATCTGATGGTGCATTCAGATTTCTCATTCTCTCATCCTATTCTTCGGCCACTTTTCTAAGTGGAATGCAGGTGTCAACATCCATGTGCAAGCAGTCGTGCGATTGATGCCATGAGATTGATGGCACGAACAACTTCATAAGTTTGACATCCATGGGTTCATATGGCCCTTGGTTGTGAGGTATATGCAGCGTTCATGTACATATTGTGCTATACATTGTGCTGGATAGGTCCTTGATTGATGTTTGATGTGGGATCCTGCTTCTTACTCATTTTTATGGTTCCTGCTTGATGTGACACAGAATTGTCTACGTGATGTACTTATTGTCATGATTTGTCATGTTATGCTTTGAGATCCATTTGTTGTAGGTGGATGGGATACTCAAGTGTCCCAATGCATGTTTGCATTGACATCCCTTTTATGCCATGTTGGCAGGATGCTCATCATGCATGAGTTTTGTGCCATACTGATAGGAGTCTTTTGACTGAGAGTTCTTGTAGCGGAACATCACTTGGTGCCACTCCTGCTTGAGGGAATTTTCCTTGTATGATAGTGACATCATCTCTTATGTACATCATCACTATTGATGGCACTTAATGTAGTGGCCTACACCAGGGCCTACACCATCTTTACACTGGGGCATCTACGTGCGATAATTGAAGCAACACATTATGACACTTAGAACACACGTTACGACAACAGTGACGACTATAACCAAAAGGTGCGCTAAGTTGTAGGAATGACACGTCTAACACATATTCTAATGATATGTAAGACCATATAATGTATAAGAGATCATTAGAACTAACTTTGGTGCTATGCAAAGGTCTAAATCATGCAAGAGTGAAAACAATAAAATCAACACCTGCGACAGGAGGAAAACATAAAGATGACACTTGCAAAATGTGAATGAACTTGAAAAAGGAACATGACAAAGTGAAGATAACATGAAAATGACACTTATTAAAGTGAAATAGAGAAAAAGCAATATCCGCAAACATGAAAGTGAAATTTATGAGAGAAAAAGTGCATTAAAGACGACAGTTGAGAAAACTTACCAAAATGGAAGTAAAAATGCAGCAAAAGTGAGGGGGGTTGTTGATAGACGTGTGCTAGTGAGAGCCAATATTGCAGAAAGAATGGTTCAACTCGTGGGCTGCCAATTTTACTTTTATCAATTCGATAGTTCATAACAAACTTGGAAGCCTCGGTGTTGTATTCACAAGTACTATTTCTCACTGCAGGTTGTCACTTGGTCAACTGGCGCAAGATCACTAGGAGCTCAAGCCAACTTCTATATATTTAAGAAGAAGCTTTGTGTATGATGAGAGAAAAGAAAGATTACTCTACATATGCTATTCTAATTGCAGAACATAGAAAGACTGGAATGTAAAGCAAAACCTAGTAAACCCTAACTAGCAAGCTAACTCTACTTTTGCCAAAAGAACTATGAGAACCACGAAAGAAATGCCATTACCTACTCAAGGAAGTAAAATAAAATCTAACCATGCTTAAGTAAATAATAAAAAAACATATTTTTGGATTTTTATGTGTTTTTATGTGAATTTGACATGCATCTAATTTATTGTGTGTGAGTGTGGCAGCGAACAGGTGGCGTTAAAGGGCGGTTTTGGAGCTTGGGAGGATGTAAGATGGTGTGGATGGGTCCTAGGAGTTATTAGGTGGCCTTCTAGAGGCTTTTCCCAAACTCAGCCTTCAAAAGAAAACCTATAGGAAAAACTACAAGAGGACACAAGGAAACTACAGGAGGAAAACAAGGAAACTACAGGAGGCCTACAGGACGAGGCTGGGAGTAATTTTCATTGTTTTGAGGGTGTGAGAGTGGGTGAAAAAGGTGGATGAAGGTTGAAATGAGGTTTTAGGGTGCCTGAGGTCTACCATGAATCACCAGGAGAGAGAAATATGATTGGGTTTGCTCAAGGAGAGAGGGAGAAGTTCTATGAAAAATGCAGGAAACTAGGGCAGAATGGAGGTGAGGCTTGGGAGACCTATAGGGCATGGATCAGTTGGAGGGTGTGATTTCTAGTAAGCTTGCCTACTACTGGAAGAAATTTTCTGCACAGAAACTGACAGTTAACCAATAAAATCAAGCAATAAATGAAACAAGTGCATCCTAGGAAAACGGAGTTTTGCATTAAATTGGCCTAAACTATTAAAAATAGAAGGAAATGTTGGGAAATGCTACAAGAAAGTAAAACATGAAAGAGGACTATTGTAAATCAAGAATTCAGCATGATGAATGAGATCTAAAGCAAAGAAAAACTAGACCATTAATGTACTACAGAGGTGCAAACACTAGAAGTCCCATGAATGAAGAAAATCTATGTTTTTGGGGCAGCAAGAGAGTCTTTGCCTCAAATCATGGTCCCAGAGGGAGGAAGAGAGGCCAAGGAACTATTGCTAGCCTTTTGAATCCTTTCTAATCATTTCTTAACCTGCTACAGAAAGCACAAATGGAAGCAAACTACTAAATCATCACAAGAAACTTATTGTTAACCATAAAAGAAAAATACATCTAACACCAAATTAATCTACAAACTGAAGTATAGCATAAAGATACAAGTAAAGAGAAGCTTGGATTCTTGGATTGGGCCCTAACCCAAGAGATTCAGCCCTCTGAGGTAACTCAGTGGTAGCTCAAAAAGGATTCCGTCTTTATTATCAAAACAATAGCAAGATTACATAAAACTCTCACAAAATAATAAGCTCAAAATTTGAGCAGAGTTTACATAAGAAAAAATACAACCCTAGTGAGGCCCTAGGCCTTTGTATTTATACATCTGAAGCTACCAAAATCTTCCTTAAAATCAGGGAGGCTTGGCTCCCAAAACTCAAGATAACTATCAGTCATCCTCCACTTGCTCAGCTGCCTTCTAGTGCATGATTTGGCTGCTTGTACTCTGACCTTCAGCCTTTTCATGGAGTGCTTGTACATTGGCACTCTTTTCAGTGCCTCCTTCAGCCTCATTAGGGAATGATATTCCCTGATCTGTGAACCGTGAAGTAAGGTGTTCCATCTTCTCATGAATGCATGCACACAGTCATCCCCAAGTAGCCTTTGCATTTCTTCAAAGTGTGCAATGGCTTGTGCTAGATTGGTTAGATATTTAGGGGAAATCTGAGGGTTATTGGCAAGAAGGTTGTGTGTGCTGATGAGTGCCATAGGATCTGATGGCTCAGCTCTGATCATTAATGGCTCTTTCTTTTCTTTTATCATCAATCTTTTCATTTCTGCTACCCTCAATTCTTCATGGTTCATCCATGAGGCCATGGCCATTAATTGCAGGTACCCTAGCTTGGCATTAGGGTCCCACACATTCATGTCTATGAGGGGCATGTTTTGTAGGTAGAACTCTTCCATCTTTTCCTTATCCTCTGAGGTGCTTTGGTCACACAACTCCATGAACTTCCTGTAGTCTTGGAAAGGCATTGGGCCTCTTTGTGCGAAAGTATTTAGTTGGAATTGAAGCCATTGGTCCTTCAGATCAATGCAAGTAAATCAACCCCAAGTTAAGGAAACTACACTTGTGTAAAACTCATTTGCATACTAAGGAATGAAATGCATTTGCAAAAGGAAAAGAAATCCACTTGCAGAAATAAACACACTCACAGAATCAACCCTCACTTACAGAAATAAATCACATTCGTGTAAGAAAACTGAAACATGCTTTTCGTAGAAAGGAAACTACTTATGAAAGGAACGAAATGTTATTCAATATTTAGTAAAATAATGCACCCACACCTTCACACCTCAGATCTGAGTCACGCAATTTATGAAGAAAGTGAAGATCGATTAGCTACATAAAAGAAATGAAATAATTCTTTCTCAAACATTTCATACAATAATATATCTAACACACCTTATGAAAGAGGGAGAACGAGCGTGTTTGGTTGGGCCCTAGCCAACCAGCTCGTTTCCCTATTATCAATTGCTAAAATAACCCATCACATAAAATACTGGAATAGGAAATTAATAAGTAGCATAGCTCCTTGTATTAAATTTAGTAATTGCAAATGTACATCATGGATATCTGGTTCCAGCCCAGAAGTATGGTGATACAAAGAGTTACAGTATAAGCCAAAATTTCACAAGCGTATCGCTACCTAGTTTGACTAGAAACCCTTATTAAATACATATCATTTGTCTCATGGCTACAATAGAAATCAAAACAAAAGTATAATCTTGGTTTTCGGTTGTTTGATAAAAAGACTAAATCAGTGGTATTCAGTTGAAACCCTAGCCTCCATATCCCATATTCTCCACTCGCTCTGAGCCTAACAGTGTGTTCCTGATCTTTTGGCAAGGAATGTGCATGGATTTCCAAATTCTAGTGGCCTTTGGTAGTGAATCATTTTGGTGCTAGCTATTGTGAATACAAGAACATGAACGGTACAAGAATATTCCTGCACCAACCCCATCTTACACATCGATTAATACTTCCGCTCTATCAAAATACTTTAGGAAAGAAAACATGTAAGTTGCGAAGGAAAATAGACTATTTAATCTTTTTAATTAGTAATTAAGCTCATATAACCTTTAATAATTAAAATCATGAAGGTAGTGCAGGAATAAGTACAAGGTTTAGAAGAAGTGCATGAATAAATAGGTTCCAAGGGTAAAACACAGGGATTAGGTAATGTGTTTAGGTAAAATGGATGTTAAAAATAAGGCAACTATGATGACCAACATACTCCCATCCCCATTGCATTGTGTGTCCTCACACAACCTTACTTTCTGCAAAAAACTAGCATGGAGGGCTCCATTTAATCCTGAATTTGAATATTAATCGCGTCTTCACGGTCCTTGACTTTTCACTACAAGCCTTCTTGATTTTTTTCATCACTTTCATAAGGCGAATGCGGCACCTCTATGCTCAAAATTTCCATACCTTTTCTTACCGCTTCCTCTCTTGCACCTCTTCCATCAATTTAGCATTCCTGCTCTGCACCATTGTGTTTTGATCTTTCATAACCTGGTTTAGCACTTCAAGTCTATAATTTTTTTTTTCAATTATATGACCTAGATGTGCATATAGAAAGCAGGGTCTTCATTATTGGGTTCTTCCTATATCAAAATCCCTTCAGCAACTGACTCATGACAAGTACGAGTGACATTGAGGGCAATCTCACATTGTGTTTCGAGACTTTGAGGAATAGTATCCTCTGCTTGATCCACTTCTGGCTCCTTTCCTACACTTGCACTATGTATATGAGATGTTTTATTTTTCTTTACTTACTTAATTACAATTACCATAGGAGTGTTATCGTCCTCTTCCACATGAGTTGTACTAAACATAGAATGGATTGTGTCATCTACTAGAAGAGATAGATTATTTTTAATTAGTGAATTTGATTTGGGCTTATCTATAGAGGGGGCATATTCCTCCAAATAATCAATGTTTATTGGAGAAGTTGATACAGTGTGGCATCCTTTTGAGGATACACCTCTTTTTTTCACAGAGCTCCTGGTCAGTCTCCTTGAAGGGACAAGGGTTTCAGTTATAGGTTCCTACTCTTTATCAAGCACCGACTTCTTGGACAGGGTTTTCTTTACTTTAGTCTTCGAGGCCTTACTAGTCTACAGGGTTAATGACTTCCTTTTTCGGTTGGGCTTCCCCTTAGTAACTTTTCCATTCTTCCCCGACTTCTTCAATGTACCCTCTCCTTGAAATTCTTTTAGAAACTCCTCCCAAGCCGTCCCTTTTCCCTCTAACTCTTTTTTAATTAGAATTGTAATTAAACTCTAATGGTTCATTTTAAACCCTACTTAACATTATCGACTCTTATGAACGTTTTTTGACATATTCTCCAAACTTCTCAACAAGAAATAGGGGAATTTGATCAAATTACCCGATTCAAAATGAAGTAACAACCGAATATGGTACAGGAAGGTTAATGAATACCTCCCCTCATAGGTGAGGAAATTTTTGCAAGATGTAGAATAAATGTTTCCATTTTTTGACCATCACATTCCTTTGTAAACCAACCTTCCATTCTAGCTTTTTATTCTTGTCGATCACAAACCAATGCCAGGCTCCTTCCTTGAGATTTTACCTTTTAAAGCATTTCTCTCTTGTAGCTTCTAACCACGTAGCTTGTGCAATGGATTGTTCAGTCACCTAAAATTCCTAGGACCCTACTCTAGTTGTGCTTCCATTAAACATGCGAGCAAATTCAAGCATATTGACTCATAACCATTGAATTTGAGTAGGAAGGGGGCAAATCCCAATTCCTGTAACAAAGATAAATTGTCCCTATACTTGACCATCCATTCCAGCTCCTTTACGAATCAAATTTCTATCTAAACAGGTGCCATAAATGCTCACAATTACATTGGTTTCTTCACAACTCTGAAGAGTACCAAACAAGAAATTTCAGAATATATCTAAGGGAGTTCATGATTGCCAACTTAATCACATGCTCCTATATCGGTGCTCTTCAATGGTCATGCCTCCATTATGAGAAATTCAATTTTGAAAAGGATGCAAATGTAGGCATGACCCCTTGGAAGAATATTTTTATCAAAAAAGCACAAGGTATCATATGATATCGGGTTGATCATTAATTATTGATAGGCTCAAGGTTGAACGTTAGATCATGAAATGATTCCGAACATATACCCAATCACATCATGATTTCGGATAGGGTTTTGTTGTAGCAGCTACAAGCACCCTCCAAAATTTTTCCTTAGCTTCATTTTGGAGCATCCCTACAAACCATCCTCAGTAGCATGCCTTGCATTATCAAGTACATGAGCTTTAGTGGTTTTCCAGTAGCTTTTCAGCCTGTGCATGATAGGTTTCTTCACTCCCCTCATAGTTTACCACTCTGAACTTGGTCTAGCTGCTGGCTAAGTAGCTCCCTCAAGAAATTGTGTAATTTTGGAGGGGAACCAACCTTCCCTCTAGAAATTGCTCAAATCTGACTGGCAGCCTACTAGGACTAGAAACTGCACAATCTTGTCAAACAGTCTTCCCAGTGAAAACTACACAATCTGGCCCAACAGTGCTTCTCAACCCATAAATTGTGCAATTCTGGGTAGAAATCAGCTACTCCTCCCAAAAATTGTGCAATCCCTTTAGACAACTATCCCATCTCCCTCCTAGAAATTGCGCAAAAATCTCCCTGAGTCAAGCAAGTTGTTGCATGTTCCTTCAGGTTGACCGGTTCCACCTTAGGCCAAGGAAACTTGACTTGCATGCATGGGCTAATTTTTCTTTAAATAGAAAAAAGAAACATGAAAAAGGCATCACTAGATTTTAGGCAACTATTTTTAGTAGTTGGAGGTTACATGCAAAGATCATTTTAGAAACTTTCTTCCAAGTGTCACTTTTTCCTAGATTTGTGGCATGCGCATCATGAGCCTCAAGCTTATTTATTTGATGCTTCAGAGCTCATTATTCACATCAATCTTGGAGTGATGGCATCCCACAGCACATCCAGGAGTCTTTGACACATCCAACTCTATTTCTGGGTAAGTCTGCTTAACTTGTCTTTCCCATCATTTTTGTCGCTTTTTTTGTTTTGGCTTGTGTGAGTGCTTTCTGCTTGATTTCTTTGAACACTTGTTTTTGTTTGCATGCATGTTAGCTTTTACAAGAACCATTAAAATTTTCTTTAGCATCTCACTGCTGTCACATGCATGACACTGTTTTGAACGAATGGTCGTCGATTCGGCGATTCGTTTCACACACATGCATGTTGTTCTATTTTCTAAATCTTGCATTCAATGTTTGCATGCATGATCATTCACTCCTACTTACACTGAGTATTGCCATACATTCATGTCTTCATTTTCTTTCAGTTGCCTGTCGGCTGGTCTGGGCAACCTTCGCCCGGACTCTGCCTCACCAAGACAACATTGCATAATTCTGAGAGGGAAGGCTATACCTTCCTCCCAGAAAATGTGTAATTCTGGCTAGTGGCTTCCCTCAAGTATTACCTTACACAATTCTAAGAGGCAGTGACTCCTGGCCTAGAAAATTGTGTAATGTAGTCATTGGGCCTGCCACACTTTCCATCTGAAATTGCACATTCCACAATCCCAGCACCCAACAGGCCAATCTGGATTGCACATTACGTAATTATGGCAGTTAGCCAGCCTCCCAACAGTCTGAACTACCTTTTACACAGTTTCGACAATCCGTTTCCCAGCCTCCTAGTGAAAATTGCACAATCCATTCCAACAGTTCCCCAGGTTGTTGCATGTCATCCATCAAGTTTGTTTCGATTTAAACTAACAGATTTTTTTCCATGCATGTCTCTAAATATAGCAGGTGTTCATCCATCTCTCAGCAGTTCAAGATCAATGGCCTCTAAGAGAGCAAGGACAAAGGACACCAACCAAAGCGCAACTAGAGTAGCAACTGAGTGATTCTCTACGAATTTGCAAACCTATGAGTACACCACGTTGATCATAGATAAAGACATGAATATGAAATGGAAATAGATCAATGATGAATTCTCAGGAACATTTGGGGAAGATCTCAAAGACTCACAAGCCTATGTGAACATTCACAAGTCTGGCTTGTATTGGATTGCATGTAGGTATCCCACATTCCCATGTGCGGACATGATGCAATGTATTGTCTTGCACACTGATCTTGAGACAATGAAATTGAGCAGTGTCAGCGGGACAAAGATTACTACCTTCAGGTCACAAGATTATCAATAGATGTACCATTTTTTGAAGCCAAAGATCACCATGGAGACACCCTTCAGCATACCCAATAGTAATGCAACCTCCAAGGATATCTTGAAAAATTGGGCAAAGGAGCCAACCAAATTTAGGATGACACCAAACCATATTTACAAGACGAAGATACTGCGAAAGGCGTATCAATACTTGGTCATATTTTCATGTTGTTTGCATGGCCTAGAGAACATGAAGACCTTCTTGTAATGTTGGGTGATCGCATTGGATGAAATGGCTAGTGAAGACAAAGCATGCAACTAGTCCGACATGTTGGCCCACAGGCTGAAGGAACAGGTCACACGCGCTTGGCAGCCACCCAAAGGTTAGCAAGCAGAAATCTTGGATGCGATCTCGGGCATGAAGTGGGCATGGAAATAAGCAAAAACCTCTGTCAATACTTATTGTAAACCATTTTTTGAATGCAGCTTTAGAGGAGTTATCAGACAACTGTCAAATCATTTTGCCACCCCGGTGCACAAGATGATATTTGAGCAGGATCCACCTTGCATGTCGAAGGAAATGATGGAGGCAATGATCGACATAGTGGATTGGTATGCCTCATCGTCTAACACATTCATATGGATCTAAAGTGTAGAGAATCCTCCACATGTTTTGCCGAAGTTTTCCATGGATGAGCTCGTCATGTAAGAAGTATCATACCACATCTTAGTAGGATTGTTAGCTAGGGTGCACCGGAAGAAGAAAGCTTCTTGACCCACTCTTCCGTTGCAAATCTGGTTGTATGAGATATGGAACCTCAAGCATGCAGATGTCAAAACAAAGGAGATAAAGAAATATCATTTTGACATCTGAAGCTTCAATTAGTATAACCCACATTGTATTATGAAAGATCACTATGTGAGAGTACAGTTTCAGTGGATCCACAAGGCATGTCATTAGGCGGAGGAAGACCCATGGAGATATTGTTGCAACTTCTCTAGGTCCAATGAACCAGTCAGCATCGCTATGGAATGGTTAGTGAAGCAGTGTGAAGCAGCATCGAGGAGAGCACTAGTAGCAGCAACAACATAGGTAAACATACCAGTACGTGACTGTTACACTAAAAAATGTCACCATGACTATTTGCAGTTAGTATGGCTCCATCCACTGTCATACTATCCTCCTTGGCAAGTCTCATGCCTCTGCTCTTTATGTCAAACTTCAAGAAAGAGAGAAAAGTCATTTAAAAGTCAATTATCTCTGGTACGCAGTTTCTCTTAGCCTTACCTGCGTGTACGCAACCCAAGCTCACAATACCTGCGTACTTGTACGCTCTGTATGTAAAGGGGTGGGTGCGTACTCCTGTAAAGGTCAAAAGGCACAAGTTTCACTCCAAAAAAGTTACTTGTGGTCATTTCTAAAGTCTTCTAGAAGCTTGTTTGACGTGTATGAAGCACCTCCAGATGGTTCATGTATCCCTACCAAAGAGGAACTTATCCCATCAATAGGGGAGCTATCCCATCCAAAGAGGGGCTTATCCCATTGATGGTGGACCTGAATAACTTCCTCTAGAGCACTATAAATACAGGCATTGGGCCAAAGGGGGGAGAGGTTGAAAGCTGAACATTCCTAAGGGTAGATGCTGCTGGAATTAGGACTTCCTTGTAGAAGCTTGTGAGGAGAGATTACCATCTTTACTTGTTTCCATTAGGAGGTGGGTGAGATGATCAGAGTAAGGGAGAACTCTTGTGGACCCTGGGAGAAGCTTGCACAACACCAAGGCTCAGGTTGTAATGGTTCCTTTTGTTACCTTTTAATAAAAATTAGTCCATTCTTCTCAACAATTTGTTATTTATGAGTTGTTTCATATACTCCTTGGTCTATATGTTAAATATGTTTTATTTTATGTGATATTCAGGTGCTATTTAATCGTTTGATTGTTGGTGAATGCAGGTTTCGAAGGGAAGGAGGAGCTCATCCGGATCAACGAAGCTAGACTACTACAACAACGTTGGATTACAGGTAGGATCTAAACACTTGATTTCTCATATTGTAAAAGCATATTTAGGGAAGGATTGCTCTTATTTGTCTTGTTTGTCATTAGAAAGTCTTAGGCTTTCTAGGAAGGTCGGTTGTGTCCGCACTAATGACTCTTTCCGCATGACAAAATGGCAACCATACTGGGGACTCCATGAATGTGTTTGAGTTCTTTTTGATTTAATATTTTGGTCTGAGAAAAATTACTTGTTTTCTGATTTTTGGTTGTCTAGCTGTGTATTTGGGTGGGTTAGCTTAGAGTCAATTTAGTTTTTTATTTTTCTTAGCTTTGCCAGCAGTACGCAGTCTCTGAGTTTGACACAGTGCATACTTCTACACACTGCGTCTTTGTGCACAGTGTGTACCCGCGCCTGTGTGAACAGATGACCTGCGTACCCCTGTCAATTTTGAGAAAATTTCAATTTTTGCTTTTTTCTCTTTAGATTTTGTTTTCAATTCGTTTTTACTGCCCAGATCCATCAGTTTACTGTCAAAGATCTTCACCTGAACTTGTCCCGTTAGTGTCGAGGGTTTTGGTGGAATTCATAGGGATTTTGCCTTAGGGTTTGATTTTTAACTGGTCCTGTAGTGACTTTGGCGTTAGAGGTTGTCAAACTTTGGATCTCCCTGGTTTTGATCAGTCCTCTTAGGAGTCGGGCCTGTCATAGAAGTCACCCTAGTGAGAGACCTACCTTTGTGTCTTCTCTTTGCGAATCTCGAAAAGTTTGTTTGTTAAAGCCTTGAATTCCATTCTTGAGAAAAAAGAACAAAAAGATTTCGATTTTGTTTTTTGGTTAGTTTATGATTCTGCATGAACTGATCCTTAGTTGGATTTTCACTAAGTAAAACATCCGGGAATCATCCTTGTAGGCTTTTGTCCTCATTATTTTTTGCTTTTAGGTAAATCTCCTTTTAATTTTCTTTTGAGTGAATTTGATTTGATTGTATTAGATTTGTTAAATTTGATTTGATAAAATAGTTTTACATGCTTTATTAATATAGAAAAACAAAAACACAAAAATTATTTTGGAAAAAGTTCGCTTTGGTAGCATTTGTAGACTTTTTGGGAGAAAAAGGAAATTTCGTAGAGTGATTAGTGGTCATGAGTTGTGTGTTTTGAGAACATAAAGAGAATTGTTTCTTTGATTGTCTTTACTAAGAAAGTTGTTTTCTATAAAATTTGCATTTTCCAACTCTCTTAGTTAGGAGATTCATTGAAAAGAAAAGTAGTGTAAATCATCTTAGGTGCATCTTTGTAGTGGTTGCGAGTCGAGTCTACACACCACCAGTTTCATCTCCACTACCTTTTGTCTTTAAGAAAAACCATAAAATTAACGCTTAAAGTAAAATTAACTTAGTAACTTTTATTTACTATGGCTCTGAAACACCAATTTAGATCAGGCTAGTGTCTTGGAGTAGGAGAGTAATTAACTCTCCAAGACAACAAAACCAAACAAGTAGCTTATCTTGTGATAGAATAAATCCAATTGTCTCATTTGTACTCTGGGAAAGCTCCTCTTAAAGGAGAAGCACGAGCTCGTGTCCGAACCAATGAGGGGATCAATCCTCCCTCGTTGGGAACGACGCCAGACACGCACGTATTACAAACGATAAACCTCAGATTAACCATTGTCGAGGAGCCAGGGGTCACTTGTCGGTAAACCTTGGATTATTGTCAAGGAACCGGTAAGGGGATTGAGCTTGATACTCTGCCCTTGCGTGCTGTCGGAGTGTAGACTGTTCCCCCAGGTGCATTTGCTGCAGTTGGTAACCTTAGTGACCATTATCTTTAGGATTCTACCGAGGTGACGGTGGAGGGAAGATCCCACTGTACCTGGAGCAGACGTCGGCTAGACTCACTCGAGACGGTTAAAGTGGAGGAACTTGTGCCGGTCTATTCATTAAGCAGGTTGTCGTGGTAACTGTTCCACCCGCCACTTCTGTACTGAATCCGGCGATGTTGGGTTTCATCTCCAACTAGCGTTTTCGGTCCGGAAGGCTACTGTTTGTGCTTGGTTTGACGCCCTAGATTCTTTAGGCGTATGTTTCAAATTTGTTTGGTTCTTTAGAGACTTTAGGTGGTTTGCTTTGAGATTTTACTTTGTTTGCGTGTGCAGTAGTTAAAAGTTTTTAACTGTGGCGGAATTACCGAGACAGTCCCGTAGACTTTGGGGCAAGTCTCCTGAGGTTGTTTCTGTGGCCGAATTGTTGAGGAAATCCCGTAGACTTCGGGGTGAACCTCCTCAAGACGTCCCAAGTCATTACGAAGGTTTAAAGGTCCTTGCAACTCCTCCTAGCGGCAGTAGAGTAGGTTCACTAGAAGAAGGAGAGTCTTCGTTGGTAGTCCATCAAGATTACCAAAGTCTAGAAACAGGTTATAATCCTGAAGCAGTTGAAGTTTCTGAGCTTGCTGGTAGTTTTTCATCTACTAGTGATATAGGCGAAGAACCTGAAATATCTGAACCTGTTACTCCAACTTCTAGTGTACCAGATTCACCTAGGGTAGAAAGAGTCATCACCGAAAATCTTCCTACTGGTTTGATAGCTATTGAAGAACTTGCTCCAGAGGAAGAACTAGGCGTATCTACCCTTGAAGATCAACCTACTATTGATCTAAGGGAGCGTGAATCTATCTTTTACAGTCCTCCTAGAAGTACTACTTGGTACCTTTCGTTAACCAATTATTTAGACAACTCAGGGGTAGGTTTTTCTCCACCTCGTACTCCTTTTCCACCTGGAGGTATTTATACTCCTGTAAATATGTCTGGTCAGTCATTCGTGTTCACTCAATCTCCTGAATCTTTCTTACACGGCGGTCCTTCTGTTCCCACCGGGTATCAGTCACTTTCTGGTACCTTTGCGGGGGCATCTCCTCAACCCATTGATCATGGGTTATTAGCTGGAAACAGTGGTAATAAACCGTTGGGTGTAGGGGACATTTACATGATGTCAGGTTCAGTTCCCGTTTCTCAACCTCAAGGTGGCCAATTACCGCCTGGGGGGCAGCCTCAATTAACGCCTGGGGGGCAACCTCAAGGTACACAAATTGTGTCTGGGGGGCAGCCTCAAGGTCAATATGTACCTATGGTACATTACATGCCTCAAGGTCAACCCCAGCCTCAATATGTACCCCAGGGTCAACCTCAGTATCAATATTTACCTCAAGGGTATCAACCCCAAGGGTATCAACCTCAAGGTCAAGGTCAACCCCAGTATCAGTATTTACCCCAAGGTTATCAACCTCAAGGTCAATACTCGGGTCAAGGTTATCAACCACCTCAAGGTCAGTCATATGTTCAAGGTATGGGAACTATACCTTTCAGTTATCAATCCTATCCTCAATCTGGCTATGGATCTCAGTATCCTCAACCTGTTACGGGTCAATACCCCGGAATGATAGTGTGGGATCCATCACAGGGTCAACAGGTGTTGCAGCCAAGTACACAACTGTTACCTCAAACTGGACAACCCATAGTTTCTGGTTCACCCCAGCAACCACAACCTGTCCAGTCAAACGTTCAAACTTCTGTAACTTCGATAGTTACTCAGCCGCCAATTGCACCTAGTACTCCATCCCCAATGGCTGCTGCAACTACCGCAACATCTACCGCACTTACTTCTGGAGTATCGACAGCTTCGGTTTCTACTATCTCTGCAACCACTCCTCAGACATCTTTACCGTTGTCCGGATCTACGATTCAAACTACGGTCCAGATGCCTGTAGGGCAGCCTGGTATAAGTATTGTTGTAACAAGTCAACCTCAATTTACCTACCAACAATACCAGGGACAGTACCAATTCGGTCCTGCTGTCCAACAACCGGTTTACCAGTATCAACCGTATCCTGGGTATACTCATCAACAACCTCAACAACCCAAGTACGGTTCGGTTAATCCTGGTTTTCTAGGAGGATATAATATCCCTAAAGCGATTCCTGTTCCAAGTTATCCTAGATATCCTCCTCCTGGGACTGGTCTTGTGACCCAGAGTTTTAGAGATCCTAACCGGCAGTTACCGTTTATCGCAACTTTGGATTTACCATACTTGACGCGCCTAACGAACGATCCAATTCAATATCTTCCGTTCTGGCCGCCAATGCCAAATAAGTTGCCCAGTGATATACCCAAGTTCGAAGGTAAGTCTGGAGAGGATCCGTCCAATCACGTGATGACTTACCACCTTTGGTGTGCTTCAAATTCTATCTCGAATGATTCGATCCGCTTACATCTTTTCCAGCGTACGCTCATTGGTCTCGCGGCCAAGTGGTACATTGAGTTACCACGGGCCTCTTTTTACAATTTCAGCCAGTTAGCTACCTCGTTCCTAACTCATTTTCAGTTGCCGGTCAGATACGATAACGACACGGAGTTATTAACTTCATTAAAACAGTCGACCTCCACCTATATTTCCGATCATATTCATGAATGGAGACGTCGAAGACGTTTAGTGAAAGTTTTTATCCCGGACCAAATCTTAGCTGAATGGTTTGTAAAATCATTATTACCGAAGATTACTGAAGATGTAGCTAAGGCCGAAGTAGTTACTGAGGAGCAAGTCATTGCTCAAGCCCAGTACCTTGACTTAGTTTACACTCAGTCGGGTACGTTGCACGAGAAGATCCCAGATCTTCCTAAGTCGAATCAAATCGTTGCTGCTCCTTCGGGGTCTCATGCTGCTGATGGCATGATTGGTACGGTGAATACGAAAAGTAAGGAGAAATCCTCAAAGAATTCTTCTCCAATAATAACCTTACCGGACTCCCCGACAGGAGAGTCTTCTCCTGAAATTACCGCCGACATTCATGCTGTAGAGACATCTACGGCTAAATCAAAAAACGGTGGTAAGAAGAAAGGCAAGAAGAAGGATAAAGCAGACAAGGCTCCAAAGGAGAAAAAAGAGAAGTCGGAATCTAACGACGAAAAGCGCAAACCTCGCTATCCTTGTTTAATTTGTGAAGAAGATCATTTCACAAGAGATTGCCCTCATCGGGCAGAGGTTGTGAAAATCGTTAAAGGTTCCCCAACTCCTGTTGTTTTGAAAGATCCATTTCCAAAGCAGGAGAGTAAAATGATAGGTTCTTCCTCGAGTGCCAGTGAAGAACCCATATTGATGATGCCTCATGTACAGATTGTGACTCGATCGCAAGATTATGGTAGTAAGAATCCTGTTGATGGTAAATAAGCAGAATCTTCTCATTCTAATCCATCAACCTCAGCTCCCTGTTCCGATCCACTACAGATCGAAAAACCTAACCCGGACTTGGTAATTAAACCGCCCGCCAAGGGTATACTTCGAAAGTCTGCTTTCAACCCACATGCGAGAGCAGCTCAGAATTATAACATTGTTGAGGATTTAGCTGTTTCACCCTCAGCAATGTCGGCTTTAGAAGTGCTGCAATCATGCCCAGCACAACGAAAATTACTCTTGTCGGCTATAGGAGCTGTTGATATTCAGGACCCGAACCTGATAATCTTTGATCTGGAAAATAGTACACCGTGTCTCCCTCATCAAATGGCTTTCCAGATTCCAGTGATAGTAAAAAACAGGCCTATTCATCGGACTGTAATTGATGAAGGAGCTTCTACGTGTATTATGTCGATTCAGTGTTGGAGATCGCTTGGTTCTCCTTCACTGAACCAATCCCCGACGATTCTTAAGGCCTTTGATGGCTGTGGGTTCCATCCATTTGGCATTCTACAAGATTTGCCTATAGGGGTTGAAGGAAAAACCGTTAGTCTGGATGTGGAGGTGGTTGATGCCCCTCTAGACTACAACCTTCTTTTGGGTCGCAGTTGGTCTTACACTATGACAGCAGTCGTGTCATCGGTCTTCAGAGTTATAAAGTTTCCACATAATGGTAAGATCGTGACGATAGACCAGCTGGCTTACTTCTCATCCGACCCAGCCTCTTCAGAGAGTATCCAGCATGTCAACAAAACGACTATCCCCTACAAGGATGTTGGTGTAGGATTAGTTAAAGATTCCGGTTTACTGGGAACTTTTCCTTTTCCTTCGATCAATGCAGACCCTTCATTCGCATCCATTCATATGATTACTTTAGACACTGTTATTTACGATGATCCTTGGATTTTCCCATCTGAATCTGAGATAGACTCATTCGGTAATGCAATGCCTTTGAGTCCATATGAAATTGCTTATGAGGCCGTGCAGTCTTTTTCCGACTCCTGTTCAACCCAATTCGACCAAATGAATGTGGTCTGTGAGGAATCACTTTTCACATCAATCTCAGAACGGATAATGTTTCCTGAAGTCGTGTCATCTGACGAACAACTTCGCGAAATCCTAAGTGTAGACGATCTACCATGGGAAGATCTTCGTCATAGATCTTCGTTTTTACCTGAGAGTGACGACTTTGAAAATGATTTTTCATCAATTTTTACCGCTGAATATGTCAAGGACGCTCAGAATCCCACGAAACATCCTGATTCAGAGTTAAATTTGGGAAACATTTCCCAAACTATTGCCATTGACATTTCAGTCAAAACCGGAGTTATTGAAAACATTCATATAGGTGCCTCGTGTACAGATGACGAAATTCAAATATACAAGGTCCTATTTCAAGAATTTCGCGACGTGTTTTCCTAGTCCTATGAGGAAATGCCAGGAATTGATCTCTCCATTGTTGTTCATGAAATCAAGACCTACCCGGATGCTAAACCTGTTCGGCAACGTCTGCGTCAGATACACCCTAGGAAAGCGGCTGCGATTAAAGCAGAAGTCGAGAAGCTGTTGAAAGCAGGTTTCATTTATTCGATCTCGTTAATGGATTGGGTATCGAATATTGTTCCGGTTAACAAGGAACAAGGAACAATAAGAATATGTATCGATTATAGGGATATAAATCGTGCTTGTCCAAAAGACAACTATCCCACGCCCTATATCGATCAAATAATTGATGATTGTGCCGGCAGTGAAATATTTTCCTTTATGGACAGTTTTTCCGGTTACAACCAAATCAATATTCTACCTGCCGATCAACCAAAAACGGCTTTTATTTGTCCTTGGGGGACATTTGCTTACTGAAAATTACCTTTCGGACTTAAGAATGCTGGAGCCACTTTCCAACGGGCAATGTCTTACGCATTTCACGACATCAGGCACATTGTGCAACCGAATCTCGATGATTTGCCTGCTCATTCTTTACATCGAGCTGATCACCTTGTCCACTTACGCGCTATTTTTATGAGGTGTCGGCATTATCGAATTCGTTTGAACCCACACAAATGTGTCTTCTACATAGAAGTGGGACGATTGCTAGGATTTGTCGTTTCAAAAGCCGGTATCCGCGTCGATCCCTCGAAGGTCGAAGCCATCATCAAATTGCCTCCTCCTTCGAGTTTGCGCCAACTCCAAAGTTTGCAGGGGAAAGCAAAATTTTTATGTCGATTCATTCCTAACTACGCCGAGGTTACAAAGGGTTTCACCCGATTGTTGAAAAAAAACGCTCAATTTTCTTGGGATGAGATAGCTCAGAAATCTTTTGATGCGCTTAAGCACGCGTTGACCCATGCACCGTTGCTGCATCCTCCCAACTACAACCAGGACTACTTTTTGTATCTCGTCGCCTCCCACTCCACCATTGGAATGGTCTTAGTTCAGGAAGATGAATTTGGAACGGAACATGTGATATATTATCTTAGTAGGACGTTAAATCCCACTGAGCTAAAATATTCGCATGTGGAGAAATTGGCCCTGGCAGCTGTTCAGGCTGTCCAGCGTTTTCGTCATTACATTCTTCTCCGTAAAACTACACTGATTTCGGATTGCAACCCTATTATCTATATTTTAACAAAACAATTGCTAGGGGGCAAGTACTCCAAATGGATTGTTATCCTGCAGGAGTTCGATTTGGAGTTCGAGAAGTCCAAGTCTAAGAAATCCTTAGTTTTTGCGGAATTGATGTGACTTCCCGCGTGCTGACACGGAAACTGTGGCAGAGGAACCCATTGCGGATGAATCTTTGTTTCTTATCAGCACTTTTAGATCCATGGTATGGGGATATAATCGTCTATCTCCAAACCCAATCCTTTCGGCCCGAAGCTTCAAAGTCGGAACGCCGGAAAATTCGATTCCAGTTCCAACAATACAGAATTATTGGAGATACTCTTTATCGTCGTGGGGCGGATTTGGTTTTTCGTCGTTGCTTAACTCATGAAGAGGCAGAAAGGGTTTTGAATGACTGTCATTCTAGAGCATGTGGCAGTCATATGTCTGGGTATGCCACAGCTCAGAAGGTGTTGCGTGCTGGCTATTCCTGGCCATCCATGTTTAAAGATTGCATCATTGCGGTCCGAAAATGCCACAACTGTCAAGTGTTTGATCGCAAGATGCGCGCACCACCTGCTCCTCTCCACCCTATAATTGTCGTTGGTCCTTTTGCTAAATGGGGTATTGATTTTATTACTTGTAACCCTCACTCGGCCGGGGGGCATGCGTATATCATCCTTGCGGTTGATTATTTTACTAAATTGGCCGAGGCGATGCCTACATTCGAGGCAAGCGGCAAAACAACAGGGATTTTCGTATTCAATCATATTATTGCTAGGTTTGGTGTCCCACAAGCGTTCATCACTAACCATGGGCGCCATTTTCGAAACATTATGATGACAGAACTTACAAGCCTGCTTGGTTTACGCCATGATAGTTCTACTCCTTATTATCCTCAAGCAAACGGCTTGGTTGAATCTATCAACAAAGTTCTAGTTATCATGATCCGATGAATCATTGGTATTCATCGGTCGAATTGGCACAACATGTTATTCTCAGCACTTTGGGCGTATCGAACCTCAGTAAAAACATCAACAGGGTTCACTCCTTTCCAGCTAGTTTATGGTTTGGAAGCAGTGTTGCCCATTGAATGCGAAATCCCATCACTTCAAATGGCTATTGAATTACTCCCAGCTACTTCCAAAGAGGAGAAGCGTCTGTTATACTTAGCTAAATTAGATGAGACTCGACGTGATGCTGCTTTGGCAATCGAGACTCACGCAAAAAGGATGAAAGCTCAGTATGATCGTAATGTGACCCCTCATAATTTTTTGGAAGGAGACCTAGTGCTATTATATGATCAAGCTAATGATAAATTAGGCACTGGAAAATTTGTTCCCATGTGGCATGGACCCTACATTGTCAAGCGAAAGCTGGCAAAAGGGGCCTATGAGCTGGTAGATTTTGATGGGAACTCTTTGGGTAAGCCCAGAAATGGACTTCACCTAAAGAGGTATTATGCTTAAATGGTGGGTATGGAGATTTAGTTAGTTCTAGTTAGGTTAATTTTCTTTCTAGCTAGTATGTTTGTTTAGTTTAGGCTGTGTGCTTAGTTTAAAGAGTGTGTTTTTGTCGTTATTCTGGCTTATCTTGGTTTTACTCTTGATATTGCAGATGTCGACGCCTCTCCAAATGTACATTGGATTTGCTGATGGTGCTTGTCGTAGTACACGGAATATCTCTTCCGCAGCTTGGGTTAACTATTCGCCCTCTGACGAGTTAGTTTCTATGCATGGGGTGAGCCTCGGTCAAACAACAAACAACATTGCAGAATACAGCGCAGTGATTTAACTATTATCTGAATCTATTTCATTTGGAATTTGGAGTTTGATAGTGAGGTTAGATTCTGAACTCGTTGTATTACAGCTTAATAGAGTCTATGCCATTAGAAATCCGATGTTATTAAGATTGTTTTTGAGGGTGCGTCTCTTGGAACGTGAATTTGATTACATTGAATATCAACATATTCCAAGGTCTTTAAATACATTAGCATATGCAATGGCGTCTCGAATGTTAAATAGACATTTGTAACAATCATAAATGTAAATTTATAAACATTTCATCACACATATTTAACAAAATAAGCCGGTAATAATGATATATATAGATAGGAGTGTGTCAAAAAATATACATCGTCTTCGATCATAGGTTGAAAAACACCTTATGATCGGCAAAAATGATAAGTACAAAAAACCAAAAATGTCGCATGTGTCTACAAAAGTGACTAGCCAATCACTGGTGGTGCTCTCTATATGAGACCACTGCCCGCGCTACCCTACACAGAACCTCCTGAAAGGTCCTGGGACTGCGACCACGTAGCGCTGAAGTCGGATAGGAATGTCATCTATAGTGGTCTCTGGTATACCCGCCGTCAGACGCTCTAGATCATGTTCCAGCTCAGCTAAGGTCTCTGCGGCCGCATCCTGTGGGGCCGGTGCTGGTACAGCTGGTACTCTTCTCTCAAAAGCCCGGAGATTGGCTGGACGCCGTGGACCAACATCTGCATTTTGAAAATTTGTGCTGTCAGTTTTGAGACGATATATAAAAAACAAAAAAAAAATAGATAATTTAAAAACTTGTGAAAAATGAAATACCTCTGTTGTCCCATTGTTCTCCCTGTGGAAGAACCATGTCCAGATCATTGCGAAAATCCATTCCGGCATACGGAAAATCCTGAATCGCAAAGACCTGGCCCTCTAGCCAGTGAAAGTAACCATCAGGAAATCGAAAAACTGCTGCTCCCTCATCAGGATGTCGGGCCATTACCGCAACCCATCTCGTCAACTTAGGCTCCCGAGGAGCCCCAACTGGAACTGTAAGATGCTGGGGGATCAACATTGGAACTCTCTCTAGGGCAAAGCTCACAACTAAAGGCCCGTATCCAAAGGTCTTCAGTTGTCCTCTCTTTGCCCTGGTTAGTTGGCCCTTCATATTGGCCAACACAGCATCGCACCAGTTTAAAATGGTCCCTTGGAAGCAATCTATAGCCATCCGCATTTGGGAACCAGTGGCTATGTGCAAAGCGGCAGCGCCGCAAAGTCTGGTAACTGTAAAGGCAATTACCATGAGTTCAGGTTGGGATATATATTTGATTTCTATCCCCTTCTCCTGGTTTTGATTGTTGCACCACTCTAGCCAGAGACTGCCAAGGGATTGGCCACCCGGCCTAGTCCCGAATAGAGAGAGTTGCTCGCCCCTGTTAGGCAAGCCAGTGAGAAAGTATATGTCGGAGGACTCTATCTCGAGCTGGTTTTCTCCGATGTAAAAATGTTGATCCTGAATATTCCACCTTTCAACCAGCCACTCTAAGAATGGCACTTGGGTCCTCATGCCAGGTATGGCCCAGTACTTGTAGAGACCGCATGCCTTTAACGCATCAATAGAAGCTTGATGACCTATTGCGGCCAAATCAACACCTTCGTGTTCTCTTTCACGCCAATCTAGCATGGTGAGTGACCTACACACCAAAAAACAATGATTAGAATTCCTTAAACAAAATTTGGTTGGTTAAATTTGGGGTTTGGGGTTTGAAAATCTGCGTTTCACGGGGTACGCACCCCGCGTTCAGAAAACAGAGTGGCGGTACGCAGTTGTTCGGAAGGTGGGCTGCGTACCTCGACCTTTTTCCCGTATACAAAAAAGTCGGGGTACGCAGGTCGCCCATGGGGCACCTACGTCCCCCGAGAAATGGACCCTAAAACCTAAAACCCTCTAAAAAATCAAACTAGAACTTGAAATGAAATTCTAAATGGATGAAATTGAAGAGGAGGATGTTGTGAAATACCTGAAAGAGACAGCGTTCGATTCTGACGGTCGGATTCTCTGCAAAGTCCATGGGAAGTTTTCTTGTCAAAAGCCCTTTTCTCAACCTCAACAGTAAAATGGTAAAAATGACATGGTAAAAAGTCTTTTTATAGGTTTTTTGGATGAATGAATGCTAAGTTTGTTTACTTTTCACCATGAAAGGATATTTTTCAATGTATTTTTGCCAATCTTAAACAGGTATGAGTAATGTGTCGTTTTTGTGCAGGACAAAAGGACTTTAGGGTAAAATCATCATCTTTCACAAACCAAGACATTAGAGTCATCTTTTAAGCCCTTTTCTGACTCCTAAAAAATGAAAAGATTTCTGAGCGTTTCTTTTACACTCGTTAAAACGGAATTAAAAGACGGTCCCCTTATAGCTCCTTTCTGACCGTAAAAAACAGGAAAAGATTGCCGAGTTTTTGTCGTTTCAAACTCGATACGGAAATAAAACGACGTGTCCTTGATCGCTTTTTACTTTTCAGGTCAAAGACACTAATCATGAAAGTTCTCCTTGGTCGCAAGATCAAGCGGTTCTCTCAAGTATTATTTTATACTTTTTCGGGCTTGGGAGACACAAATTTACGAAAAAGTTCACCTTGGAGTCTTCTTTAGTTTTTTTCAGACTCTCTAAAACTGAAAAACGCCGAGTTTCTCCTATACTGGACTCGTTAAAATTTCATAGTAAAGGGCCTGTTCGATTACAAATAGGAACGGACCACTCCTTCTTAGGGTCCGAATCTAAACTAAGTTGGATTCATCTGAAGGATGAGCTTATAATCAAGCATATGTTATCCTCCTCAAGCTTGTAAAAAATAAAGAGGTACTTGCCAGAAATGGTGGGGGAAAAGAGAGAAGAATGGACCTATTTGTCATCCTTTGTTACAGAAGAACCTTATCACCGCTCTTGAACACGACACTTTTCATTCACCTGGGTTGGGAAATCCTTTGCCTTAAAGTTGATCAAACCACTTTGAAAGTCTTCAACCATTTCCGGGAATTAACTTTGGGTCAATCGTCGCCAAGCCATCTGTCGTGTCGTTATGTGTTTAAAGGGTCTTTGCAAATAAACCATTCATATGCAAAATACTTGTCATCCATTTGACCATCCCTGAGTCAGTCCTTACAGCAACATTTCTTCAACTTGAACAATGATTTCGTGTTGTGGGCTTGCCTGCAACAAGTCACTTTCTATCGACATCAGCACATTATCTAGAAAGATGACTTAGAAATCGTCAGTACCTTGAAGTCTACATGCATCAATGGCAGGTTTCTCGCCTTTGACGACAGTTTACATCATTGACTTTCGATCGAGGGATTCCGTGACGTGTTCGACATCAACTCATTAATTCACATTTCATGGATTGTACTGGGTACTTTGAGAACCATTGACATTACTGGTGGTCTCTCTCACACTTGTTAACAGTTTACATCATTGACTGGTAATCAAGTGGTTTCTACCATGCTCGACATCAACTCATTTATTCGCATGGATAGAATCGTACCAATTCGGGAAGTAGAAATGAAGACCCTGGATCTAGTTTCCACCATCCAGGCTGCGAGGAGTTTTGTATTGATTATACAGTAGACTAATCATAAACAGATGGCTGCGTCCATACTGTGTCTACAAAAGTCTATGATTGTGATGTACTGCAAAATCATTCTTGTATCAGAGCATTAGTTAGATTGTTAGTTAAAGTTTTCAATCTGAGTATGGGAATGCCTACCTCAGTGATGATATCATCTTATATATATATTTTGTGTTGAATATTTGCAGGTTCTGACTAGGTCCTCCGCAAGATACTCCTTGAAATGATAAAGTACTTCACCCTTCCTAGATAATAAAAACCCTAATCTACTACAGGCTTCGCACTTTAGGGGGCAATCTGTTACACTAAAAAATGTCACCATGACTATTTGCAGTTAGTATGGCTCCATCCACTGTCATACTATCCTCCTTGACAAGTCTCATGCCTTTTCTCTTCATGTCAAACTTCAAGAAAGAGAGAAAAGTCAATTATCTCTGGTACGCAGTTTCTCTTAGCCTTACTTGCGTGTACGCAACCCAAGTTCACAATACCTGCGTACTTGTACGCTCTGTATGTAAAGGGGTGGGTGCGTACTCCTGTAAAGGTCAAAAGGTGCAAGTTTCACTCCAAAAAAGTTACTTGTGGTCATTTTTAGAGTCTTCTAGAAGCTTGTTTGACGTGTATGAAGCGCCTCCAGATGGTTCATGTATCCCTACCAAAGAGGAACTTGTCCCATCAATAGGGGAGCTATCCCATCCAAAGAGGGTCTTATCCCATTGATGGTGGACCTGAATAACTTCCTCTAGAGCACTATAAATACAGGCATTGGGCCAAAGGGGGGAGAGGCTGAAAGCTGAACATTCCTAAGGGTAGATGCTACTGGAATTAGGACTTCCTTATAGAAGCTTGTGAGGAGAGATTACCATCTTTACTTGTTTCCATTAGGAGGTGGGTGAGCTGATCAGAGTAAGGGAGAACTCTTGTGGACCCTGGAAGGAGCTTGCACAACACCAAGACTCAGGTTGTAATGGTTCCTTTTGTTACGTTTTAATACAAATTAGTCCATTCTTCTCAACAATTTGTTATTTATGAGTTGTTTCATATACTCCTTGGTCTATATGTTAAATATGTTTTATTTTATGTGATATTCAGGTGCTATTTAATCGTTTGATTGTTGGTGAATGCAGGTTTCGAAGGGAAGGAGGAGCTCATCCGGATCAACGAAGCTGGACTACTACAATAGCGTTGGATTATAGGTAGGATCTAAACACTTGATTTCTCATATTGTAAAAGCATATTTAGGGAAGGATTGCTCTTATTTGTCTTGTTTGTCATTAGAAAGTCTTAGGCTTTCTAGGAAGGTCGGTTGTGTCCGCACTAACGACTCTTTCCGCGTGACAGTGACAAAGGAAAAAGAAAGATTGTCGACAACATGGAGGTGGAAAAAAGAGGCAAGTTCAGAGCAGGCCCACTTGTGCAGAAATCAGATTTTGCAATAGAGGTGAGAAGGCAACAACGTGACAAGAGGACCGCGCAAGGGAAGAGAAAAAAATAGAGGATGGAGGAAACAATGAAGGAGTTACATGAGTTGAAGGAGCAACTCCGGAAGGAATAGGAGCTGTGGAGACATGAGATAGAAGAACGAAAAGAATAGGTATAGCAGGGGGCACAACATGTAGAGATAGATGAAACTACACCCGTACAGGTAGTAGACTCATTCGAATAGCTGGCACCAAGCAAACAGGGAGAGTAGTTGTAAGAGTAGGACTTCACTCAAGAGATTGAACAAGCACTTGACCAGATGGATACATATATGGAGTAGTAAGAGTTAGAGTACGACATCAACCTCATGGCTTACCACCAAGAGGTTGACCCACCAGCTTCATTGGATGAAGAAGCAAAGAAATTTCTAATTGACCAAGGAGATACTGAGATCCTTGGAGACAATCTGGAAGGAGAGATGCACAACATATCATTTGATGAGTCACAACATCGCGTTGTGCAATCACATAGAGTGTCTACTCTGTATGAAAACACATCTCCTATGCAATTTGAAAAATGAGTGATCATGTCCGATGTGTGCAAGCATGCAATAACATTGGCCAATGCTACCAGAGCATATGTCGAAGCCACTAGCTCGAGTGTTCACTTCTTGATAGTTGAGAACAAGTGAATGGCAAAGGAGTTATAAACGGCAAAGCAAGGAGGAGCACTAGTCACAGCATCCGCTCGAGCAAAGTTGAAGAAGGTGATATTGGATGAAGTATTATCCCTTGAGATAGTCATGCAGGCATTGTATTCCAAGTTTCGTACCGTGCATATGGCAGTTTTCCATCTGAACGGTTGGCAACAACAATGTGCTAGGAGAGTACGTATCTTATCAAAAGTGCATGTTGTTGTCAACTACATGCAAACATGGAAAATGAGATACAAGGGAGCCATATTACACTTGCCCAAGATGAGGAAGACCAGAGTAGTGGAGCTAAAGGCATGCATTCAAAGTCAGATCCGGAACTATTAACATCTCCCACATCTCAGCACTAGTTTGCAGGCTTCCCATGCATGGGTATTTAGGAGTATGGATATTTTTGTGCGTGAACATGCAATCCCATCTATTGGGACACTCACCGAGTCAAATATGAAGGTGAAATTTTGATTGGAGCTTGAATCATACCTTAACAAGTTAATGTGCATAGCCACCAGCGCAGACTTAGTGATCAACGAAGACACCATGCATCAGTATTTCGTTGGTCTGGTCACACTCAAGACAGTGATGCACATGTTATTAGACAAGTTCGGTAAAGGAGCTAGAGCAGTGTACCTGGATGCAACGGAGGCAAGAGTTTGTTTCCAGAAAGATGTCACCACAGAGTAAACCAACACCATCACAGAATACCAAGCCTGGCACCAATTCACCACTGTCGACCATCGTGAGGATGTCGAAGAGTTGGTCTTCCCACGGTTATCTAAATCATAGCGATGTCTTGCATGGATTTCTCAAACCTATTTTGTCTCACATGGGTACATGTGAATATTGTATGTAATGTCTTGTCAAGTGGAAGTTGAAGTGTTGATAGTTGGATGTAACAACCATAAAGTAGTCGAAGAGTCATGAGGGTAGATGAACAGTCATAAAGAGGAATTTCAAGGGTCACCCCACCCTTTGCTATATATAGTCCCTCATAACTCATTATAGAGGCTTTTGGTTAGCCAAGCTTCTGATAGGAGTCTCTTAGAGAAAGCTTGGAGAGTATTGTAATGAGCATTGGCTTCTCCATAATGCAGAGCTAGTGCATCTATTTGCAGGAGCAGACGATAGTGACTGTAACGTTCCAATGTCAGGACTAGTGGTCAGACATGGTTGTACTATATGATTGGAACTTTCACTTCTTAATATAACAGATCGGGCATGTTTCATGCATATGTCGTATTGTATTCAGTTATCTTATTTACTCTAAACTATATATGTATATGTTTTCTTACGCATGTGTGTATAGACTCTTTTTGTATATGTATGTATGAATCTTACTGAAATGTTTTGTTATTTTAACCATCACTTTGGATTGTCAGCTTACTTGTCTTCCACTTCATGATGCATTTTTTCCCATGTGTTCTCTTCTTAGCCATGTGTTTTCACAGGTTTACAAGGGGCACACTCACACAGGGATATCTTACTTTCCTCTGCGTGCAACTATGGTCAAGGAAATACCATACAACCCACTACTGGGACTCCTACACCAAACGGTCTAAGGTCTACTTGGGACTTCCTACTGGGGACATCCCCTCACATGTTGGTGGGCCCAACACCATCAACACATCTGGCAGTAGAAAGAGGGCCATATGACAAGTTGTGTCCTCTCATCTTGTTTTGAAGCTTTGAACATCTATCATGGATTCTATCACACTCATCCCTCCATGATGTCTTTCGCATGCCAAACCTCTCAACATCATAAAGGAGATTTTTGATCTCTTGTCTGAATGCACGTATGATGTTGAAGGAAAAGTATCTTGGCTTGAGTAATTAGAAGACTTCTATGCATTTATTGATAATGCAGATGAGTTCTATGCAGAAGAGGTCAATATGTTGCTATCATACACACTTTGTGAATCCCCACAATGGTGTTGTTGCAGTTTGCCTCCTGGAAGCATGCACTCACTTGACCAGTTCTGTGATCTCATATAATCAACTTTCCATAATTTTGATACATAACCTCTTGGCCAAAAATGGTTACATGAATGGAAGGCCCCGCATGAATCGCCTTGGAATTTTTGGGAACACTTCCATGTGTTGCCATTTCAAGCTCCAAAAAGTCAGATGATATTCCCATATCTTTGGGACAGATTCCAATATTGTCTTAACAAATCAGTCAATCCCAAGAAGAATTTCAAGCCCAAGCCCCATTCAGCATACTTAGGTGATGGAGTTGTGCAATCGTAGATGGACACGGTCATTGTCACAAATGACTATCCGACGTCCCCTCATCAAACAGTTCCACCACTACATAGTTATGTGGGAGAACAAGCACACATGTCCGTTGAACTGTCACATCCTCCCAACATAACTTCTCCCAATTTTCATGTAGATTTGGTTGCGAAGCCCGTGGGTTGTCACATGACTATTTTACCTCAGCCTCCGTCTTTGTGTTCTGCTGATCCTTTGCATTGCACTGTCTTGTTTTCTTTCATTTCAGACTCTACACTTGTTGTGAATGAGGATCAAGCTTTTGACAAATTTAGTGTTCCACAACCAACCTACTTTGTCATTCATTAAGAGTATGACTAGGAGCTTGAGCATCAATCCTCGGTGAAGGATGACTCGCTTTGTCCAAGCCTTCTCCACTTTTTCCTAACGTCTTTGGTGATTCTGCTATCCATGATTTCGCATGTGTATATCCTTCTACAAATGCACCCATTGTTGATCATTCATAGAACACACAGGATGTTAGTCCATCATCCGACAATTGAGACGATGAATTATTCACTAAAAAACCACTTGATTTTTCATCTACCTTTTCCAAAAACACAAAGTGTGAATTTTTTGCTTCTCACCTACCCCTCTATTTGATTCATTATATCATGAGGGTGTCGATGAAATCATTAATTTTGTTGATCATAGCTATCATGATCTATTTACTCCTGTATTCAATCATGATGATGATTCTAACACAGTTCATTTTTCCGAGGCACCTATTTATGATGATTTATCTATGGATGAAGTCGAAACCCCATAGACTATCGAGGCACTTCAGCCCAAGCTGATGGTTATGTCAGGCCCTCGCTGTTTTGAGTTTGGTTTCACTTCCAATCAGGAAATTGTTGAAACACCTGAGGCTCCTCATCTTTCATATGTATGTGTTGAAGGTCAATCTCACACACAAATTATGCTTCCTCCACTCGAACTACACGATCTCATCGTTCATGCATTGGAGGAATCTTACATAGCAAGCACGCGTGCATGACGCAAGTTGTTTTTGTTTCTTTTGTTTGCTTGCATGTCACATTCAAGAGTATGTGTATGTTTAACAGTTGCATGAAGTGTCGCACAACACTATGATAAGTCCATGGATTGCATGTCATCCACTTGCAGTCACTTATGTTCTATGGACACATTTAAAATTGGAGTGTGCTTGTCTTGATTTTCATATCTTTCATGTTTTTTGGTTTGTACAGTTGTGTTTTTCATGAACCATTCCTTCACCAACATGGGTCGACCAATGTGCCATTGAGTGCATTGGAAGTATCACTTCACGTGATCATGCCCATATACTATTAGGTTAGGAGTAGGAGTAGTGTTTGCTTTTGGTTTGTTTGCTTGCATGTATGTTTGCTTCTTACCATGCATGTATGTTTGCTTATTACCTTGCATGTTTATTTTCTTGCATGTTGTTTTCTTGCTTTTCTTCGATATTTACTTCTTCTTTCACTTTGTTTTGTGCTTGTTTGTTGGTTTATGTTCGTATGTTAGTTTCGCATGAAACTGTGTGCAACTCTTGAAACAAGCTGGGTAACGTACAAGAGGACTTTGCAGTTACCAATACTTGGTTATATGTAATCCTACCTCTATATGAAGAAATTGTTATCTTTAGTCCATGATACATCGATGGAAATTACGTATTGTTCGAAGTGAACCTTGGTTAAAACACAACACTTGTGCGCTAACTAGTGTCACCTACTATAGTCAGTGGTTTTTGGGTTAATCCTTGTCAGCTCAGTCAAGTAGAGTAAGGTGAGGGGAAAAACCTTGAAAATCATGTTAGAGGTATAGATAAACTACTTCTCTAAAGGAACAACCTATTTTGCTATCAATAAGTCGAGATCCCTCTTCCGCCTCTGAAATTAATAAGTGTTATGCATAGTTATGAAAATGAAAAATGAAAAAAATGAAAAAGTGAAAAATTTCATAAAAAGTGAAAAATGAATAAGGAAAAAGAAGAGAAAGGATTCCAACATAAAGAGGTGATGCAAGTAACTTTTCCGTGGTACACACCAGGCTTGCTGGTAGTGGAGCGATTCTTGTCTTCGTACGTGACTCCGTCGGGTACTATCCAGGCCTGCTGACAGGCGAGCAACACCAGAGGTGAAACTAAAACTCTTCTGACCATACTGCCTGTGCACCAATATATCCCTCACCCCAGCTGAAACAACTATGTTGAATTGGCTTGGAATGTGTGTCAACTGACCAAGGGCTTGGAAAATTGCTACATCTTACAATCAAGAAAGTGTCGAAACCAAGATGAACAAAGAACTCAACAATACTTTTGGAGGTGTTAGACTTGCTTTTCATGAACAAGGTCCATTCAAAGTGTTGGAGTGCTATCAATGTGTCATCAAGTATTGTAGCAGATAACAACCACCCTCCAAAATTTTTCCTTGGATTCATTTTGGAGCCTCCCAACCAACCATCCTTAGCAGCATGTCTTGAACTGCCAGGTAAATGAGCTTTAGTGGTTTGTAGGAGCTTCTCAACCTATGCATGATAGATTGCTTCACTCCCCTCATAGGCTGCCACTCTGGACTTGGTTCAGCTATTGGCTAAGCATCTCCCTCAAGAAATTGTGTAATTCTAGAGGGGAACCAACCTTCCCTCTAGAAATTGCACAAATCTAATTGGCAGCCTACTGGGCCGAGAAACTGAGCAATCCTCTCAAATAGTCTTCCCATTGAAAAATATGAAATATGGCCCAGTAGTGCTACTCAGCCTAGAAATTGCACAATTTTGGGCAGCAGTAAGTTGCTCCTCCCAGAAATTGTCCAATCCCTCTAGACAGCTAGCCCAACATCCTCCCATAAATTGTGCAAAAGTCTCCCTCAATCAAGCAGGTTGTTGTATGTGCCTTCAAGTAAACTGATTCCACCCAAGACTCAGGGAACATGACTTGTATGCATTAGATCCTTTTTCCTGAAATAGCAAAAAGCAACATGAAAAAATAATCCCTAGATTTTAGGGTTCTATTTCTAGAAGCTAGAGGTTACATGCAAATATCATTTTAGAAACTTTCCTCCAAGTGTCACTTTTTCCTAGATTTTTGACATGTGCGTCATGAGCCTCAAAATTATTTATTCGATTCTTCAGATCTCATTCTTCACATTGATCTTGGAGCTATGACATCCCACAACACATCCAAAAGTCTTCGACACATCCAGCTCATCTATTTCTGGGTAAGTCTGCTTAACTTGTCTTTCGCAACATTTCTGTCGCTTTGTGTGTTTTGGCTTGTGCGGGTGATGTCTTCTTGATTTATGTGAATGCTTACCTCCATTTGCATGCATGTTAGCTTGTACAAGCATCGTTTTAGTTTTTGTGAACATCTCACTGCTTTTGCGTGCATGACACTATTTTTCATGAATGATCGCTAATTTGGCAACTCACTTCACACACATGCATGTTGTTCCATTTTTTAAATCTTCCATTCAATGTTTGCATGGATGATCATCACTCCTCCTTACAATCAGTATCACCATGCACTCACATGTTCATTTTCTTTTTATTGCCCGTTGATGGGTCTAGGCAACCTTGGCCTAAACTCTACCCCCACCAAGGCAACATTACGTAATTCTAATAGGGAAGGCTTTGCCTTCCTCAAAAAAAACGTGCAATTCTCGATAGTGACTATCCTCTAGTCTTGTATGGCACAACTCTGAGAGGTAGTGATTTCTAGCCCCAAAAATTGTGCAATGTAGTCCCTGAGCTAGCAGCACTTGCCAACTAAAATTGTGCATTGCGAAATCCCAACACCCAGCAGGCCAGTCTGGATTGCGCATTGCACAATTCCAATAGTTAACCAGCCCCTTGACAATTTAGACTACCTTTTGCACAGTTTTGGCAGTCAATCTTCTGACCTCCCAGTGAAAATTGCACAATCCTTTCTAGGAGTTCCCTAGGTATGTTGCATGTCATCCCTCAAGTTTTTTTTGGTTTTAACTAACAGATTTCCTTCCATGCATGTCACCATGTATCCATATACAATGGGTGTTTATATATCTCTCATTAATTTAGGATCAATGGCATCCAAGAGAGCAGGGTCAAAGGACACCGAAGGAAGAGAAACTCGAGCAGTAGGTGAGTGAGTGTCTATGAGTTTACCGATCTATGAAGACACCAAGCTAATCGTAGACAAAGACATCAAGCTAAAATGGAAAAAGGTCAATGATGCATTCTCAAACACATTTGGGGAATATCTTGAACACCACCAAGTCTATGTGAACTTTCATAAGTCCAACTTGTAATAGATTGTATGCAAGTATTCTGCATTCCCATGCATGGGCATGATACATTGGATCATCTCGCACACTGATCCCGAGATGATGACATTGAGCAGTGTCAACGTGATGGAGGTTGCTACCTTTAGGGCACAGGATTATCCGTAGATGTACCAATTTTTGAAGCCATTGATCACCATGGAGACACCCTTCAGCATACCCAGTAGCAATGCCAACTCTAGGGATATCCTAAAAAACTGGGTCAAGGAGCCAGCCAAATTTAGGATGACACCCAACCAAATTTACAAGACGAATATATTGCAGAAGTGTATCATTACTTGGTCATCTTCGCATGTCTTTTGTATGGCCAAGAGAGCACGTAGACCTTCAATAAAATTTGGCTGATCGTGTTGGACCAATTGGTTAATGAAGGAAAAGTATGCAATTGGTCTGACATGTTGGCCCACAAGTTGAAGGAACAGGTCACTGGAGCTCGACAACCACACAAAGGTCAACAAGTAGAAATCTACATATCCGTTTACATCTTGGATCCAATCTATGCCCATCAGTAGTTCTCAGGCATGATGTGGGCATGGACATTGATGGAAACTTCTGTCAATACTTATTGTAATTTTTTTTTCAAATTCAGCTTCAAAGGAGTTATCACACAATTGTTATATCATTTTTTCACCCCAGTGTACAAGATGATATTTGAGCAAGATCCACCTTGCATGTCGAAGGAAGCAATTGAGGCACTGATCGACATAGCAGATTGGTATGCCTCACCATCCAACACCTTCATATGGATGTACATCGCAAAGAATCCTCTGTACGTTTTGCTGAAGTTTTCCATGGACAAGCTCGTCATGCAAGAACTATCATACCACACCTCAGTAGGACTGTCAGCTAGGCTGCACCGGAAGAAGATGGCACCTTGGCCCACTCTTCTGTTGCAGATCGAGTTTTACGAGATACAGAACCTCAAGCATGCAGATGTCGAAATAGAGGAGATCAAGAAACAGTTTCAGTTTCAGTGCATCCATAGGGAATTTCATTGGGCAGAGGAAGACCCATGGAGATATTGTTGCAACTTCTCCAGGCCCAACTGTTGCTGCTACTGTTTGTTCTCTCCTAGATGCTGCTTCATGCTACTTCACTAACTAATTGAC
The DNA here is from genome assembly GCA_031772625.1 of Pinus tabuliformis. NCBI lineage: Eukaryota > Viridiplantae > Streptophyta > Pinopsida > Pinales > Pinaceae > Pinus > Pinus tabuliformis. Next base: position 141,736,758 of record CM062804.1, on the reverse strand, counting down.
AATGATGAAACAATATTAGAGCGCAATAAAGGCAAGATAAATATTATTGAGAGCATAGAGGTAGAACAAATTTGCAAGTTCATAGAAGACCTACTTGTGCAGAAAGCAGCTTTGGAAATAGAGGCGAAGAGGTAATAGTGTGACATGAGGACCACGATAAGGCAGAGAGAAAAATAGAGGATGGAGGAAACAATGAAGGACTTGCATGAGATGAAGGAGAAACTCCGGAAGGAATAGGAGTTGTGTAGATGGGAGAAGGAAGCATAACAATAACATATATAATAGGGGGTGCGACATGTACAAACAGATGAAACTGCGGCCATACAGGTAGTAGACTCATTTGAACAATTGGCACCAAGAAAACAAGGTGAGCAGTCACAAGATGAGGACTTCACTCAAGAGATTGAGAAACAACTTAAGCAGATGGATATGGATATGGAGCAACAATAGTTAGAACAAGACATCGATCTCATGCCTTACCACCAAGAGGTCGACCCAACAGCTTCACTCGATCCAAAAGTAGAAGAAGTCCCAAGCGATTGAGGAGATACTGAGATCCTTGGAGACAATCCAAAGGGAGAGATGAACACCATATCATTCGATGAGTCGTAGCATAGAGTTATGCAATCACACAGAGTGTCTACTCTGGATGACAACACATCTCCTACGCAGTTTGAAGAATGAGCGATCTTGTATGACACGTGCAAGCATCCAACAATATTGGCTGATGCTACTAGAGCATATGTCGAAGCCACTATCTCGAGTGTTTGCTTTTTGATAACTGAGAATAAGCGAATGGCTAAGGAGTTATAGCTGACAAAGAAAGGAAGAGAACTGGTTACAACATCCACTCGATTAGAGTTGAAGAAGGCGATACTAAATGAAGCATTGTCACTTGACACAGTCATGCAAGCATTGTACTCCATGTTTTGTACCGTGCATAAGGCAGTTGTTCATCTCAACAGTTGGTGTTGGGCAACGGCTCCCCCGCATAATGTTTTGGGGCTTAAAGCACACATTTTTGGGTATTGTATTGTAAAAGCTCTGCGAAGTGCATAGAGCGTGAATTGTAATGGGTCAGGTCTAAGGGTAGTCCACCCTAAAATATTATAAATTAATCTAGAATGTGTCGGCTTGCCCATAGTCCGTGGACCATGGGAATGTATAAATAAGAGCAAGGGTCTAAGTGTAAATGGCAATTTTTTTTAGTAATAGAAGAAGTAATATGGGTGTAGTAGATCTGAGTCTATAAGTAAAAGTTTGGGCTGTAATAGGAGATAGAGGCTCCACAACTGTGTGCGTGGAGGCCTAGTAGAGCCCGCAGCTATGTGCACGGACTATAACTATATAAAGGCATTAATAAAGATAAGTTGATTCTAAAATATTGTGTATCTATTCTAGATTCTGATTTATGCATCCATTCCTGATTTATGATTATGCACATGTCTGTTTATGTTAATTAATAACTAAAAGAGTTGTACCTTCATAAGTAACAAAAGATCTATAGTAATATTATGCACAGAAAAGCATAAATTGAATTCACGCTCGACTAAGATAGTTACCCCGAGAAGATAGCAGCGCGGAAGCAACGCAACACGTAGGATCATTCCTCGCAAACCTAGACCACATCAAGACATCCCTAGGGTGCATAAACTTGGTTCTAGCACCCTCCCATAATACCTCGGGTGAGACTTCAGTCTACACTCTGTGGGCTATTGCCAAAAGGGCCGGTAGTGTCGGGATTTGTTTGGCTAAACATTTCTGAACCTGGGTCAGGCCCTATTAAGCCAACAGTTGGGAGCAAAGATGTGCTAGGAGAGCACGTATCCTTTCAAATGTGAATATTGTTGTCGACTACATGCAAACATGGACAATGAGATACAAGGGAGCCACATTACACTTTCCCAAGATGATGAATCCCAGAGAAGTCTAGATGAAGGCATGCATTTGGAGTCAGATTTGGAATTATGAAGATCTCTCGTAGCTCATCACTAGTTTGTAGTCTTCCCAAACATGGGTATTTAGGAGTATGGATGTTTTTATGTGCGCACATGTGATCCCATATATTGGGACACTCACTGAGGAAAATATGAAGGCACAAGTCCAACTCGAGCTTGACTTGTACTTTGACGAGGTGATGCGCATAGCCACCAGTGCAAACATGGTGATCAATGCAGACACCACACATCCATATTTCGTTGGTCCGACCACACTCAAGATAATGATCATTATGAAACCAGCTCACAAAAAGATAGAAAAGATAGTTGAACACCTTAGAATTCAATCTCTTCGAGGGGGCAACCTCTTGTACATTACACAAAGGAACAATTCTTGGATGATACAAATTCAAATACCTCATTTCTATATATAGGAGTCTAAGCAGTCATAATATAATCAGAGCCAACATAGCAATAATGATGTAAGGGCATAATAATAACAATAGTGGGCTTTTATGGGGCACAATAGTAACAATATGGGCACTACATGGGTACATCAATATAATAAGGGGGTTGTACTAATAACAATAACGGGTTACACTAGTAGTATTGGGGCCTAACATGCCCCTCTCATTCAAAAAGTGTTGTCCTCAATGCTTTAGTAGTTCTTGATGCTTCTGTATAAAATTCTTGTCCTCCCATGTGGAGTATTTAGTGGGTAAGTTCTTCCACTTGATGAGGTACTCTGAAATTGATTGATTTCATAGATGTCAGGTTCTTGTTTCTGTGACTGCTCCAGGTTCCAATATGATTTTTCCTTCCTCTTCAATTTCTGGCAATATTGTTTGAATTAGGATCTTTTGCAAATTTTGAATAAGTGGCCATACTTCTTCGTTCTTCTTCCATTCATCCCTTGCTTCATTTATCCAATCTGGTTGGATAATAGAAATAGATCAAAACAGTGCTTCCACATCCTCATCCTTTCTTGAGAGTGCATCTACAATAGAATTTTGCTTCCCTTTTCTATAGATGATGTCAAAGTCATAACCCAACATATTTGTGACCCATTTTTTTTGTTCTTCTAAAGATAATAGTTGTTATGAAAAATATTTAAGACTATCATGATCCATTTTTACCTTGAAGTGTCTTCCCATTCGGTAAGGTCACCATTTCTTAAGTGCATATAGTATTGCCGACATTTCCTTCTCATAAATAGCTTGCTTGAGATGTAGTAGTAAAAATACCCAATCACCTACATCAATTTTTTTTTCACTACAATGTTGATCTACCTATTATTTCATTTGATTTTGCATCAAAGTGGCATTATCCTTTAAAAGTTGGAGAACGTTTTGTTGATGCTTGATGAGATCTTTCACTGCTTGAACCTTTTTCTTCTTGATATGTCCTTCTATCTTTAGAGTTTGTGGTAATTTCTGCCAATCCTTTACAAGATATGGTCGGACTCATTTCTTGATGCTCGATGTGATCTTTCACTTCTTGAACATTTTTCTTCTTGATATGCCCTTCTATCTTGATAGTTTGAGGAGTGGTAATTCCGACCAATGAGTTACAAGATATGGTTGGATTCATTTCTTCTTTCTCGATGTGATCTTTCACTTCTTGCTAATTTTTCTTCTTGATATGTCCTTCTATCTTGAGAGTTTGAGGAGTGGTAATTCTTGCCAATGCTTTACAAGATATGGTATGATTCATTTCTTCTTTCTCTAGAGTCGGGTTCTGGTGTATATCCTCCTCTTTTGATGTTTCCTGATCCTTTTCTTCGTCCTCTTCATACTCTATGTAAAATAATTTCTTCTCAACACACTTATGACCTATAGTGCATTTGATATCACAATTGTAACAAAGCCATTTTTCTCTTTTTTCTTCCAATTGTTGTGGTGTAACCCTGGTAGGTAGTGGAAGGCTAGAAGAAACAACACTTCCATCTTTATAGTTGTGAGGGGTAGACTTCCTTGTTGCCATAATTTTACTTTCCACTATGTAACAAAGCCCTTTTACTCTTTCCAATTGTTGTGGTGTTGCTCTAAAGAAGGTGTTGCTCTTTTTATCCTCATAATGTGCTATCATTTCCTCCGTGAAAATTGACCACGTAACAAGTTTTTTACGGGAACAAAGCCCTTTATACCATAAAAATTGATCTGGTTCTAAATATGAAGATGCAATACATACCTTTTGTAACAGTGGTACACCATATAGATCAAAATATTGCTCCATCTAAAGTATCCAATTTACCGAATCCTTGCCATCAAACTTCCTCATCTTGCTTTTTCTTGATTTTAGGAGCATGATCTTGAAACAACTATAACTCTGTACTTTTGGATCTTTACATTCTAAAATTGCAACCTGAAATAGCCCTATGTGTCCTATTGCCAATGCCACCAAACTTATCCAAATTGGATTCTCCAAGGAAGAGTTATGCCGGATCTCCCACAGTGACCTGATTATAGACTAGTTTAGTAGAGCGAAATTGTATGACATGCCACATGTCATTGTTTCAACCTTTGGCTCTGAAAAATATATACAAGAAACTACAGTCTATCCTCTTTCTGTAACTTCTTACGAAATTTCAATCCGATGCTCAGGGAGAAAGTTATGATGATTTTCCCCAGGTCACCTATTTGGAATGTAATTCAAGAGTCTAGAAAAAGACGAACTTCCTCGGATCATATCTCCACAAATATAGTGAAAAATGCTCTGAAATTTGGACCCAAGGTTTAGTGCGATTACGTATCAAATGTTTTTTTTGTTTTTTCTTCTGAAACATTGCAGAAAGAAAGTTATAGCAAAAATGCCACGATGACCTATTTGAAGCAACGAAACCCTAGAATCCAAAGCTTTGATACCAAATGTTATGAAACCAGCTCACAAAAAGATAGAAAAGATAGTTGAACACCTTAGAATTCAGCCTCTTCGAGGGGGAAACCTCCTGTACATTACACAAATGAACAATTCTTGGATGATACAAATGAAAATACCTCCTTTCTATATATAGGAGTCTAAGGGGTCATAATATAATCAGAGCCGACATAACGATAATAATGTAAGGGCATAATAATAACAATAGTGGGCTTCTATGGGGCAGAATAGTAGCAATATGGGCACTACATGGGTACGTACATATAATAAGGGGGTTGTACTAATAACAATAAGGGGTTACACTTGTAGTATAGAGGCCTAACAATGTTGTAGATATTATTAGATGAGTTAGACAGAGGAGCTAGATGAGTGTACCCAGATGCAATGGAGCCAAGAGTTCATTTCCAGAAATATGTCACCACAAAGTACACCGACTACCAATATGGGCATCAGTTCGCCACCGTCTACCATCATGAGGATGTCAAAGAGCTGGGTTTCCCATAGTTGTCTGAATCATAGTGATGTCTTGTATGGGTTGCTTAAGCCTATTTTGTTTCACATTGGTACATGTGTAGATTGTATGTAACGTCTTGTTAAGTGGAATTTCAAGTCATGATAGTTGGATGTAATAGTCATAGAGTAGTTGAAGAGTCATGAGGATAGATGAATAGTCATAAAGGGTAATGTCAAGGGTCACCCCACTCTTTTCTATATATAGTCCCTCATAACTCACTGTAGAGTCCTTTGGTTAGCCAAGCTGCTGATAGGAGTATCTTACAGAAATCTTGGAGAATATTGTAACAAGCCTTGGCCTCTCCACAATGCAGAGATAGTACATCTCTTTGGAGGAGAAGGTGGAAATGACTGTAACGTTCTACTATTTGGACTAGTGGTCAGTCATGGTTGTACTGTACAATTGGAACTTTCTCTTCTTAATATAACAATGCCAACATGTTTCATGCATATGTCGTATTGTATTCCAACTATCGTGTTTACTCTAAATGATATATGTATCTGTTTGCTTACGCATGTGTGTGTAGACTCTTTTTGTATATGTATGTATGAATCTTACTGAAATGTGATGTTGCTTTAACCATCACTTTGGATTTTCACCTTACATGCCTTCCAGTTCATGATGCATCTTTGCTCGTGTGATCCCTTCTTAGTCATGTGCTTTCATAGGATTCAAAGGAGTGCACTCACATCACCGTCCATGTGTTAGAACCATTGATTCACCTTCCTTGACTTGTTGCATATGTCAAAACCTTGCTACCAATAGAGATATCTTACTTGCCTTTGCACGCAACCATGGTCAAGGCGATACCATACGACCCACTATTGGGACTCCTACACCAAATAGTCTGACGTCTAGTTGGGACTTCTTACCAGGGAGATCCCCTAACATGTTAGCGGGTCCAACACCATAAACAAGTGTAAACAATACTTAGATTAAGGTAAGATTTAATATCTGAAATGCCTTTGTATTTTGAAAATGGATTTCTTATCACGTAATGATAAAATAAAAGTTTAATTGAATGTAGAAAACATCATTACATGTTATGACTCAAAATAATGCATCCATTTATGCCTACAATAAGGTTCCTGTACCGAACAGAATCCATGCTCCTAGACCTACTTTCATTCTAAGCATGCATTCATGTACTGGGCATGCATTCCCGAACTGCAACATGCATTCTTGCACCAAGGAATCCTGTGATTCCTACACTAAAATACATGTTCCTGTATTGAAATATATATTCTCGTAATCAAAAGTGCATAACATTGTGTATTCCTACACCAAAAATTTTGAGGTCCCTGCACTGAGATACACATTGCTGTACTAGGGAACATTGTTGTTCCTGCACTCAAAATGTGTTGTGGCATATCTGGAAAAAAATCCTCTAATAAAAATATAATATACAGGTTGAATCTGAAATTTGCAGAGTTTCAGAGGAGCTTTAATCACTAGCTCTAGGTATAATCATGTTATTATTGATCTGATCCATGAATTCCTTGATACTTCATCAAATCATGCAATCTCGTTCATGATGGAAGAAAGAAGCAAGACAGTGGTGAATTTTCAAAATGGGAAGGAAATCATTAGGGACTTCAAGAGTGAGAGCAATCAAAGAGGGATATAAGGAAAATGGATAGAGAAACATTTTCAGGGAAAAGAGGGAAAAACAAAATTGGATAGGAAAAATTATTTTTGAAGAAATAGATGGTCAATATCAATACCAAAAAAAAAAAAAAAAAATTCTAGAGGGAAATTTGCGAAAAAGGAATGAGAAGAAAGGTAGAGTTTCACCTCAAATTCTGCCAAAGAGTGTTGAACCAAAATAACTACATCAGGAATCGAGTGTTCCTTGCATAATATTTTCCATGTCAGCTGTATCGAACTTGGATAAGGGCTTGGTTCCTAATCATTCTTCTACATAAATAAACTTAAAAGCCTGCTTCTTCTTGATGACATTAAACATATGAAGATCAAGCAACATTCCAATTTTATTAAAAATCAATCCTCCTTCCAGTATGTTGGTTTTTAGGTTGATCCTTCTCTGATCATGCCAGTAAACTAATTTTCACAACCATAGGAAAAATATTTTTTTCTTTTTAATTTTTATTATTTTTTTAGATTTTCTTTTTATTTTATTTTATTTCTGGAAAAGGAAGAATCTGATTTTGCAATAGGTTGGCACAACCACCTACCATATTTAGTTCATATTGTTGTTGTACTTGTTGCATAAAACCTTCCTTTGTGAGGAGTTGAAAATACACTTTAACTCTATGCCTATTGACAAGGAATACTAGTTCTCACCCATCAGTAGTTTTAACTTCTACCGCCCCATTTTCATAAACTTTAATCACTTCATAAGGTGCCATATAGTGTGTATGGAATTTTCCTTTTAAATGTTTAAATTTAGAGTCACAAAGGAGTACCTAATCACTGGGTTGGAACTGCATCTTTCTAATCAACTTGTCGTGCCACTTCACATGTTTTTGGTGCACTAACACATTCTGTTGAACAACATCTCTTCAAAATTCATCCAACTCGTTTAATTGCAATAGGCGTTGCTATTGTGCTTCTGAGATGTCTAACCCTAATTGGATTAAAGTTCAATTTTATTTTATCCAGAACTCAATCAGCAAAGGACTTATTTCTCGTATACCAGCTCATATGGTGTACGCCCTGTACTGTTCCTGTAGGTGGTTCGATCAGCCCATAAGGCTTCATGAAACTTGCTGGCCCAATCCTTTCTATGAAGATTTATTGTTTTGGTAATGATGGATTTGATTAATATCTTGTTGGTAGACTCCACCTGGCCATTTTCTTGCGGGTGATACGGTGCATATTTCTTATGCCGAATTTTTTACTGATCCATAACACCTTGAACCATATTAGAAACAAACTATGGTCCATTATAAGTAAAAATCTCTCTAGGAAGACCAAAACTAGTAAAAAAAAGTTTAAAAAAAAATTCAACAACAACTTTTTTTAGTAGCAAAAGAATCAGCTTTAGCCTCTACCATTTTTGTAACAAAATCTGTACAAACCAAGATATGATTTTTATTCAAAGATGTTTGATTTATGGCTCCTACAAAATCAATAGCCCATGTTTCAAAGGGTTCAATCATAACCTGAGGACATAAAGGCCTTTCATTGGCTTGGAAAGGCTAACCCATTAACTCAGATATATCACATCCCTTGATATATTGTTTGGCATCCTTAAATAAGGAAGGCCAAAAATAGCCAACTCGTAAAATCTTATATGCATTTCTCTCACCAGCAAAATGGCCCCCACAAGTTTCGTTATGGGCAGATTTTAGAATTTCAAACACTTCTTCCTGTCTTACACATCTATGAATAATGAGATTTGGTCCAGTGTAAAGGAGGTCCCCTTGGATCCAAGAATATGAAGCACTTTTATGTATGATATTCCACATTTAATGAGTGAATAAGTGAGGTGGTGTTTTTCCGGTGACAAAATAATTAGCTATGTGAGAAAATCGGGGGGGGGTTTGTTGACACATCAAAAATATGTTCATCAAGGAAATCATCATCAACAAGAATTACTTCACCAAGATTATTTAGTGTAGAAAGATAATCAGCTACAACATTAGATTTTCATGGTCTATCAATAATAGTAACATTAAATTCCTGTAACAAAAGTAACCACCTAGGCACACTACCGCTAGTAAATGGTTTATTTATCAAATATTTTATTGCAGAATGGTCAGTATGTACAAAAAAATTATATCCTATAATATAGTGTTTGAATTTATTAATAGCAAAAATCACGACTAGAAAATGTTTCTCAGTTACTGTGTAATTTAACTTCGCAGCTGAGAAGTTTTTACTGGTGAAGTAAATAACATAGGATTGTTGGTTCTCTTCCTCGCCTAAAGTTGTGCCAATAGTGGTATATGAGGCATCAGATGAAATATGAAATGGAAGGCACTAGTTAGGCCCTCTCAAAACTGGTGCTTGTACTATTTTTTATTTAATGTCTCAAAACACTGCTGGCAAGTTATGGACCAAGAGAACTCACTATCCTTAGCTAATAATCAGAAAAGGGTGGTATCCATTCTAGAAAAGTTCTCAATGAATCTCCAGTATTAGCCTTCCTATCCTAGGAATCCTCTCACTTCCCTTTGTGTTTTGCGTACATGAAGACACAAAATAAATTCCATTTTAGTCGGGTCTACCTATATACCTTTGTCAGAAATAAAATGACCAAGAACTACTCCTTCTTTGCACATCAATCTGCATTTGTTATCACTGAAAGCAAGGTGGGATTCTTGGCAATGAAAAAGAACTTTTTCTAAGTTTTTGTGGGCTTCTTGGAACGAATCACCAAATATTGAAAAATCGTCCATGTAAATTTCTACACACTCGAGGTCAAAAAAAATAGCTAGAGCTGCCCTTTGAAAGGTAGTTGGGGCATTACACACCCCAAAGGGTAGCACTCGGTTGGAAAATGTCCCCCATGGGCATGTGAGGGTGGTCTTGTCTTGATCCTTGAGTGCAATTTGGATTTGGTTATATCCACTAAAGCCATCTAAGAATGAGAAGCAATTTTTACCAGTAAGGGTATCTAGCACCCGATCGATAAAAGGAAGGGGAAAATAGTCCTTGAGAGTGGCTTTATTCATTTCTATGTAATTAATGAAAATGTGGCATATCCCATCTTTCTTCAGAACTATCACCAATGGAGAGACCCATTGACTATCAGATATAGGATAAATGAAATTAGCATCTAAGAGTTTTTGTAATTCTTCTTTCACAACGTCTCTTAGAATAGGGTTCATGTGCCTTCAGGGTTGTCGAATAAATTGGGCTCCCTCCTGAATGTAAATATGGTGAGTGCAAGTTTCAGGAGGTATGCCTTTCATGTCCTCATAAGTCCATGCAAAGAGATCAAGATGGTCTCGCAAGCAAATAACAAGCTTCTCTTGTTGGGATGAATCCAGATCTGAGCAGATGTGTAAAGATTTTCCTGAACTAATATCAACAAGATTGGTCTGGAGCTCAAGTGTATAGGAAGATGTTTCTAGATTCTGTGATGAGGGAGGTTGAGAACTGTAGATTTCTTGAAAATCTGTACACTAAATATTTGATGAAGCATGTCAAAATTTGGCATTGTATCTAGATTGTTCAAGAAGTCTCATAACTCACCCTCCTAGGTAAACTTGGTATGATGATGGATCAAAGAAACAAATCGATTCTCCTCATCACTACTTTCATAATCTAGCCATAAGGTATCTCTAAGGTCCAAATGGATCTAGCAAGTGGATACAAGCTGACTTTCTTCTTATTGTCTCTATGGGAAATATATATATCCCCATAGTAGCATCCAATATAAGCATCAACTGTAGCAAGCCATGGTCGCCCCAAAATCAAGGGATGTCCACCAATAGGATTTTTTGGCTGAAGCATAATAAAATATGTGGGGTATTCCCAAGAATCAATTGAAACAACCACATCATCCAACACACCTTTTGTCTTGATTTGAGATCTATCTGCAAGTTCAAGCATAGTAGGGGTAGGACGAATATGGGTCAACCTAATTTGATCCATTGTTTGCCTAGTCATAACATTAATGGTCACCCCTAGGTCTATTAACATATTGGGGACAAGGATATCACCTATCTGGATAGAAACAACCGTGTTTCCAGGATCAGTATATATCACCTTATGAAAGAGGGAGAACGAGTTGGGTTTTCTAGGCCCTAGCCGTCCAGCTTGTTTCCCGGTTATGAGATCTGGAAAATCAACTACTCAAATAATGCATCACATAAAATACTAGGGGATGAAATGAATAACTGGCATAGCTTCTTGTATTTAATTTAGTAACTACAATTGTATGTTGTGGATATTTGGAATTTTCCCATAAGCATGGTAATACAAAAAGGTCTAGTAGAAGCCAAAATTTCACCAACGTATCGCTACCTATTTCTACTAGAAACCCTTCTTAAATACATATCGTTCGGCTCATGGCTGCAATAGAAATCAAAACAAAATTATAATCTTGGCTTTCGATTATTTGATAAAAAGACTAAATCAAGGGTATTTGGTTGAAACCCTCACCTTCATATCCCATATTTTCCTCACACTTTGAACCCGACAGAGCAATGTTGATCATTTGGTGAGGAATGTGCATGGATTTTCAAACTGTAGTAACCTTTGGCAATGAACCATGTTGATTATACTAGTTGTCGTAACTACAAGAACGCAGATAGTATAAGAATATTTCTATACCAACCCCATCTTATACATTGATTAATGATTTCACTCTATCAAAACAATTTAGGAAAGGAGACATGTATTGTGAAGGAAAATATACTATTTAATCTTTTAATTAGTAATTAAGTTGATATAACCATTAATAACAAAAATCATGAATGTAGTGCAGGAATAAGTACAAAGGTTAGAAGAAGTGCAGGAATAAACAGGTTCCAAGGGTAAAATAAAGGGATTAGTTAATGTGTTTGGCTAAAATGGAGGTTAAAAATAAGGGAATTCTAATGACCAAAACTTAGTAGAGTGAAGGCTCGACATGTAATCCATGGAGATGGATTACCAAGGTCAAATAGGAGTATGCAGAGGAGTATATAGGCCTTACTTCTTAATGGTTAGTTTGGGAATGTCCTGGGAAGTGTAGGATTTGATGTACTTCACAACACCTTATCGAAGGTTCGACCAATCAAATGATTATACAATATTGCCACTCTTTTCTCTACCCCAAAATTTCTAGTGACCAAACTGTAATGTGTCTCCGAAATTACCTTGGCATGTTTGCTTCAAGGAACATAGGCGTGTCCTAGGTGGCATATTAGTGCATCCTAAAGCTAAAAATTTGGAACTTTCTTGCCTTACAGGAGCATATAATATGTGTTGTCGAACGATGGATTACTCTTCTAAATATGCGACCATCCTGCAGTCTCGTGCCCATAAGAATCGATCACAGTGGTCATCGCCATGACCATTGGTCAGTTGAGGAAGTTTGCTACTTTGTTGGTGTTTCCCTTCTTATACGTAATGTTCAAATGGGAATGTTGTAGGTATGTGGACCATTTCTGATGGCAATCATTCTGCAACTTCCCTTGTGTCTGTATGAAATGCAGGGGTCGATGGTATGTGTGGATGACCATTTCATTCCACATAATGTAATGATTCCATTATCAATAAGCCTACACAAAGGAATACATCTCTTTTTCATAGGTGGGATACTTTTGGACTGTGTCAGAAAGCATCTCAGTATGATATGTCATTGGATTCCCCTATTGAGTAAGAACTACACCAATGGTATAGTCGAAGGCATCTGCTTCAATCTCAAATGGTTGTCGTAGTTCTGGTAATGTGAGAAATGGTGCAGAGGAGAGGCGATTCATCAACTCAAAAAAATTCTTCTGTTGGGATTTGTACCAAAAGAATTTTTCTTTCTCTCCTCCCTTGGTGACTTGACTCAAAGGCCAAGTGATATGAGAGAACCCCAACATAAACCTACGATAGAAGTTGTCAAGACCCAGAAAGTTGTGGAGCTTTGTTAAAGTGGTTGGGGTTGTGAAATTCTGAATGACTTGTACCTCGATTGGGTCCACATGCACACCCTACTCATCAATGATTTACCCCAGATATTGGACCTAGGTCATACCAAAAATTCATTTCTCTGAATTGGCACACAACTTGTGTTGTCACAGGGTTTGAGGACATATCGAATATGGTAGAGTCACTCTTCCCAAATTTGGCTAAAGATCATAATGTCATCTAAATAAACCACCAAAAATGAGTTGTTGAAGGGTCACAATATGTTTTCCAACAGCCTCATGAAGTTTGTGGGGGAATTCGCCAACTCAAAAGGCATGACCAACCATTCAGAAAGGCCTTCCTTAGATTTGAATGTAATTTTCCACACATCGAAGGGTTTGATTAGTTCCCGGTGATAACAAAAATTCAAGTCAATCTTGTTGAAATATTTTTCCCTCTTAAGCTAGTCTAGAAGGTCATCAATTCATGGAATTGGATACCTATTATGGACAGTGATATTGTTCAACACTTGATAGACAATATAGAGTCTCTAGGTCCTGTTTTTATTTTGTACCAGCACGATCGGGCTCCCAGAGGGTGATGAACTTGGCCTGAGATTCTCTTTCTGCAAAATCTCCTGAATATACTTCTTGATTTCATCGTTCTCTAGAATAAAGCATCGATAAATTGATCCATTGGGTAGCAGTGCGCATAGGGTCAGATTGATGGAGTGCTTGACTTGATAGTGTAGAGGTACCCCTGTGGGTGAGGTGAAGATGTACCTATAATCCTACATAACCTTGTCCATTTGTTGTTTTTGTGCAGAGGATCCTTGTTTGGAGTTCGTGGACATAATCTTCTTCTTTCCCTAAGGGAGAATTATAAGGAAAACAAATTTCTTAGTTTGGGAAAATATCTTACTACATTTATTCACAATGATCAAAGAAATGGGGGTAGGTGATGCTACCTCAAGTACAACTTATTCCCCAAAGTAATAATAATAGTGTGAGGCCTAGAATGATACACAACATGTCATTTCTACAAGTATGGTTAGCTTAATAATACGTCACAAAATTCAAGAGGAGAAACATCACACAATACCTCCTCTATGAAGGGCTCGATGTCGTAGGGAAGGCAACACTATTGGCTAATGTAGAGATCTAGCCCTTGGTGAATCCACCCAATGGTGTATGGCTACTGTTGGAAATAATATTGAGAGGGGGGGTGAATCAGTATTATCATATCAATAATTTTACTTTCCAAACAGATTTATATATGCTACCTTAGTGAGGTGAACTATCGTGTACATGCAACTGTGCTTAAAGAAACCAGCGTAGAGAACTTGTGATATAGATAGTTTATCATGTGTTGAGCTTAAACCATTATATCAGAGATTTATTAGATAGTGCAGTAAATGAAAAATAAAGCATCACACATAAGCAACACACATGAACACCAAGATTTAAGGTGGAAACCCAATATGGGTAAAAACCACCTGCTATTGTCGTCTCTGTCTTCTTTTAATAATAAGAAAACCTACTTACGATCTTGTACTAGTGTAGACTCATACCAGTATGCAAGCTTCTACCTGCAGAAGGTTACAACATTTTCTTGTTTTCCAGCTTCTACTGGAAGGGAGCTACAACCCCCTAGCTCTTGTACTAGCCAATATGTTTACTAGTACATAGATGCCAGCCTACAGAAAACTCCACTCATCCACCAGGTACCATGTTTCATGAATTTTTAGACTGGATACTCCTCGATCACAACACCACAAGCTGAAGTCCACATTTTATCAAATTTTCATACTGGACCCATCAAAGCCTTTTAAACTTAAACTGCATCAGCCAATATTCAGCTAATTTGAATAATCAGGTCCCTAAAACCAGAACACTATGTTGAACCTAGAACCTTGCATCATCATCCAGAAATAGCTATAACCTCAAAATTCAAGCACTAGAGTGTATGTGCTACTTGGTTGAACCCAACCTATGTGCATACGCTACTTCCTTTAACTGAACCTATGTATATCTCTAAAAATACTGAATCATGAACTTCTCAACCACAAAATGTACCAATCAGTGACATTCTAAAGATCTACTCTCATATTACAGAGTTCAAAACCGGATAGCAACAAGGATCACCATTCCTTCTCAATCAATCAATAAATCAAGCTCAATTTCCTTATACAACAATTCTACGTTCAAATCTAAGAAGACTTTATTGACAGACAATAGTGAAACAACAAAATTTGATCAGATAGATCAGTCAGTTCTGAACAAAAGCTTTTCTTTTTATATACGCTATGTGAAAGAGTCGAACCTGCATGTACATGTGCTTTGGTAGAGATGAACCTGCGTATAGATCTCTAAATTTTGACATTCCATACTTTAGGCAAACCCAGATCATGATAGATAACAAATATAACAGTCACAAAACATCAGATCTAGTCTCAACCAATATCAGATGATTGAAGGATAAGTCATTTCAAGTCTCATGATTCCTGATCCAATATTGAAATCAAGGTGCACATGAATATTCCAAATCAAGTCCCAAACATAACCCTACAACATAATATGTATACTTCAGATAGAAGTATTCCTTAGAATCTCATTACTTGTACACTCTGGCCTAATGATCTTCTCCTCCTTATATACTCTTAGGCCTTTCTCAATACCTTGGACCAAATGCCTCGGAACAATTACCTTGGACCAAAATACCTTGGATCAAATACCTTGGACCAAAAACTTGGTTTTCCAACATGTTCGCACTTTTCCTCCTGTGAAAGTGCGTGTATATGTTATACGCTACTCTTGTTTTGTTAAACCGTGTGTATACATGCCTTGGACAAACCCACTAGTGCTTTTTCTATCATCAACACTTCCTGCCCAATCTACATCTGTATATGTATGAAGAGTAAGATCTGTATTTCTAGGATACCATAAACCAAAGTCCTGAGTTCCTTGAAGATATTTTAAAATTATTTTGACTTCTTGAAGGTGTGATTCCTTTGGATTTTCTTGGAATCTTCCAACTATTCCTACTACATGCATGATGTCAGGTTGAGTATCTGTTAGATAAAGCAGACTACCAATCATGGATCTGTAAGTTGGTTGATGTACTGCTGCTGATTCATCATTTGAGCTAAGACTACATCCTGTTACCATTGGGGTACATATAGGTTTAGAATCTTCCATTCCATACCTTTTCAAGATCTATTTGAGATATTTAGTTTGTGAAATAAAAATACCATCTTTATTTTGCTGAACTTGTAGACCAAGAAAATCGGTAAGTTCACCAACCAAGGACATTTCAAATTCTTGTTGCATTACTAAAACGAAATTGTGACTCATGGATTCTTCATTTCTACCAAAAATGATATCATCAACATAAACAATAATAATTAGCAATTTATCAATTTCAATCTTTGCATATATATTGTTATCTATTAAACCTTTTGTAAAACCTTGTTGGTGTAGATATTTGTCAAGGCAGTAATACCAGGCCCTTGGAGCCTATTTCAAAACATAGAGGGCCTTTTTGAGTCTGCACATAAGTTTTTCATCATTTCCAAGAATGAATCCTTATAGATGTTCAGTATAAACTTCTTCCTCTAAATCTCCATTTAGGAAGGTTGATTTTTACATCCATTTGGTATACTTTGAATTTCTGAAATCTAGAAAGGGAAAGAAACATTCTTATGGCTTCAAGTCTGGCAATAGGTGCAAAAGTTTCATCAAAATCCATACTTTATTGTTGAGCATACCCTTTGCAAACAAGTCTGTCCTTGTTTCTAATGACTTCTCCATTTTCATTCAATTTGTTTTTGAATATCCATTTAGTTCCTATAATATTTTTATCATGAAGTCTAGGAACTAATTCCCAAGTATCATTTTTTTCAATTTTCTCAAGTTCTTCATCCATGGCCTTCACCCAACATTCATATTTGAATTCTTATTTTACATTTTGATGTTCGGTGGAGGATAGTAATGCTAGACATCTTGACGTCCCTGTAATAGTTCTTCTTGTTTGTACACCTGCACCTTTTTCCCCTAAAATTTGAGTTTCTGGATTATTTTTCTCAGCATACCTGGGTGGAGTCTTTTCTTCTACCATTACCTCTTCTTCTGGTGCTTCATTGGTTTCTTGTTCAATATGATTTTTATTTGATGTGGGAAAATAATCCCCATCTTGTTCATTGTCATAATCTTCTGTTGATTTTATCTATTTTGGATTTGTGCATGCTTCATCAACTACAACATCAATGTTTTCAACAACTTTTCCAAGTATTTTATTATAACATTTATATCATTTACTTTTGGAAGAATAACCAAGAAGAATACCCTCATCTGCTCTGGGTTCAAACTTACTGTTGTGGCCAGCAACAACCCCCACCTTTTTATTCATTTAGTATCAAATCATGATACCAAATGAATGGGGACCCTTAGATAAAATATTTAGGAAAAGCTAGACTTTCTTTTTGAAGTTACAAATCATAATTTAGAAAAGGCATCTTAGATATTTTTCTATGGTAGATAATAGGTCTTTTAAAGTCGCGTATGCAAAAAGATAGGAAACATCTCCGTTACTCTTCTAAAATCAAAATACGCGCCACCCTCATGATTAATAACGACATCGCATCGCACCATACTAATGTCCATAGCGAAAAGCCAAGAAATTCGCCGATCTGCGATATTGCGATCGCTAGATCGCATATCGCAGAAACAAGCCAGACGAGGTTTGGCAAGCACTAAGTTTTGCGATCTGCGATATTGCGATCGTGCGACATGCGAGGGTACGGCCGCAAATCATAAAATCACCTTAGTAAGAATCCTTCGGGCGCACCTTTCAAAGGAAAAGCCACTTACGATAACATGACCTGAAATCATGCGCTTTTAATGTTAGTAAAGGAATTGGTTGTCAGTCATTAAGAGGATTAAAGACGCGTGCCTTGTTGGATATTTGCTTCACGTAAGGTGGCGTAATTGATTTATCTCTTGCATTTAAAACTCTCCCATCACCTTTCTGATCGGACATTCCATTTCACTTGTAATCTACAGGAACAAAGTGCAAAGACGACTCAGAAAGAAACACAAAGTAAAAATGGGAAAGAAGAACAAAGCTCAAAGCTCCGAAGCAAGAGAGAAGACCAAGGAGATGGCGCCCCTATACACAGATACAGCCTGCAACCGAGATGCAGGAATCTCCACATGGGAAGGCATGTACAGGCTATTAGAAGAGGAGAAGCCGAGAATAATGAAGGTGACTGCCGTTGCAGGTGCACCACGCTCCTCTGAAGCATCCCTAGAAGACCTAGCATGTTCATTCCTTCACAGAATAGCGGCAAGGCCTAAGATTCTACCATACACAGATATGGTCAAGTGGATTCTGGATGATGCAGAATTAAACAACAGAAAATTCAAGATTCAGGGACATGGGCTCGTGGGATCTTTCGCCACCCAAGATCTGAAGCTAATGTACCATCTGCTCGAACCGCAAGCGACCTATAATGCACAATTTCTTAAGAAGTTCGCAATGGAGAACCCAGATCTATCGGACACCACTAAAGAATGGTCTAGAAGAGATGAGCCGTTAAAGAAGGATAAGAACGGTATGTACAGCACTGGTTCCCTTACTTCTCCATATTGTTTTGCTGCAGCCATGCTGTGTAGGTTGTTTGGTATGCCCGATATCAACAAGTTTTCATCTGAGTGGCTGCCATTAATTGACGCTGCCACAAATGCCGATATAGTAGATTGGGCTAAAATTCTTTCCGATACTCTATATACGGCTGTGGTTAGTTACAGGTCCAAAAGATCCTTTTCTCAAAGGGTCTATCCTCCTTTCTATTTGGCTGCCTATGTTATGGATTATGTTTGCCTTGTATCTAATTTCCCCATTATGGGATGGAAATGGACTACCCAAGACCCGTTGCCTATTCACGTCTATCACAAAGTCTTGTGGGATTCCCAGTTTGCCCCTCATTTTTACCAGATTTGCCATGGGCTTATATTGCCCATATATAGAATGATATATGATAAGGACCCCCCAAGGTGCTCTCCCGAAGCCGAGGCAGACATCATCCCCATCGCAAGATGGTTTGGGGAAGAATGGTTTACTTACATTCGAGTTTATGGAAGCACTGTACCTCCACATGTCCTACCCTTGTATGTCCCAGATAAGCTTTTGGCTTGAGAAATCGCTTATAAAACCTGCTCTGAAGGCGGCTTAACCAAAGAATTAAAAGATAAGAAAAAGGCCATTTGGCCTCAATTTCCCGTCAATTGTGGGGCCTTCTCTTTATTCGATGTAGGACATGCTTTTGGTGAGGTGGAAAACGTGACGTGCCTTCAATTATATAAGTTCCCGGTGAGGCCATTCGACCCAAATAAAGTTGCCCAAGAGTTTACTACGAACGTTAAGATAAGAGTGTTCTTCGGACACAAAGATTTGTTTGACGATCTCTTTCAGGGTAAGAGCTCACTCAAAGAGATTTTGCTAGAAGCTCAGTCAAGGTTATCTCCAAGTGACCTCCAAAAATTCACGTCATATAGAGATAGAAGGTTGGCCAGCATTCCACTAGAAAGGCTGCGAATACCTACTAGAGAGCCAACTCCGAGCATCAGCCTCAGTGAGAACTCCAGCACTTCCAGATCTAAGTCCAACGCCGCGCAAGAAGGTTCTGAACATCCTGAAGAGTCTGTGCATGACAAAGGAATTAACAAAGAAGCAGTCAAAGATACAGCTCGATCAAGTGTAATGTCTCAGCAACAAGTTATCACCTCGCCACCAAGAGATGTCCCCCCTCCGATTATCGAAGCTCCTCTTGTCACAGCAGAGCTAGATAAAGAGTGGGAGTCCTTCAATGAATTAATCAACCTCGAAGGGCAAGTCCCAAAGATGCCTGTGAACGATACACAGGAGGTGCAAGAAGTTGCTCCAACCATAGTCAGCGTTACCACAGAAGTAGAAGACCTCTCCATCGCTCCATCCTCAAAACTTCTACTTAACGTAGAAGAAATTCCCCCACTAGATGTGTTCTACAGTCCCCAGCACAAAGCAGTTGTGAGAAGAAAGAGAAAGAAAAGAAATCTCGAAAATGCATTGTCTCAAGACGCTGAAAATTTAGACGTCTTGTGGAAAGACCCAAATAATAATCCAACAGAAAATCTTACGAAGCTCTCTCAAATTGTAGGAGCGTATGCTTCTGCAACTATTGACAAGGCCTCTGAAGTTTAGCAGCTCTTAAAGGAACAAGAAAATCACATACAACTGCTACAACAACAGTTACAGCAAGCCAACGCAAACAATGAAGCTTCCAGACAGCTCTAAAAGCTCCAAGAAGACTTCCAACAGATGCAAATAGGCTACCAAAAGAGTCTTGAAGAAAAAGAAAAACAACTGCAGACGGAGCAAGAAATGCACAAAGATGAACCTAAGCTTGCAGAGTTTATTTCAGAGTCCATCGGCTTGAACGAGCAACCACTGCAGCAACAAGAAGAATTGGGGCGTAAAATATCACAGTGGAGGCGCTTCTGTGAGCTAAGCGACAAAATCACCAGTCAGGTGGTGGAATTGCGAAGCGAATATGATCAGAACGACAAGAGGGTGACAGAGTATCTGACTTGGCAAGACGATGAGGAGGGAAAAGGAGCAGGAGCACCTAGAATTAATGAAAATCATAAAGAAATGCTCTTTAATAAATGGGACAAGCAGATCACGCAGGCAGAGCAAGCAGCAGAGACAACGGCGACATAGGCAAGTATTCTTATCGACTGTGTAAATGAAAATTTACACAGGGCCAATTTGATTTCAGAGACCACCCCGGGATACCTACCAAACAAGTTGCGACTGGAGACATAATGGAGGCAAAAGGCATAGGCAAAAGGGAAAGCTATCCAAGCACTGGCTAGACTGAATTGGGAAAATTACTGGATGTACCTGATTAAACCACATAGCCAATGGATGACGGTAAAGTGTATCATGAACGCAGCCGAGAAGGTAGCGACAACTCTTATAGATGTCGTTTTCGCAGCCCAGCTCAGAACGGAAATTAACCAGCCGACTCGTATGTTACAAACATGCAACTTCAAAGACCAAGTCCATAAGTAGTTTTATTTAGAATGTTGTTTCTTTTTTTTTTAAGTTATATTAGAAAAAGGACGGTCGTTTGAAAACCGAATCCTTAATTTTGTAATAATATTATTATTAGAATTAGGACATAGTATTTTAACCCTTCTCATTGCATTGGAGAAGGGTCCAGAAATTTGTCAAAAACTTGTCCTCAGAACATGCATTTCTGCACCTCAGAGGAGGTTTTGATGAATGGAAGGATCGGATTTATTTATATTTGCATCTTAATGTCTGCTACTGATGTTGCATTTCTATACTCTTAGTAGGTGTTAGAAGTAAGTAGAAGTAAATCATTATTGCTTGAAGTTTGTGAGTGAAAATCAGTCATAAATGGTACTTTTATCTCTTGATGAATTTCTACTTATTTGCTTAAAGTGATATACAGCTGATGTTATTTATATGTTAATGTATAAATGTGTGGTTAGTACGATGGAGTCATTTTTTCATGCTTGACATATGAATGATTTATCATGCGATATGCAGTCCACAACTGTCCTGTTTAACTTCTTATGCAGAATGGTTTATCTTAAATGGTTTATATTCTTATAGTAGCTGAATAATCTTCATTACCAGTTATTATATGAAATCTTTTTAGATCAAATGATGGAAAAGATATACCCCGGGTTAGCATAGATTGCACATGTTGTTTTCATTAGATTTCAGCAGCTTATAGTCAAATCATGAGTTAGATTTAAATTAGCTCTCAAAAGTTCTCAAGAAACAGCATAATCAAACCCTACACACACACACCCCCTTAGATCGGGAAGCTGGTCCCGTTATCCCCAGTCAGACCCGCTACAGCAAACAGGCATGGAGCCGCCAACCAGGTTCCCGACCGGGTGGGTATCTCCCTTGTTGTTGACCTGATTTCAGGGCCCTCACATATTTGGCGCTAGAAGGAGGGCCTGAGCATAATACCTGTTGGAATGTTTTTCGAATTATAAATCTTGAAACAGGATGACTACTCATGAAATTCCTATTTGGAGTTGCATCTATGTTCATACCTCTTCCAACATTCCACCGGACGCGGTAAGGCTATTGTCTCAGGTAAAGTTCAATGGTAAGAAAAACTCTTCCGCATTCAATCACGCCCTTCAGTTCATACAAAAAGTTTCAACTTCTGATACTCAGAAGATTGATGAAGGCGTTTTGTGCAGGATCTTTACTCTTACCTTCACAGCAAAAGCTACAAAATGGTGCAGAACCCTCCCAGTTGCATCAATTCACAGCTGGGACCAGTTCGTTAATATTTTCATCTTGGAATTTGATTGTTATGATTACGACCAGGTATATGATGAAATTGATTATCTTAGAGAACAAGATGAACCCGTAAGGGATTTCAATATGCGATTTCATCTTAAATGCCTATAGTATGATCTCGACAATGAGCTCACAGACGAAGAATCTTCAGATTACGATGAGTATTTCTTACCTCCTGTGTCTGACCAATGAGAAATTAATTCTACCTTTGCTAGCTTTTCTTCTAATATGAATGATCATTCCAAGTCAAATACACAAAGCATCCATAATGAAGAAAATCTACAAAGCCTGGGAGTCATGCATGCTCTACTACCAGAAAAGAGAGATGAGGATGCTAAAAAGAAAATTACATTGGAAACAGAAGATGACTCTGACAATATCATTTCAAGTCAACGAATGCACATGCCAAGGTTAGATCAATCAACTGTTTCTCTTTCAAAAAGTATCAGCGCAAAAAGGTATGATCTAAAGCTCGACATTTATGATGGATCTAATGAACAAAGTTTCTTTTATGATGTTTTCAAATGCATTGTTCCAGATTTACATTTTTCTCTTTATCCTGATGTTTTTAGTGATGACAATCTTTCCCCTCTTAATATTCAAGATATCTCAAAAACTACAGAGGGTTATTTAAATGACTCATCATTAGGTTTTCAAGTTAAAGAGATCACATTAACACAGATTTCGATAAATGACAAAAAGGAATTGCCTGACCTCCCTTGTCAGAAAACATACAATTGAAAGGAGGAACCTAGGTAAATCCGTAGAGTCTTTTGTGATAGTTACTTTGACAATGATGATGTTGTTGAGTTTTCTCAAATAACTCAACTAGGGTCAGAAGCTAAAGGACATCTTAAATCAGAAATCATGCCAGTCCACCCTCATCTCGAAGTAGAAGATCACTTAAATGATTTTACTATCCCAGGTAATACCCCGATCTATGATTCGTATCATGAAGAAAGCTCCATCCCTATTTGTAATCATGACCTAGTTCCCTATTCACAAAACCTGGCCAGTTTTTGTGAAAAACAAGATGTTACAAGTAAAACCGAGTCGTGCTGTAACACTATTTGTATAGATTCCCAATCATTCCTTTCTCACTCAAACTCATTATGTACAAAATCAGATTTCTTTTCAAATCTTCAAACTTTTGATAGATTATGTTTTAGCGACTTACATATGAGAATTTTCTTTTCTAACAAAATCACAAAAAACTCGAAATTAACAGATAAAAGGTTACAAGTCATTGAAATCAAAAAATCTTGTCCACAATTTGACTTGTTATCCTTCCTATTGCGACATCATCAATTCACAACTGAAATTCATTCTGATTTTTATGATCCAATAGGTACCCAGTTGGAAACAACTTTGCATAAGAAAAGAAAATCAGCCAGAATTCCAATTGAGGTTCTGTGTTTTTATTTCTTAGCCAAAAATTACGATCCAAGAAAAATTCGATTCTTTTCATTAATGCTTGGAAGATTCATTCGGCTAGGGATCAAAATGAATAGATGGTTCCATTGGAAATATCATTTCACATAGTTATTTCATGTATATGGTTAGAGTAGGAGTAGGAGTAGGAGTAATTTAGTTAGGTTTTTGTTTTTAATAACTGATAGGCAAAGCTATACATATTCTCTCCATAACCTCAGAAAATATTTGCCTATCATTCCTTTTTAATTTCCTCCATAATAATGTTTGTTCTGGTTCAATGACATTTGACATTTACTGAAGATACCTTGTCTCTGTTGAAAATTTGGAACTTCTGCTACTATCAACAACGAATCTTTTAAAAAATTTGATCTTTATTATCATTAGAACTTCAACACATATATGATGATAGTTTCAAACTCCAAAATTTTAAAGAAAGCTCTCTCAGTATAGGATTTGTTTTATGTCAGCACAATGAAAGGTATCAATTTTAAGATAAGTATTCTCTGTCAAAACAGCCTTTATTAAAAAAAATTGGCCCTATCATTGTCGTCCAGAACTTTCTTAAGGAAAAACAATGACTTCCTCCCTGCTAAAAGGAGATTACAGCATTCAGAGAAACAACCCAAGGAAAACACTATATCTCAAAGAATAAGAGGTCTCATCACGAGCCGGATTATCATGATCATAGATATTATAACTTGCTAACTTTGCCAATACTGTCTATCAAAACAGGGCAACGACTTAAGATTGTTGCAATCAAAAGACAAGAGGTCTCATCACGAGCCGGCTTGTTCAGCAAAAGTGTAAATCAAGTGAATGACTGTGTCATAATTTGGCCACCAAACCAAGACATTGTTCTTTAGAGAATTAAAAAAGGAAAAGTGTGTCAAAAAGGATTTTTCTCTGGAATGTTGCGAGTAACCTCAAGCAGGATAAAGGGTCATTGTTGGTTAAAAGGTAACCCTGTAGAGGCTATGGATGCCTGCTGGCAGCATAGGCTCTACCTACGACTAAGGAGCATACTAAAGGACTGATAAATAGAGAAGACTTTATTTTATGTTTCACAAAGACCAAGTAACAGCTGATTTAGATGCAAAGACGAACTGGGTGTACAAATAATTAAAATGGAAAGAGGTTGAAACTAAACATCATAGGCAGTTTTGAAGTCTCAGTTGTCTTATCTTTTTATAATAAAGTTCAAAATTTTTAAATTTTTCAGAAATTTTTAAAAGCGTCAATAGAAATGCAGAGATAACTGGTTCTCCCAAGTGAATCGCCAATTGTTGTGGCCAGCAACAACCCCCCCCTTTTTATTCATTTAGTATCAAATCATGATACCAAATGAATGGGGACCCTTAGATAAAATTTTTAGGAAAAGCTAGACTTTCTTTTTGAAGTTACAAATCATAATTTAGAAAAGGCATCTTAGATATTTTTCTATGGTAGACGATAGGTCTTTTAAAGTTGCGTATGCAAAAAGATAGGAAACATCTCCGTTACTCTTCTAAAATCAAAATACGTGCCACCCTCATGATTAATAACGACATCGCATCGCACCATACTAATGTCCATAGCGAAAAGCCAAGAAATTCGCCGATCTGCGATATTGCGATCGCTAGATCGCATATCGCAGAAACAAGCCAGACGAGGTTTGGCAAGCACTAAGTTTTGCGATCTGCGATATTGCGATCGTGCGACATGCGAGGGTACGTCAGCAAATCATAAAATCACCTTAGTACGAATCCTTCGGGCGCGCCTTTCAAAGGAAAAGCCACTTACCATAACATGACCTGAAATCATGCGCTTTTAATGTTAGTAAATGAATTGGTTGTCAGTCATTAAGAGGATTAAAGACGCGTGCCTTGTTGGATATTTGCTTCACGTAAGGTGGCGTAATTGATTTATCTCTTGCATTTAAAACTCTCCCATCACCTTTCTGATCGGACATTCCATTTCACTTGTAATCTGCAGGAACAAAGTGAAAAGACGACTTAGAAAGAAACAAAAAGTAAAAATGGGAAAGAAGAACAAAGCTCAAAGCTCCGAAGCAAGAGAGAAGACCAAGGAGATGGCGCCCCTATACACAGATACAGCCTGCAACCGAGATGCAGGAATCTCCACATGGGAAGGCATGTACAGGCTATTAGAAGAGGAGAAGCCGAGAATAATGAAGGTGACTGCCGTTGCAGGTGCACCACGCTCCTCTGAAGCATCCCTAGAGGACCTAGCATGTTCATTCCTTCACAGAATAGCGGCAAGGCCTAAGGTTCTACCATACACAGATATGGTCAAGTGGATTCTGGATGATGCAGAATTAAACAATAGACAATTCAAGATTCAGGGACATGGGCTCATGGGATCTTTCGCCGCCCAAGATCTGAAGCTAATGTACCATCTGCCTGAACCGCAAGCAACCTATAATGCACAATTTCTTAAGAAGTTCGCAATGGAGAACCCAGATCTATCGGACACCACTAAAGAATGGTCTAGAAGAGATGAGCCGTTAAAGAAGGATAAGAACGGTATGTACAGCACTGGTTCCCTTACTTCTCCATATTGTTTTGCTGCAGCCATGCTGTGTAGGTTGTTTGGTATGCTCGATATCAACAAGTTTTCATCTGAGTGGCTGCCATTAATTAACGCTGCCACAAATGCCGATATAGTAGATTGGGCTAAAATTCTTTCCGATACTCTATATACGGCTGTGGTTAGTTACAGGTCCAAAAGATCCTTTTCTCAAAGGGTCTATCCTCCTTTCTATTTGGCTGCCTATGTTATGGATCCTGTTTGCCTTGTGTCTAGTTTCCCCATTATGGGATGGAAATGGACTACCCAAGACCCGTTGCCTATTCACGTCTATCACAAAGTCTTGTGGGATTCCCAGTTTTCCCCTCATTTTTACCAGATTTTCCATGGGCTTATATTTCCCATATATAGAATGATATATGATAAGGGACCCCCAAGGTGCTCTCCCGAAGCCGAGGCAGACATCATCCCCATCGCAAGATGGTTTTGGGAAGAATGGTTTACTTACATTCGAGTTTATGGAAGCACTGTACCTCCACATGTCCTACCCTTGTATGTCCCAGATAAGCTTTTGGCTCGAGAAATCGCTTATCAAACCAGCTCTGAAGGCGGCTTAACCAAAGAATTAAAAGATAAGAAAAAGGCCATTTGGCCTCAATTTCCCGTCAATTGTGGGGCCTTCTCTTTATTCGATGTAGGACACGCTTTTGGTGAGGTGGAAAACGTGACGTGCCTTCAATTATATAAGTTCCCGGAGAGGCCATTCGACCCAAATAAAGTTGCCCAAGAGTTTACTACGAACGTCGAGATAAGAGTGTTCTTCGGACACAAAGATTTGTTTGACGATCTCTTTCAGGGTAAGAGCTCACTCAAAGATATTTTGCGAGAAGCTCAGTCAAGGTTATCTCCAGGTGACCTCCAGAAATTCATGTCATATAGAGATAGAAGGCTGGCCAGCATTCCACTAGAAAGGCTGCGAATACCTACCAGAGAGCCAACTCCGAGCATCAGCCTCAGTGAGAACTCCAGCACTTCCAGATCTAAGTCCAACGCCGCGCAAGAAGGTTCTAAACATCCTGAAGAGTTTGTGCATGAAAAAGGAACTAACGAAGAAGCAGTCAAAGATACAACTCGGTCAAGTGTAATGTCTCAGCAACAAGTTATCACCTCACCACCAAGAGATGTTCCCCCTCCGGTTATCGAAGCTCCTCTTGTCACAGCAGAGCTAGATAAAGAGTGGGAGTCCTTTAACGAATTAATCAACCTCGAAGGGCAAGTCCCAAAGACGCCTGTGAATGATACACAGGAGGTGCAAGAAGTTGCTCCAACCATAGTCAGCGTTACCACAGAAGCAGAAGACCTCTCCATCACTCCATCCTCAAAACTTCTACTTAACGTAGAAGAAATTCCCCCACTAGATGTGTTCTACAGTCCCCAGCACAAAGCAGTTGTGAGAAGACAGAGAAAGAAAAGAAAGCTCGAAAATGCACTGTCTCAAGACGCTGAACATTTAGACGTCTTGTGGAAAGACCCAAATAATAATCCAACAGAAAATCTTACGAAGCTGTCTCAAATTGCAGGAGCGTATGCTTCTGCAACTATTGACAAGGCCTCTGAAGTTCAGCAGCTCTTAAAGGAACAAGAAAATCACATACAACTGCTACAACAACAGTTACAGCAAGCCAACACAAACAATGAAGCTTCCAGACAGCTCTAAAAGCTCCAAGAAGACTTCCAACATATGCAAATAGGCTACCAAAAGAGTCTTGAAGAAAAACAAAAACAACTGCAGACAGAGAAAGAAATGCACAAAGATGAACCTAAGCTTGCAGAGTTTATTTCAGAGTCCATCGGCTTGAACGAGCAACTACTACAGCAACAAGAAGAATTGGGGCGTAAAATATCACAGTGGAGGCACTTCTGTGAGCTAAGCGACAAAATCATCAGTCACGTGGTGGAATTGCGAAGCGAATATGATCAGAACGACAAGAGGGTGACAGAGTATCTGACTTGGCAAGACGATGAGGAGGGAAAAAGAGCAGGAGCACCTAGAATTAATGAAAATCATAAAGAAATGCTCTTTAATAAATGGGATGAGCAGATCACGCAGGCAGAGCAAGCAGCAGAGACAACGGTGACACAGGCAAGTATTCTTATCGACTGTGTAAATGAAAATTTACACAGGGCCAATTTGATTTCAAAGACCACCCCGGGATACCTACCAAACAGGTTGCGACTGGAGACAGAATGGAGGCAAAAGGCACAGGCAAAAGGGAAAGCTATACAAACACTGGCTAGACTGAATTGGGAAAATTACTAGATGTACCCGATTAAACCACATAGCCAATGGATGACGGTAAAGTGTATCATGAACGCAGCCAAGAAGGTAGCGCCAGCTCCTATAGATGCCGTTTTCGCAGCCCAGCTCAGAACGGAAATTAACCAGCCGACTCTTCTCAAACCTATGTTAGAAACATGCAAATTCAAAGACCAAGTCCACAAGTAGTTTTATTTAGAATGTTGTTTCTTTTTGTTTTAAGTTATATTAGAAAAAGGACGGTCGTTTGAAAACCGAATCCTTAATTTTGTAATAATACTATTATTAGAATTAGGACATAGTATTTTAACCCTTCTCATTGCATTGGAGAAGGATCTAGAAATTTGTCAAAAACTTGTCCTCAGAACATGCATTTCTACACCTCAGAGGAGGTTTTGATGAATGGAAGGATCAGATTTATTTATATTTGCATCTTAATGTCTGCTACTGATGTTGCATTTCTATACTCTTAGTAGGTGTTAGAAGTAAGTAGAAGTAAATCATTATTGCTTGAAGTTTGTGAGTGAAAATCAGTCATAAATGGTACTTTTATCTCTTGATGAATTTCTACTTATTTGCTTAAAGTGATATACAGCTGATGTTATTTATATGTTAATGTATAAATGTGTGGTTACCATTTGGCACTTTTGTACGATGGAGTCATTTGTTCATGCTTGACATATGAATGATTTATCATGCGATATGCAGTCCATAACTGTCCTGTTTAACTTCTTATGCAGAATGGTTTATCTTAAATGGTTTATATTCTTATAGTAGCTGAATAATCTTCATTACCAGTTATTATATGAAATCTTTTTAGATCGCATGATGGAAAAGATATACCCTGGGTTAGCATAGATTGCACATGTCGTTTTCATTAGATTTCAGCAGCTTATAGTCAAATCATGAGTTAGATTTAAATTAGCTCTCAAAAGTTCTCAAGAAACAGCATAATCAAACCCTACACACACACACCCCCCCTTAGATCGGGAAGCTGGTCCCGTTATCCCCAGTCGGACCCGCTACACCAAACGGGCACGGAGCCGCCAACCAGGTTCCCCACCGGGTGGGTATCCCCCTTGTTGTTGACCTGATTTCAGGGCCCTCAACACTTACCAAGTTTTTCATCAGTCCTTCTGATATAACATTTGCTTGGAAAAAATTTAAAGTATTTTAGAGTACGAGTCTTACCATACCAAAGTTCATGTGGAGTTTGAGTGTTGTTTACCTGAACATTTTATTGGTTGAGAATAGTTACAATAGCGAATGTAGCTTCACCCCTAAATGTTGCAGGAGTTCTAGATTCATCTAGCATAGCTCGAGCCATTTGTTGAACTATTATGTTCATTCTTTCTACCACACCATTTTGTTGAGGAGTCCTTGCAGTGGAGAATTTCCTTTTTATTCCATGTTGTTCACTAAATTAAAAAAATTCATCCAAGGTAAATTCCCCTCCTCGATCAGATCTAAGGCATTTGATTTTTTGATCTGTTTCATTTTCAACCAAAGCTTTGGAGGCTTGGAACTTTTCAAAAGCTTCATCTTTATGCTTTAGAAGACCTATCCAACACATTCTGGAAAAATCATCAATGAACAAAATAAAATATTCTTCTCCACGAGGTGAATTTTTCCTTGATGGTCCTGTTGTGCCCTACAACAACCCCCCTTTCATATCATTCTTATTTTTCAAAAAATTAACATATGGAATGGGTCCCTTTTAAAATTTTGGCATCAATGCTTGCATGTTCAAAAAAGGCCGCATAATCAAATGAGCTTTCATGTACTTAAGCCTTTTTGGGACATTAATGTTTCCAATAACAAACAATCTTTTATTATTGCGATAAAGCGATCGCAAGATCGCATATCGCAACAACATGAGAGATGCATTCAAATGGCAATTTGGTTTTCGCCGATGCGATATCGCTATCGGCGATCGGCAATGTTACATACACACCAAGTAAAGGCACATAACTCATGTCCCGATGCGACGCGATATCGGCGATCGGTTATCGGCGATACCTCATGTGAAACCGCCTTGTGATTTAAATCCCGACCCAATGCGATATCGCTATCGGCCATCGCACACTACGGTAAGGATTCGGTTCCTACCCCCGATGCGATGCGATATCGCAATCGGTAACCCCAAACCATTGTATATGCGCCTACTTCTGTTTCCATGCGCTAGCCCGATGCGATATCGCTTATTGGCTATCGGCACGATCTTTTGGTAATAATTGTGCAGCACCTAATCCCCGAAGCGATGTGGTATCGCTCATCGGTGGTCGGCAGTCTTAAAAGCCATCACTTAAAAGATTTAATTTTATATTCATATCCGGTTGACAAAGCGCGAATCCCAAAATGCCATTAATACAAGGGATACGGTAATGCGTGGGTATTTAAAAGATTTTGCCCCTTCGATTAATGAGCACCTGCGTTTAACCGCCAGAATATCTGTTGCACGCTTAAGTGAGTCATTCACCCGGATAACGGTATAATTATCACATTTAATGAGTAGTAGGCCTCAAATCACCATTAATGCATCTGCAATATACTCTTAGCGATTGGATCCGCAGCCACTTTTGAAAATTAATCTTGGCACGCTTCAAATGATATATCTATCTCACTGTGTAGCGTCATTGTTATTATGTTGTTACGATTTCTCTTGCAATTGTGTAGAATTCGTCTTTTGAGAGAAGCTTAAGCATGATGGGGAAAAGATCCAAGAGGGCTACGGGCTCTACTGTTACACCTGTAGTAGGTCAAGTTGCTGCAAATAGCAAGAAAGGCCTCGTTTCAGACACTACATGCACTGGTCTTAACAAGACTACATGGCAGGGCACATATAATCTATTAGAGGCCGAACAAACACAAGTTTCAATGACAATAGCTACTGCGGACCCACTCAAAAAGTCTGACGCAACTCTCAAGGAGTTGGCCGATTCCTTTCTTCACAAAATAGCTGCTAGAGAGCAAGTCCTTCCCTACACTGATGTAGTGCGATGGGCAATTGAGGAAATTCCAATCACTGACAGAACGTTCCACACAAGAGACGGACGGATTTTCGGGTCGTTCAAGCCAGAGCACCTGAGGGAAATGTATCATTTTCTTGAGCCAGAGAAAATCTACAACAAAGACTTCGTGGAGAAGTTTGCAGCTGAAAAAGATGTACCATCTGAGCCCATTCGGGATTGGAGGCAGAACCCAGCCAAACACAAGCACGAGAGCTCGAATAAGTATTCTGTCGATTCCTTGGCTTCTCCCTATTGCTATGCGGGAATTATGATGTGTAGGCTATGGGGATTACATGATTCTGCCAATTTCGATATAGAAATGGTTCCCCTAATGGAAGCAGCTGTTAATAGTTTTATCATGGATTGGGCCACCATTCTTTCTGATAAATTGACTGTAGCTATTCGGGATTTTAGAGCTAAATCTGTAGTCACCGAAAGGAAAATCCCCCATTTTATTATAGCGCCTACATTATGGACACATTGTGTTTTAACTCTGAGTTTCCCATCCTCGGTTGGAGATGGACCACCCAAGACCCTTCGCCCATTCATTTGTATCATCGGAAATTATGGAAGTCCTCTTACAAGGACCATTTGTATCAAATTTGCAATGGTTTTATGGTTCCCATTCATTATTCCATTTTTGATCGGCCTATTCCCAAAATCTCCTATCTCGCTTCCTTCGACTTACCAGCTATCGCAGGATGGTTTGGAGAAGAGCACTTTACCTATATTAGGGTTTATGGCAGCCAAGCCAAACCGCATGTTCTCCCTCTATATGTTACAGACAAACTGTTAGCCCGAGAGATATCCTACCAAATTATGGTTGAGAGTGTAACCCAAACACTCAAGAAAGAGAAGAAGAGGGGCTGGCCCTCTTTTCCCTTAAGGATGGGTGTTTTTACTCTGCATAATCTCCAACATGCAGAAAAGGAGGCTATAAAGATGCAAGCTTTATCCCTGCCCACTATGCCATCCAGACTCTATGATCCACATAAAACTGCTTACAATGCCCTAGAACAGGCCAAACCGACTAAGATTGACCATCAAGAGGATGAGTTTGATGACCTGTTCAGAGCTGCCGATTCAATAGGCCAAACCAAGCAGCTTGCCAAGATGAGATATAATGATGAGAGTTTAACTGAGTTCAATAAACTTAGAGAGCAGAGGTTGCAAACTCTGCCTCTAGATTTATTGTCATTAACCTCAGCGTCCTCCTCAAGCGAGCCTGGTCAGAAGCATACAACCCAATCTCCTGTTGTAAATAAAGAACAAAATAAACAACAGGAGGAAAGACAAGAGAAGTAGCAGGCAGAGAAGCAGAAAAAGGAGAAAATGGCTAAGCAGCAGAAAGAGCAGAAGGAACAAGAGCAAAGAAAGCAGAAGCAGATAGAGGAACATCGGAAGAAGGAAGAGGAAGAAAAACAAAGGAAAGAACTGGCAGATAGGCAGAAAAAGGAATTAGCAGATAAGCAAAGAAGAGAGCAAGAAGAGAAACAGAGAAAGGAGTTAGAAGAACAGCAGCAAAAAGAGTTGGAGGAGCAAAAGAGGTTGGAACAAGAAAAGGAGAAGAGTAAATCACAGACCTCCATAGATCCTGAATTGCTGAAACAATGGAATCAATTCGATTCCATTATTAGTGGAAAGGAAGGCTCCAAAGATGCACCAGACACCACTTCTTCTCAGGTTCTAGGCGGAACCAGCGGCCCACCCATTTCAAAGGATCTCGAGGTAATGACCAAAGGCCCTTCCGATCAGATTGTGCTCCAGGTGGAAGATATTCCTCCCCTGGATGTTTTCTACAGCCCGAGGCTCAAAGCAATTGTTAAGCGCTCAAGGAAGAGACGAAGACTTGATCAACCTTCCATCTTTCCTGAGCAGACAGTCACAGGGAATGTAGTCTGGAAGGAAGAATTGGACCCCTCTGATGATCTTACCAAGCTATCGCAGTATGCGGGAGCTTATTCTGCAGCAACTATAGATAAAGCATCAGAGGTAAGTCTTTTGTTAAAGACTAAGGACCAAGAGATTTGTACATTGCAAGCAGAAGTAGCCGAAGCACGAAACAAGACAGGACAGGTAGAAGAGCAGTTGCTGGCGCAACAGCAAGCAAACAATGTATTAACCCAGCAACTGCAGACTGAAAAACAGAGGATTGATCAGAGTGCAATCCAGAAGCAGAAAGAATTAACGGAGGCATTCGCACAATTGAGAGAGGCAAACGAGCTAATGACGAAGTCAAAGGATGAGCAAATCGCTCAATTATTAGCACAGCTCGAAGATATCAAGGGCACTAAGAAAGTCGAGAATTTCAGAGCAGAGGCAGCTAAAATAAATAATGCATTAATCTCTCAGGTTAGACTCTTGTGCCAACAATTAACTGAGGCTGAGCCATTATGTGAAGTATCTACAGCAGTATGTCAGCAGATTGAAAAAGCCAGAAATGAGCTAGATCAGACCGAAGAAACCATAACTTCATATCTTGATTGGCAAGATACTGATATGGGGAAAGAAGCAAAATTGCCTAGGATCTATGAGCCATTCAAAGACATACTCTTCACGGAATGGAACACTCAGATGATGAAAGCGGAAAGGGCAGCTTCAAGGTGTAAAATGATTGCCAACAATATGATTGATTTGGTCAACAATACAGTCTATTGGGCCAACATGATCTCTCAGTGTACACCTGGAAGCATAACAACGGCGAACATAATTGAACAAACAAATTATCATGGACTGGAAGAAAGGAGAAAGTTAATCGCTGGAGTAAATACTTTAACCTCCGACGCATATTGGCACTTTCTAATCAAGCCGCACACTCAAAGGTCGGCTCTTAAGTGTTTAACAGATGCTCTCAAGTACCTAATCCCCGACTTTCAAGATGCCACATATGATGCCCAGCTCACGTCGCGTCTCAACACTCCACCGGAAGTACAACCAATGCTTACGATATGTCAGTTGAGGTTTAAAGGCAAAGAGCCCACCGAATGAAGCATTGCTGCCGACTGCCAGATCACCAAGAAAGATGGAGAAACATTTATTGATGCCAATTTCATAGTTGTTCAGTTTTCTTAGATATTTAGATTAGATTAATATTTATAGACCCTTTCATTGTTTTGGAAAGGGTCGTAAAATTTTGTAATAGACTTAAAGGCTGAAGTTTGCACTACTGTGCTTCAGCCTATATTCTTTTGTGAAACTCGACCAATAGTCCTTTATTTGACGAGAAGGCTGTTTTATGCATTTGTGCACTATTGTCTCTTGTCTGGAATGCTTTCTAGTTTGAAGGTAGGACTGCGACATAGCGAATTATATAATGGATTGTTGAGCAGCTTACATGGTACTTTTATCTGCATCTGTCCTCTTTCTTTTCATATGAATTGCTGTGTTATTATCTTTTGCTATTATTGAATACGTGTATGCGCTGTAACAACAAATCTTTATTTCATTCCACTATTGGATGTTTTGTGATATGCCTTTCTTTTAATCATGCATGTAGCAATGATATGAATGACAATGTGTAGTAATTCGCTATTATCGCTCTGCATAACTAATTATGCAGAGCAATCTTAAATGGTTTAAACATCTATGCTTTAGTGTTAGAGTCATCTATATGCCTGCCTTAAAGCACAGATTATCAAACGCTACGCTTTGAAAGATTGATAAGTCCCGGGATTAGATTATAGTTAATATATATTTCGCTGATAGTTTTAGTTGTTTATTCATCACTATCATACCTCACAAGTTATTCATACATCCCACTTTTATCTATTATTGGGAAACTGGTCCCATTATCCCCAGTTGGAGCCACTATCCCAAACGGAAAAGGAGCTGCTTTCAAGGTCCGGACCGGGTGGTTTCCCCTTTGTTGTGGCAGCGATTTTCGAGGCCTCAACAAAATTGGCGCTAGAAGGAGCGGTTCAGCTGTGAATGGAACATAAATCTAAACCTATAAGCCATTCTAAGAGTACTTCACCCTCTGAATCTCCTCGATCTTCCCATTTGTATACTGGTTCGCCGGTACCCAAACAAGAAGAAGAGGAATCAACTGCCACTGCTCAAACCCATCATACCACAGAACAATTAAGTCTTGAATCACCTAAAGTTCAGTCTCTAATCCATAAACTTCAGAGCTTCTCGATTTCACCACAGAAATCTGAGGTATCAGAAAGCAGTGCGACTTCGCAGTTCAACCTCACTCACCCTCTCACCAGACTTTAGAGCGAAAAACTCGGTATTGAACCCACTGAGTTTCCTTTACCTAGAAGGAAAAGGGCAAAGAAAATTACTGAAGGGTCTGCTAGTGAAGGGCTTTCATCCACGTCCTCCATTTCATTTTCTCCACTGCAAGGTCGACCGTCCACTCCCCCATTACAAATTGTCGTTCACCAGGGATCAGAAGCCTCGATATCCCAACCTATTCACTCCTCATCTTTAATCCCTTCCCATACATCCGGAATCCCAACAGTAGTCTCAACCATTGTTGCTATCATAATGTCAGATCCATGGACTAGGCCAGGAGCAGTCAATATGCCTGCACCCTTGCATGATCTACCCGATTATCCCGAAAAATGGCTGCCTAAATTCAATCTAGATGATGGGACTCAGGCTGAAGAACACATCAACAACTTTATGTTAGCAGTTAACCTAAAAGGAGTGACAGAGCAAGATGTTGTTGTAAGACTTTTCCCTTACACTTTACAAGGATCAGCAGGATCCTGGTATTTTTCCTTACCTTCTGGTTCAATTACCAGTTGGAACACATGCCAAGAGCAGTTTCTCACCAAATATGGAGATGATAGGTCCCTAGCAACTTTAATAAACGACCTCTCCAATTTGAGAATAGAGCACAGGGAACCAATAAAAGAGTTTAATGCCAGATTTAATAAACTACTGAATAAAATCCCTACTGCTTCTAAACCAAGTGAACAAATCCGAAGTGAATGGTATATCACTGCCCTACCTGCCAACATAGCCATTTTTGTAGACAGGGCTGGCAAACCTACCTTAGCTGAAAACATGAGAGAGGCACTTGCTGTTGAAAAGCGCATTAACGCTCTAGAAAAGAAAGCTGCTCTAGAGGATAGAAAAGCTAAAAAAGTCTCGTTTAAAGAAGATTCCAAGAAGAAAACCCTGAAGGACCCGTATGACATGGAAGGTTTACAAAAGGTCCTTAAAACAATGTCTAATGAAATGGTTGAGATAAAGAAGCAGGTGGCCGAAACTTCAAGCAAAAGACCATTTATAACTTTTAAGAAAACCGAATCAAAGCCGCCCAATGTAATATCTAACGCTCATTCAGACCAAGAAGAAGAGGAAGAGGAAACATCTTCACAGACCGATGATGAAGAAGAAGTAGCTGAATGCCACGGAATGTGGGATTTTATACTCCCAAACTCTGATACGGAGAATGAAGAAGAAGCCTTCCCGGTTACTACAAGAAGTAAAAGCACTCTTGAACCCGCCAAGGCAATTTCAAAGAAGAGGAGCGCAGGCGCTACTACAGCAAAGGAAAAAGTTCCCCCAAAGAAGTCACCTGTAGTAGTTCCTCAAAACCAGCCTTCAACTTCTAGTTCTCCTTCAACATCCAAGACTCTAGTGGTATCGGATTCAATGGAATATAACATTGTTGATGACATGAAGAAGACTAAGGCAAATATAACCATGTTTAAACTCAGTAAACTAAAACATCAACAAAAGCTACTTCTCAAAGAATTAAATGTTGTTCCCTCTACTCCCCTTCCCAGTGCAAGAGCTGCCAACGATTCAGGCCAGCCTCCTGCAGGTATGGTTGAAATTACCGATTCAGTTTTAATCGAAGATAAATCTAATTCTCACACTCCACCCTTCCTGCTCACTTATGAGATTTATAATAGAAACTTGCACAACTGTTTAATTGATTGACGGGCCTCATCTAATATAATGCCAGCTTCAGTTTGCTCTAAGCTGAACATTGAACCCCAGAAGTCTGCCATTCATATAGTGCAGTTGGATAGGACTAAGGTGCAGGTTGTGGGAGAAATTAATTCTGTAACCATCAGGTTGTCAGCCGACCCCAGAATAGTTCAGAGGATTGACATCTTAATTGCCGACATACCTGAATTTTATGGTTTGATTTTAAGCAGAGATTGGTCCGAAAAACTACATGGGTATATTTCCACAGATTGGTCACATATGTGGCTTCCCTACAAGGGAAAGCCGAATCAAATAAGGATCGATCGGGAGAAGCATATGACCCACACAGTTACTGAATTTGAGCAAGAAAACCAACCTGTGGCATTCAACAACAATATTTTGGGGAACTATTCGTCCGAATCATTCTTTGGCAACTTTGTTGCCCAACCATCTCCTTTTTCAGTTAATCATTTTACATCTCAGATTGAAAATTTTTCACAAACAGATAAGTCCAGATGTTTTAATGATGCTAAGAAAATTGTAGATATGTTTGTTAATACTCCTTTATTTTGGTCTTTATATTTTGATGGCTCTAAGTCCAGTGAAGGCTCAGGAGCAGGTTGCATTTTGGTTAGCCCGCAAGGAGAAAAGACAATGCTGTCTTGTAGGTTAAAATTTGAGTGTACTAATAACATAGCCGAATATGAAGCTTTGGTCCAGGGTTTATATAAAGCGATCGGCCTTGAAGTGCGATATCTAAAAGTGTTCGGCGATTCAGAAATCATTGTTAAACAAGTTAGAAATGAAATTCATTGCCTTTCGACTCACCTTAAGCATTATCAATCGCTAGTGCAGGATCTTACCTCACACTTTTCAGCCTTCAACATTTCTTCTATTCCTAGGTCACAAAATTCAGTAGCCGACCTACTACCCAATGTAGCCTCGAAAATGCTACCTTCCGAAGACTACAGCCTTGATAGATTTTCTGTAGAATTACTTTTTAGACCTTCAATTCCTGACAATGTCACTAATTGGAGAGTATTTAACCATGACGAATATATCTTGCAGTTTCTAACTTCGGAACAATCCTATGACAATCAAGTCATTGAGGAAGATGATCACGACCTACAGATGAAACAAGTGTCTTAAGAAAATTCGATTCCTAAACCCGTGGTGAAGCTTGAAGACCTTTATGATATCAAAGACAGGTTTAAACCTGTAATTAATGCAAAGCTTCAAAGTTCCACCCTTAGGTTTGAATTAATAAATCTAGGCACAGAAGATGCTCCTCAAAACATCAACTTAGGAATAGGACTTTCCCAAGAAGAAAAGGAAGCATTTATTAAACTATTGAGAAAAAAAAAACAGGTCTTCGCTTGGAAATATGATGACCTAAAGACATATGATACATCTATTATCCAGCATACCATCCCTATGCTTCCTGATCAGAAACCAATTCAGCAAAAATTAAGAAAAATACATCCAAATTTGGAGACCCAGATAAAGTCGAAGCTTAATAAGCTTTTGAAAGCCAAAATTATCTTTCCGGTCCGACATTCAAGTTGGGTCTCTAATATGGTGCCAGTCAGGAAGAAGAATGGCGACATTCGAATCTATATTGATTTCAGGAACCTCAATAAAGCGAGCTTGAAAGATAATTTCCCGTTACCTACTATGGAGCAAATTCTTCAATCAGTAGCAGGTTCTGAATTGATTTCCTTTCTTGATGGATTCTCCGGATACAACCAAGTTTTGGTTCATCCTGATGACCAACTTAAAACCACATTCAGAACAAAATGGGGAACTTATGCGTATCAGAAAATGCCTTTTGGACTCATAAACGCAGGAGCGACATTCCAGAGAGCCATGGATATAGCCTTCAAAGGGTTGATTAATCGATCAGTAGTCGTCTACTTAGACGATATTACTGTATATTCTAAAAAGAGATATAATCATTTGCATGACTTAAATCAAATCTTTCAGCGATGCAAAAGGTATGGTATTTCTCTAAACCCAAAGAAGTCTTTCTTTGCTCTTGATCAAGGAAAGCTCTTAGGCTTTATAGTATCCAAGGATGGCATTTATATTGATCCTGATCGGATTAAGGAAATTTCTGAAATCCCTTTCCCACACAATAAAAAATCGATGCAGTCATTCTTGGGTCAGATTAATTTTGTCAAACGATTTGTTCCAGATTTCTCTCAAATTGTATTACCACTTCAGACAATGATCAAGAAGAATTCAGTCTTCAAGTGGGGAGCAGAAGAAAAGCAAGCTTTTGATGTTATCAAGCAATCAATAATCAATGCCCCAGCCTTGAATACTCCCAATTTTTCTAATCATTTTACATTGTATACCGTTGCGTCCGATGTATCCTATGCTGCAGTTCTCACGCAGCCAAATGCTCATAACTTGGAAGCACCCATTTCATTTTTTAGCTCAAATCTTCAGGGTGCCGAATTAAATTATTCCGATGTGGAGAAACAAGCCTTTGCTGTGTTCAAAGCAGTTAAACATTACAGGCCCTTTCTTTTGAAAACTCACACGAAAGTTATAGTCCCTTTCCCGGCGGTAAGGTAACTTTTAATTCAAAAAGAACTAGGTGAAAGAAGGGCCAATTGGGTCACAGCACTTCAAGAATATGACCTAGAAATAAAGCCAGCAAAGATTGTTAGGGGCCAAGGTTTTTGCAGGATATTGGCAGGAGCATCAAACATTCCTGAATCAAGCGACATGGATCAGACTCAAACAATCAATCAGATAAGTGTCACTGATTCCGAATCTCAATATGCAGATTTGATATTTTATTTGAAGAATGGTTATGCTCCTCCAAATTTATCTTACAAAAATAAAAGGGCCATTAGGTTAAAAGCAAAGAATTTCACTCTCATTAATGATGTGCTCTTTAGACAAAATTATGATTCTATCCTGTTAAGATGTCTTGAGAGACCTGAAGCTCAAAAAGTTTTACAGGAACTACATGATGGGCCAGCGGGAGGACATTTTGGGGCAGACACGACAGCCCACAAAGTTATTCATGCTGGATATTATTGGCCTACACTGTTTAGAGATGCTCATGAATACGTAAGAAAATGCTTCAATTGCCAAACTGCTAGTGGAAGACAACGGAAATCAGCTTTCCCCCTGCAACCTGTCAACATTGAACAGCCATTTGAACAATGGGGATTAGATATCATTGGAGAGATTACTCCACCATCTTCCAAACAACACAGGTATATCCTCACTGCTACCGATTATTTTACCAAATGGGTAGAGGCTATTCCTTTGAAGGCAGCTAATTCAGAGGCAATCATCGAGTTCATAGACCAATTCATCATTACCAGGTTTGGTGTCCCAAATGCTCTCGTTTTTTATAATGCTTCCTATTTCTCAGGAAATGGTATATATGATTTTGCTATTAAGAGGGGGTTTAAATTGAAATATTCTGCTAATTATTATCCCCAGGGAAATGGTTTAGCAGAATCTACTAATAAAAATCTCATCAAAATCATTAAGCGAACTGTTGAACAGAATCATAGAAACTGGCACAAATCTCTAGTGTTTGCATTATGGGCTGATAGGATTACACAAAAGGCTTCTATAGGTTCCTCCCCATTTAATCTAGTTTACGGAAAAGAAGCAGTATTGCCTACCAATCTTGTTCTACCCTCTTTAGCCCTAGTACAGTACATCGAAGAGACTCCTTCTTCCTCTATCCAACTTAGACATGACCAAATTCTCAAATAAGAAGAAGAAAGGGAGAAAGCCAGAATCACTCACGCCAAACATCAACAAATGATCAAAGCATCCTTTGACTTAACCTCATCCGATTCCAAACACTTCCAAGTTGGTGACTTAGTTCTCAAATGGGACAAGGCCCATGAAGATAAAGGTAAGCATACCAAATTTCAGAAAATGTGGCTTGGACCATTTCAGATCTGTGACAAGATAGGCCATTCAACCTTTATATTACAAGACTTATCAGGGGTGAGAGATTCTCTCCCTGTTAATGGCCTGGTCTTGAAGAAATTCTTTAATTGAGAAGGTGATCCCTTCTCCTCTTTGTAGATTTGTGTAGTTTGTAGCATCGATAGGAAATAAAACTGTAGAGTATCTCCATTGACCTTTAACATGGTTTGAAAAAGCTGTCTCACAGAATAATACAAATATTTGCTTTTAGATAGTAGAACCCTCAACCAAAAGGAATAATTTCTAGGGAACTAGATATCTGGTTGTTCTGAAATCACCACTTAACGTTTTGAAGACTCTTCTCGAAAGGTTAAAGTTCTGTAAATCATTCTCGGTTTTTAAATACTGGTCTCCAAAGGTTATTCATTTTAAGATAAAAACTAACCCGTTTTTAGCATCTTCAACTCTTCACCTGTCATCCATTTGCTCTTAAGGAGAAAATTGTTCACCCCATTCACTAAAGTTTATGGTTACTCAGAGTGTAATTCTAAAATATAGAAGATTAAAGATAAGAGGTCTTATTACAAGCCTGCTTACCATGTTCATAGGAAAGTAGTTTGACTGACATTACCAATACTGCCTATCATAACAGGGTAATGGCTTGAAATTTCAAGACAAGAGGTCTCATCATGAGCCAGCTTGTTCAGTTAAATTATTACGAGTGAATGGCATTGTCAATAGCTGGCCACCAAACCAGGACAATGGCTTTTTATCTTATCAATGACAAAGAACGAAAAAACAGATAACGCTTAAGTGAGTCATTCACCCGGATAACGGTATAATTATCACATTTAATGAGTAGTAGGCCTCAAATCACCATTAATGCATCTGCAATATACTCTTAGCGATTGGATCCGTAGCCACTATTGAAAATTAATCTTGGCACGCTTCAAATGATATATCTATCTCACTGTGTAGCGTCATTGTTATTATGTTGTTACAATTTCTCTTGCAATTGTGTAGAATTCGTCTTTTGAGAGAAGCTTAAGCATGATGGGGAAAAGATCCAAGAGGGCTACGGGCTCTACTGTTACACCTGTAGTAGGTCAAGCTGCTGCAAATAGCAAGAAAGGTCTCGTTTCAGACACTACATGCACTGGTCTTAACAAGACTACATGGCAGGGCACATATAATCTATTAGAGGCCGAACAACCACAAGTTTCAGTGACAGTAGCTACTGCGGACCCACTCAAAAAGTCCGACGCAACTCTCAAGGAGTTGGCCGATTCCTTTCTTCACAGAATAGCTGCTAGAGAGCAAGTCCTTCCCTACACTGATGTAGTGCGATGGGCAATTGAGGAAATTCCAATCACTGACAGAACGTTCCACACAAGAGACAGACGGATTTTCGGGTCATTCAAGCCAGACGACCTGAGGGAAATGTATCATTTTCCTGAGCTAGAGAAAATCTACAACAAAGACTTCGTGGAGAAGTTTGCAGCTGAAAACGATGTACCATCTGAGCCCATTCGGGATTGGAGGCAGAACCCGGCCAAACACAAGCACGAGAGCTCGGGTAAGTATTCTGTTGATTCCTTGGCTTCTCCCTATTGCTATGCGGGAATTATGATGTGTAGGCTATGGGGATTACATGATTCTGCCAATTTCGTTATAGAAATGGTTCCCCTAATGGAAGCAGCTGTTAATAGTTTTATCATGGATTGGGCCACCATTCTTTCTGATAAATTGACTGTAGCTATTCGGGATTTTAGAGCTAAATCTGTAGTCACCGAAAGGAAAATCCCCCCATTTTATTATAGCGCCTACATTATGGACACATTGTGTTTTAACTCTGAGTTTCCCATCCTCGGTTGGAGATGGACCACCCAAGACCCTTCGCCCATTCATTTGTATCATCAGAAATTATGGAAGTCCTCTTACAAGGACCATTTGTATCAAATTTGCAATGGTTTTATGGTTCCCATTCATTATTCCATTTTTGATCGGCCTATTCCCAAAATCTCCTATCTCGCTTCCTTCGACTTACCAGCTATCGCAGGATGGTTTGGAGAAGAGCACTTTACCTATATTAGGGTTTATGGAAGCCAAG
Source organism: Pinus tabuliformis (assembly GCA_031772625.1). NCBI lineage: Eukaryota > Viridiplantae > Streptophyta > Pinopsida > Pinales > Pinaceae > Pinus > Pinus tabuliformis. The sequence goes on along the minus strand of CM062804.1, from coordinate 141,693,323 downwards.
CCAAACCGCATGTTCTCCCTCTATATGTTCCAGACAAACTGTTAGCCCGAGAGATATCCTACCAAATTATGGCTGAGAGTGTAACCCAAACACTCAAGAAAGAGAAGAAGAGGGGCTGGCCCTCTTTTCCCTTAAGGATGGGTGTTTTTACTCTGCATAATCTCCAACATGCAGAAAAAGAGGCTATAAAGATGCAAGCTTTATCCCTGCCCACTATGCCAGCCAGACTCTATGATCCACATAAAACTGCTTACAATGCCCTAGAACAGGCCAAACTGACTAAGATTGACCATCAAGAGGATGAGTTTGATGACCTGTTCAGAGCTTCCGATTCAATAGGCCAAACCAAGCAGCTTGCCAAGATGAGATATAATGATGAGAGTTTAACTGAGTTCAATAAACTTAGAGAGCAGAGGTTGCAAACTCTGCCTCTAGATTTATTGTCATTAACCTCAGCGTCCTCCTCAAGCGAGCCTGGTCAGAAGCATACAACCCAATCTCCTGTTGTAAATAAAGAACAAAATAAACAACAGGAGGAAAGACAAGAGAAGCAGCAAGCAGAGAAGCAGAAAAAGGAGCAAATGGCTAAGAAGCAGAAAGAGCAGAAGGAACAAGAGCAAAGAAAGCAGAAGCAGATAGAGGAACAACGGAAGAAGGAAGAGGAAGAAAAACAAAGGAAAGAACTGGCAGATAGGCAGAAAAAGGAATTAGAAGATAAGCAAAGAAGAGAGCAAGAAGAGAAACAGAGAAAGGAGTTAGAAGAACAGCAGCAGAAAGAGTTGGAGGAGCAAAAGAGGTTGGAACAAGAAAAGGAGAAGAGTAAATCACAGACCTCCATAGATCCTGAATTGCTGAAACAATGGAATCAATTCGATTCCATTATCAATGGAAAGGAAGGCTCCAAAGACGCACCAGACACCACTTCTTCTCAGGTTCTAGGCGGAACCAGCGGCCCACCCATTTCAAAGGATCTCGAGGTAATCACCAAAGACCCTTCCGATAAGATTGTGCTCCACGTGGAAGATATCCCTGCCCTGGACGTTTTCTACAGCCCGAGGCTCAAAGCAGTTGTTAAGCGCTCAAGGAAGAGACGAAGACTTGATCAACCTTCCATCTTTCCTGAGCAGACAGTCACAGGGAATGTAGTATGGAAGGAAGAATTGGACCCCTCTGATGATCTTACCAAGCTATCGCAGTATGCGGGAGCTTATTCTGCAGCAACTATAGATAAAGCATCAGAGGTAAGTCTTTTGTTAAAGACTAAGGACCAAGAGATTTGTACATTGCAAGCAAAAGTAGCCGAAGCACGAAACAAGACAGCACAGGTAGAAGAGCAGTTGCTGGCGCAACAGCAAGCAAACAATGTATTAACCCAGGAACTGCAGACTGAAAAACAGAGGATTGATCAGAGTGCAATCCAAAAGCAGAAAGAATTAACGGAGGCATTGGCACAATTGAGAGAGGCAAACGAGCTAATGACGAATTCAAAGGATGAGCAAATCGCTCAATTATTAGCACAACTCGAAGATATCAAGGGCACTAAGAAAGTCGAGAATTTCAGAGCAGAGGCAACTCAAATAAATAATGCATTAATCTCTCAGGTTAGACTCTTGTGCCAACAATTAACTGAGGCTGAGCCATTATGTGAAGTATCTACAACATTATGTCAGCAGATTGAAAAAGCCAGAAATGAGCTAGATCAGACCGAAGAAACCATAACTTCATATCTTGATTGGCAAGATACTGATATGGGGAAAGAAGCAAAATTGCCTAGGATCTATGAGCCATTCAAAGACATACTCTTCATGGAATGGAACACTCAGATGATGAAAGCGGAAAGGGCAGCTTCAAGGTGTAAAATGATTGCCAACAATATGATTGATTTGGTCAACAATACAGTCTATTGGGCCAACATGATCTCTCAGTGTACACCTGGAAGCATAACCACGACGAACATAATTGAACAAACAAATTATCATGGACTGGAAGAAAGGAGAAAGTTAATCGCTGGAGTAAATACTTTAACCTCCGACGCATATTGGCACTTTCTAATCAAGCCGCACACTCAAAGGTCGGCTCTTAAGTGTTTAACAGATGCTCTCAAGTGCCTAATCCCCGACTTTCAAGATGCCACATATGATGCCCAGCTCACGTCGCGTCTCAACACTCCACCGGAAGTACAGCCAATGCTTACGATATGTCAGTTGAGGTTTAAAGGCAAAGAGCCCACCGAATGAAGCATTGCTGCCGACTGCCAGATCACCAAGAAAGATGGAGAAACATTTATGGATGCCAATTTCATAGTTGTTCAGTTTTCTTAGATATTTAGATTAGATTAATATTTATAGACCCTTTCATTGTTTTGGAAAGGGTCGTAAAATTTTGTAATAGACTTAAAGGCTGAAGTTTGCACTACTGTGCTTCAGCCTATATTCTTTTGTGAAACTCGACCAATAGTCCTTTATTTGACGAGAAGGCTGTTTTATGCATTTGTGCACTATTGTCTCTTGTCTGGAATGCTTTCTAGTTTGAAGGAAGGACTGCGACATAGCGATTTATATAATGGATTGTTGAGCAGCTTACATGGTACTTTTATTGCATCTGTCCTCTTTCCTTTCATATGAATTGCTGTGTTATTATCTTTTGCTATTATTGAATACGTGTATGCGCTGTAACAACAAATCTTCATTTCATTCCACTATTGGATGTTTTGTGATATGCCTTTCTTTTAATCATGCATGTAGCAATGATATGAATGACAATGTGTAGTAATTCGATATTATCGCTCTGCATAACTAATTATGCAGAGCAATCTTAAATGGTTTAAACATCTATGCTTTAGTGTTAGAGTCATCTATATGCCTGCCTTAAAGCACAGATTATCAAATGCTACGCTTTGAAAGATTGATAAGTCCCAGGATTAGATTATAGTTAATATATATTTCGCTGATAGTTTTAGTTGTTTATTCATCACTATCATACCTCACAAGTTATTCATCCATCCCACTTTTATCTATTATTGGGAAACTGGTCCCATTATCCCCAGTCGGAGCCACTATCTCAAACGGAAAAGGAGCTGCTTTCAAGGTCCGGACCAGGTGGTTTCCCCTTTGTTGTGGCAGCGATTTTCGAGGCCTCAACAGGTCCACGTAAATCAGTCTGGACAAGTTCAAGAGGCTTACTAGCTAACCCTTCTTTTTCCATGAAGTGAACTCTAATTTTCTTGTCGACTTGACATGGTTGTCATATTGTATTTTTTGGGATGCTGATATGTGGAAGATCACGAACAACCTTGAATCTGCATGATTTTCTTATTTGATAAAAGCTTGGATGTCCCAATCTTCTATGCCACAACCAGTTTTCATCATTTTTTCTTAAATAGCATTGTTTTTGTCCTCCCTTAAGCATGTATAAGTCTTTTGGAGTTCTTGTAGCTTTGATCATGGTCTCTCCTATATCAAGCTCATGAACAACACATTCATTTAATCGAAACACCACTTCATTTCCTTGATCACACATTTGACTGACACTCAACAAGTTATGCTTTAATCCATCTACATACATAACATTTCCAGCTTTAACCTTTTCTTTCAAGAAAAAAAAGCCTTTACCTTTTATGTTAGCATGAGTGTCATTTCCAGATGAGACATTATTTTCCTTTTCTAAGGAATTATATGACTGAAGTTTTTCTTTTTCACCTGTCATGTGTTTTGAGCATCCACTGTTGATGTACCACTGATTTTCTTGTCCTTTTGTATACAAGGCTATACCACATCTTTCTGTTTGAGATTCTTTCCTTCTCCATATCTTGAGGTTTAATGGAGTTTTCTCCTTTTGAGACATTTGCCAAAATTTGCTCCTGCATTCAGATTCTTCTTGAACAAAGTTGTTACAGATTGAGCATTCTATTTCATTTTGAAGAAGAGAAAAGTTATTATAGGAAATTTTCTTGATCCCTGTTACATTAATTTGATTTCATTCTTCTCTAGTCATGGTGGATTTGTAAGCAACACATTGAGCAGCTTTGTGTCCAAAATTATCACATGAAAAACATTTCCCATTAAATAAGTTCCTACGACTATTGAATCTATTGACCTAATGATTGTAGTTTCAATTGATATTCATCTTTGGAGAAAATTGAGTATGATTTACCTGAGGTTGGTTGTAGCTTCTATTCATCCTTGGTGTAAGTTGAGTCTGATTTACCTAGTGATCTGCTTTATGCCTTTGCTGACGATTGTCATACTGCTCATTGGTCTTTGCTGCATCAAGATAGTGTTTGGTGGAGGTTGACAGCTTCTGCGATTGAGATGCTTCTTCAATATATCCAAGACTTGTCTTTATTAGAGGAGAACACTGAACTTTGATAATTTCATTTAAATTTTTTGATCCTTTAGCAAATCTTAGATTGAGAGATTTCATTTTCTCAAGATCCTTTCTTAGACCCACAATTTCACATTCTAGTTCTTCATTGTGTTTTTCCTTTTCAACAAGTTAGTATGTCAAGGTATCTATAATCATATTCTTTTCTTCTAAACAGATTTTGAGTTTAGATACTTCATGAAGGTCTTCCTCTTCTAAAGCATCCCAAAAATTATCATCATCATAAGCCATGAGAAGTTTGTAATCTTGTCCAGTTTCATCTTCATCACTATTAGATAAACCATCCCTATCTTCATGAGTATAGTAAATCCTTTTATTTGCAACTTGTTTTCTATTCCCTTTTTCATATTCCTTTCCTTTTCAAATTTATCTTTATGAGGACATCTGGTAGCATAATGAATGAATCTGCCACAAGAAAAGCATTTGAAGGGTAACTTACCTTTAAACCTTCCAGAACCCTATTGAAGCTTTTTGAAAAAGTTTACCTGATATTCTTCTTCTGAAATATGTCCTAATTCATTGTGTTCTTCCTTTCCTTTTTCTAAAGCTTTGAATGCGACCTCTCTCGTATCTCATGGTCCTCCTTTTCTCATCTCATAGGCAGTTAAGATTCTGTGAAGATGCGTCATAGTGATATTCTGCAGATCCTATTTTTCTTCTATGGCAGACACTTTGGACTCAAATTTAGCAGACAAGGATCTCAAGACTTTCTCAAATAAGGTAACTTCCTTAATTTCTTTACCCAGATTCTTCATACAACTGACAACCTCATCTATACATAGGAAGTAATTAGCTATACTTTCATCACTATGCATCTTAAGAGTTTCATACTGAATTCTGAGAGTTTGAAGCTTAGCATGTTTTACCTAAGAGTCTCCTTCACAGGTCAAAATTATTTTGTCGCATATTTCTTTAGCTGATTTGAGCTGCATGACTTTGACAAACTCTGATTTTGATAGACTTCCCAATAAAATATTGACAACTTTGACATTGGTTTCATATTTTTTTTTACCTGCCATATCTGTAGGAATTGTTGTTCGAAGTGTATATCCTCCTTCCACAATTTCCAGACATCCATTCCAAGTGATTGTAGATAGGTTGTGGTTCTTATTTTCCAATAAATGAAGTTGCTCCCATCAAAGACTGGCAGTCTGATGGATCCCATGCTTTCTTGATTATTCATGTTGATGGATCTCCCTTCAAGCAATCAAGCTTCTTCTGAAGGACCTATTCTAATACCAATTGTTGGAAATAACACTGAGAGGGGGGTGAATCAGTATTATTAGATGAATAATTTTATTTCCCAAATAGATTTATATACGATACCTCAGTGAAGTGAACTAGCGTGTACACATGACTATGCTTAAAGAAACCAACGTATATACATAGAACTTGGGATATAGACAATTTATCATGTGTTTAGCTTAAACCAGTATATCAGAGATTTATTAGATAGTGCAGTAAAAGGAGAATAAAGCATCACACATAAGCAACACACATGAACACCAAGATTTAAGGTGGAAACCAAATGTGGGTAAAAACCACCTGTTGTTTTCATCTCTGTGTTCTTTTAATAATAATAAAAATCTATTTACAATCTTGTACTAGTGCAGACTCATACCAGTGTTACAGGGAAAAGTGTCTATATAGAACTGCTCTATCCCACTAAGGTGTGACAGCTGCCTTAAAAACAAACAGATTAAAGCTACTTTCATTTTTCCTTTATGAATTATAAATAGAGAGGAACAAGAAGACCAACCTCTGTCTTGCACTAATCTCCTGATTTGATTCCTCTCTTCTTTGATAGTCTTTTGCTACCTGCTCCCTTGCACGCCCAGCTTCACAAAGTACCTGTAAGATCACAGTAGCATAGCACTATAAAAAGACATGGATCTATAATCATAAAAAATCTAGGACCAGATGTAAATTGACCATACAAATGCAACAAATATCAGTGACACAAGAGTATGGAGGAAAATTAGAATAGCTTTTATTGATAAACAAGAAAGAGCCAAGAGGAGTTACAACTAGTTGTTCTGACCCAACATCAACCTCTCAGCAAGGAATCCCCTCTTCACCTCATACAAAGCATAGATCACCCAACAATCTGATGTTTGTCTCAAGAAACCAGCAGCAATTCCTTACAATATGCAAAATTCCAGCCTCTCGATCTCTAGGATGAGGGATCCATATATAGATATCTGTAAGGGGGATGAGTCAGCTTGTGATTTTATTAGTGTCTTCTCTCTGATAGTTCTTGCTTCCACTTGGAGATTGATGGTCTCTTACTCATCCTTGGTCGAATTCGGAGAGGCAAGTGTCACAGGAGAAGTTCCTAGAAGCTTCCATTGCCTCTCCACCTCGCGGAATGACACTGCCATTTGTCATTTCTCGCCCATCGCACCCCATATAAGGGCTTTTTGAAATGCAATGCACCCACACAGTGTATTTATGTGAGATGGAACGCACTTGGCCAGTGGAGCAGCTGAAATGATCCTATTTTGACCCATTCTGAGCAGTTTTTCATGGAGAACTTCTGGGAGAAGTTGTAATCAGTTGACCTTGTTCCTTTAGGGGTTAGAACAACACTTTTAGGGACTTAGGAGCCCTTGGTTTATGGACATTTCATGCTTGGGGTTGTAGTGCCCAAAAATGTCTATAACAGTTGCCCCCTAAAGCATGAGGTCGTTAATCTTTTGATGTCGGGTGAAATGCTTTATTATGAGGATCCGAAGTTCTTTCAAGCTGGGAGGAGACCTGTAATAAGATACAATACAATACATTATCTTCATAATATTTTCATGATCTAGCTAAGGCGGGCATTCCCATGCTCAGCTTTATAGATTCATTTTCATGTACATAGGACAGACAATCATCTGAGTGTAGACTGATGATTCTGATAGAGCCATCATCCCTTTGATTGGATGATTATCTGTGCAGCAATGATGTACATTTGATGTTTTTATTTTCCTGAATGTATATCGCAGCCCGGATGGATGAGACTAGATCCGGGGTCTTCAATCTCGTTCGATCTTCACTCGAAGTACAAGCCTATCCATGTGAGAAATGTTCTGAAGTCGAACATGGAAAGGCATTGCTTGATTACCAGTCAATGATGTAAGTTGTTAACAAGCGCGAGAGGAATCACCGATAGTGATAATGACCCTCAAGGTACTGCAATACAATTCATGTGGTGTGAATAAAGGACTTGGCGTCGAACACCACGCAAAATTTTTCGGTCAAAGGTCATTGATGTAAACCTATCGCTGGAAGTGAGAAGCTTGCCATTGAGGCATGCAAGCTTCAAAGTACTGAATGGGGTGTTCCTAGATCAACTTCTTCGATAATGAGCTGATGTCAACAAGAAGTGATCCATCACAGTAGGGCCTTAATGAATCCCACATCAATGACACGGAATGGAGCAAATGATTTTAATTGAGGTGAAGACGATCTGGTGATATAAGGTTCAGGGTGGCGGTCATGAAAGAATGGAGTATAAATGTATGGCAGTGGGTGAGACACAGGTGAATTATTTGAATGACTTCTCTTGAACATATCGGCGACACTGATGTGATGGATTGGTAGCATTAACCCCAAATGTGGATGGTATGATGGGACCATGGTGATGTGACCGGTGAATGAAACAACCCAACCCGACTCGGACGCGGAGTGGAAGTGTCATGTTCAAGAGCGACTTGCTACCAACAAAGTTTCTTCAAGTTTTCTTCCCAATTTTCCCCAGTAATTGCTGACCAGTACCTATTTATTTTTGCCAAGCTTGAGGAGGATAACATATGCTTGTTCTATAATTTTCCCTTCGGGCAAACCCATCGCTATGTTTTAACGAGCCTAGTGATAGTGAAACTCATTCTCGTCTATAGACAAGTTTGTCGCTATTAAAATTTTAACGAGTTTAACGACAAAGATAACTCGGTCCTTTTCAATTTTAGAGAGTCCGAAAAGGAACGTAAAGGTAACTCCAAAATTCCTTTTTCGTCATCTAATCCCTTAAGTCCGAAAAAGTATAAAACAATACAGAAGGGATAAATTTTCGATACTTTTAACGAGCCGAACAAAACAAGCGCTCGATCTTTTTGTGTAATAATCCCTCAGGTCCAAAAAGATTAAAATTTAGAGGAGGGATAGCACTTCTTGTCCCTTTAACGAGCTGGAGAGGCCAATGGCTCGGCAATCTTTTCATATTTTACGAGTCAGTTGAAAAGAGCTTAAAGGAGACGCGTCTTTTGAGGAACGAGTGATAAAATGGGTAGCAACTGATTCCAGGTAAGGTTTGGAATTTTCCAATCATGGCAGTGTTACAAGGATGGCTAATGAGATCACTCTTCGTAGCTGTTCCTCAAAATGGGTAAACAATCAAATGGAGGTGAATGATCGGCCAATGCAAAAGTGGAGGTGACGGTGCAAACACGACCAAGGCTTTAATGGCTGAAGTACTACATTCACGATGGTTATTTACCGGGGAATAGTTCATTTTTTAACGAGCTTAAACACGGGGGGAAACATTTGCTCATGGCTTATGTTTATTTTTTAACGAGCTTGAACTATGTGCTAAAACTACTCGAATAATCCAGTCGTGTGATAGGAATGTCTCATATAAAACGGCAATTTTTAGAGTTTTGCCCCACATCCTTTCTTAATGCAAGTTAGGAAATGACCAATCCAAAAAACAGATAAATGATCGCTCTTTGCTTGCATGCCAAAAGGTTTGCATGCCCCGAGGTATAAAACAGAATTTCAAGGTTACCCCTTCTTCCTTCTGTTAAAACATTTGTTTTACCGGGAGAGGTCTACCTCTTACAGGTTACCAAAGATTGCTCTATTTACGACGTAAACAAAACACTTCTTCGGCGATGTTCATCGAAATAAACAAAGGTGAGTGGCGATGCCCACCAACTCACATAACTTTGACAAGAGGATCTTATTCCAGTCCAACTCCCTCTTCCAATCTCGGAAGGGAGTACGGAAGTCATATACTCTTGCGGAAACCTACCCTATGCCCAAAGTTTTCCTGCCGAAGCAGACCAGGGTGCATGCCCCCTGTGTTTCAGTCGTGTCCCCCGAATCACTCGCGCTCATCAGGTGGGCGGACTGGAGATTGAGACATTTCTTGCGTGAAAAGACCATTCAGGGATGGTATATGACTATTTGCTATGCGTGAACTGGGGAATGAAAGTTGGTCTATGAGCTTGACCACTCTTCCTTCGTGCGGAAAACACATTACTCTAAAGAGTGAGGAGACAATCGCTCCCATGCAATAAATATAGTCTCGTCCAAGGAGTAGATTATAATACAGGGGTCCTTGAACTACCATTACGTTCATTTGAATGGTTTTCCCTCTCAATGTTATGGGCACATTGGGAAGGATCCCTAACGGTCGACTGGTTCCTTTATCAAAGCCTGTTAGATTTCTCATCTCAGGCAAAAGTGATGGCGAACCAAGTGCTTTCCAAGCAATTGAGGAAAGGATACTCACAGAAGCCCCTTCATCTATGATGGTACCGGCCATAACCATTTTATCTATTTGAACAATGATTCGGAATGGTATACTAGCTGGTAAACGGGGTCTGCCTAGTTGATTCCAGTCGAAGGAGACAACTAGGTTGCTTGGAAGTGGGACTGAATAGACGGTCGGGTACGACTCTGACGAACTTCCTTCCTGCGGTAAAGGAACGGGTAAATTGCCCCCATGTTCGTTGGAGTCTATGCTTATGAAAAGAATTTGGATGGTGTCATCCTTGTTCTCTTCGATGACTGTATCATCTGAAGATGGAACCTCTGAAGGCAAGACCGGGTCAACTGCCGCCTCGACCTTTTGACTTTCATCTAGTATGGGTTCAGATGGTTTGTCTTCAATGATAGATGCTTTAGTCGACAACTTGAGCGGGCCAGCCGGATTTTCAACTAGTGACGGACTCGGCAAGATTTTTTTATATCCAGGAGGAAGTTGTAACGGTGAAACTGGACGATTGTCCAAAACTATTTTAGCCTCGTCTAAGAAGGGACAACAGTGGATGGCATGATTTCCTTCGCACAGTTTACAAGGAAATCTATATTTTCCTTTTTGCCCTGGGGCTTCACTTTCACTAGTTGACGGTGTGTTTTCAACATGATCATCAGAGGTTGACGACACCGAGTTGTGCAAACGAGGAGACCAGTCCCTTAAGATCTGAGGGATACAAGGACAATCTCTATGATAGTGGTCTCCTTTGCAAATGACACATGGTGATTTAGGCTTGGTCAGTGCAGTGTGTGGATTTTTGCTAGACGACACTCGTTTGCCCCCATTCGCTTTTGGCTCCTTCTTCTTCTTCTCTTTCTTCTTCTTTTCCTTCTTCTTCTCAGGTACTTTACTTTTGGCTTTACCAGCCCCATCAAGTGAAGAGGAAGGAGGAGAGGAAGAATTAGAGGAAGTAGAAGGTTGGTGGGTAACTCTGGACTCGTCTAGTTGCTGATTCGATTATTCAGGAATTGCGGTGTTCTGAACGACAGAGGTTGAGAAGAGCCATACAGGAAAGCCAATTGTCAGTCCTGGAAGCGACAATGTGGCCATATGGGGTGCACCAACATCTCCCCAAGAGGAGAAGGGACTAGGATTTCCTCCAAGGGGAATTCCTTGATTGGTGGATTCCATTTTCTCAACCCAAGATCAACGTAGGAAAGGGTAATGAATATTCCATTTAAAATAAATTTTAGACGCTTTGACACAACTTATTTTTTCAATTTTTAAGAGTCGAGAAAAAACAAAAGATGACTCTAGTCTCCTTCGATTTTTAATGAGCCTGAAGTGACAAGTGCTCAGATGGACCTTTTCTATTAAAGGGTCTGAAAAGGAACGAAAGGGACTGCTCTGGAAATCTAGGTAGAGGGATTACCAAACCAATCACAAAACTACAGAATACTTTTTACGGTATGGCAGTTAATCTTCCCAAATGCTGTGTTCAGTGCATTGCGATCGATAGGGCAGCAGACATGGCTTCCTATGGATAAAGGATTAAGCCTATTGGGGTCTCCCAAAATATACTCGACGGTACGTGGGAGCACAAGTCCGTACTGGCACTTATCGTCTCAAAGTGGAGGAATCACCCAACCATCAGTAAGAACAACAGTTACCAGGCTTTACGATGCCGGAATACGCCTCTAGCCTAGACTTCTAAATGTTGTGCGTTAGGTTCCAAAGCGTTGTTAGATTCATTGAATTTATTTTATGTTTGATCTTTTTTATGAAGTTTGCCTTTCAGGTTCACTGCGAGATGTAGATGTAATTCCTAAAATGTAATCTAAGATGATAAACAATCTTTTTATCTTCTTTGTGCAATGAAAATCCTAGCTACTGAGGAAAGAAAGACAAAATCTTTTCACAAAGAACAAAGAGCACACTCTAAATGCACTTTCCTAAACCAAACCAATCAGACTGTCTATATGCAAATGCACATGCATGTATTTGTTTTCGAATTTCTTAGTATATGAATGATAAGAAGAAAGCTGATGCACAAATCTGAATTTCTTTTCAAGCGACAAATATCAACAAGTTTCTTTTCGAAATAAAAAATGGAGACGATCACAACATCTTACGATTTTGAAATGAATACCTATTTTCGACACTAGAAAAATTACAACTTCAGACCAAAAACAATAGTAACAGGATAATCGACTATCAACAACAATCAAACTCTTTCCTATGATCGAAATCGACACTCGCAACAGTTTCAAATCAAAGGACGACAGTACGATTACGCTACTTTTGCAAAGGAGAACTGAAAATGACTCAAAAAACACACAAAAACATTTACAGTTCTTTTGTACAAAGGAGGCGGAATAATAGCAAGGAAAAGGGGTTTCAAATAGACATATACTGATCACAGGTAGCAAAATTTAGGAATAGAACTGGAAAGAATGAATCACAGAAACCAAAACTGCACAGAGCCTAGTCTGATCAGCGCACCTGTAACACAGAGAATTTGAAATGCAGCGCACCTTCTCCACTCGGGAAGTGCGCTGAAGTTTAGATTCTCTGAATAGTGCCTGCGTTGGGCCAGAAATGAGACTCTGTTTGGGTTCCAGGTCACAGTTTGCAGTTCAGTTCGTGGGTTTTGGCCGAGCAAAAGGGTAATCAGTAATGCAACAATCAGGGGTAGATCTAAGGAGGATCTAAGAGCTATCACAAGGGAAATCAGAAAGTTTATGAATCAGTTGTTTAAATCATAAACAGATTCAGTAGATGGACTGAAGTAGCATTTATCTACTTTGCATTTGCTATGGCAAATGCAGTTCAAATGCTACCTGTAAGTTTATGAAATAGATAACAAGGAATGATAAACAAACAAACTAATTCGTCCCCAGTGGAGTCGCCATTTTGTTACAGGGACAAGTGTCTATATAGAACTGCCCTATCCCACTAAGGTGTGACAGCTGCCTTAGAAACAAACAGATTAAAGCTACTTACATTTTTCCTTTATGAATTACAAATAGAGAGGAATAAGAAGACCAACCTCTGTCTTGCACTAATCTCCTGATTTGATTCCTCTCTTCTTTGATAGTCTTTCGCTACCTGCTCCCTTGCACGCCCAGCTTCACAAAGTACCTGTAAGATCACAGTAGCATAACACTATACAAAGACATGGATCTATAATCATAAACAATCTAGGACCAGATGTAAATTGACCATACAAATGCAACAAATATCAGTGACACAAGAGTATGGAGGAAAACTAGAATAGCTTTTATTGATAAACAAGAAAGAGCCAAGAGGAGTTACAACCAGTTGTTCTGACCCAACATCAACCTCTCAGAAAGGAAGCCCCTCTTCACCTCATACAAAGCTTAGATCACCCAACAATCTGATGTTTTTCTCAAGAAACCAATAGCAATTCCTTAGAATATGCAAAATTCCAGCCTCTGGATCTCTAGGATGAGGGATCCATATATAGATATCTGTAAGGGGGATGAGTCAGCTTGTGATTTGATTAGTGTCTTCTTTCTGATAGTTCTTGCTTCCACTTGGAGATTGATGGTCTCTTACTCATCCTTGGTCAAATTCAGAGAGGCAAGTGTCACAGGAGAAGTTTTTGGAAGCTTCCATTGCCTCTCCACCTCGCGGAATGACATTGCCATTTGTCATTTCTCGCCCATCGCACCCCATATAAGGGCTTTTCGAAATGAAATGCACCCACATAGTGTATTTAGGTGAGATGCAACGCACTTGGCCAGTGGAGCAGCTGAAATGATCCTGTTTTGACCAATTCTGAGCAGTTTTTCATGGAGAACTTTTGGTAGAAGCTGTAATCAGTTGACCTTGTCCCTTTAGGGGTTAGAAAAACACTTTTAGGGACTTAGGAGCCCTTGGTTTATGGACATTTCATGCTTGGGTTTGTAGTGCCCAAAAATGTCTATAACAACCAGTACACAGGCTTCTACCGCTAGAAGGTGACAAGCTTCTCTCGTTTTCTAGCTTCTACTAGAAGGGAGCTACAACTCCCTAGCTCTTGTACTACCCAATATGTTTACTAGTACGTAGGTGTCATCCTACAAAAAACTCCAGTCTTCCACCAGGGACCATGTTTCATGATTTTTCTGACTAGATACTCCTAGATCACAACATGACAAGCTGAAGGCCATGTTTCATCAAATTTTCATACTAGACCCATCAAAGACATTTAAACTTAAACTCCATCAACCAAAATTCAGTTAATCTGAAAAATCAAATCACTAACACCAGAACAGTGTTCTGAACCCAAAACCCTACATCATCATCCAGAATACACAAAAATCTTGCATTAGAGTGTATACACTACTTGGTTGAACCCATCCTGTGTGTATATGCTACTTCCTTTAACCCAAGCTGCGTATATCTCTAAAGATACTGAATCATAAACTTCTAAACCATAGACTATACCAGTTAGTGATATTTTCAAGATCCACTATCATATTACAAAGTTCAAAACTAGATAGCAACAAGGATCACCCTTCCTTCTCAATCAATCAATCAATCAGACTCAAATTCATTATACAACAGTTCTAGGTTCAGATCTAAGATGACTTTATTGGGAGACAACACTGAAACAATAGAATTTGATCAAATAGATCAGTCAAATCTAAAGAGAATCTTTTCATCTTGTATACGCTACTTGAAAGAGTCGAACCTTCATGTACACACACTTTGGCAGAGATGAATAGGTGCAAACATCAGATCTGGTCTCAACGAACATCAGATCATTCAAGAATAAGTCATTTCAAGTTTCATGATTCCTGATCCAATATTGAACTCAAGGTGCAAATGAATATTTCAGATCCAGTCCCAAACATAACCCTACAACATAATATATATACTTCAGATAGAAGTATTCCTTAGAATCTCATTACTTGCACACTCTGTCCTAATTATCTTCTCCTCCTTATATCCTTTTAGGCCTTTCTTAATACCTTGGACCCAATAACTAGGGTCAATACTGTGGACCAAATGCCTTGGTCCAATTACCTTAGATCAAATACCTTGGACCAAAAACTTGGTTTTCCAACATGTACGCACTTTTCCTCCTATGAAAGTGTGTGTATACATTATATGCTACTTATGTTCTATAATGCACCTTGGACAAAGTGAACCAACGTATACCTTTCTTTCTTCATTCTTTGGAGTCTGATTTGTAATCCTTTGCTATTGACCTGCTGCACTATGAACTTTCATCTGAGAGAGTTTCCATCAAGGACAACACCTGTATCATAATGCCAACAGCTACAGGTGTGGTACGGTTGGTAGTCCCAAACAATTCACGATCTCTACTGAAATTATGTTCTTTTGGCTCCCATTGTCGACAATGAACTATAGCGGAGAACCCTTCACCCACATTTGTGAGTGGAATAGTCACTCTCCCTCCTCTGGGTCTTCAGGTTCATCCTTCTTAATCTTGGTGGTGGCAACAGTGGAACTAGCCTTGGCATTGATAATCTTCTTCCCTTTGTCATTTCCATTATCGATTTCTGAGTCAGAGTCAGAACATGCATCTAATTCGGAAGCCTTCAGTTTAGCCACCAGTGACTACTTGGCTCGACACTCACTTGTATTGTCATTAGGGGAGTTTTGAGGTATAAAATGGGCCTCCTAAGGAAATTATAAAAAAATAATGGAAATAATAAAATAAGATTTAATTACATCATCAAATTTTAGAGGGAAAAAATAAAAATATTTTTTTTCAACTCATATTTTCAACTTATCTCCCAATTGGTTTACTCAAATTTTGAGAAGAAACACTTTTTGGATGAATAATTTGATTCCTCGTCCAAGTAGTACCCATGTTTCATACTTTTGATGAACCCTGCTACACAAAAAATGAGAAATACATGAAAAATGTAATTGCAATCACGTTTTTCAAGTATTTTTCATTTTTTTGTGTAGTAAGGTCCATCAAAAGTATGTAACATGGCACTCCTTGAATGAGGAATTAGATTTTGCATCCAATGAGTACTCCCACTTGAAATTTGAGTAAAACCTTAGCAAGATAAGTTTAAAATACAAGCTGAAAAAGTAGTTTTATTATTTTATTATTATTTTATGTTTTTACTTTTTTATTCCAAAAATGGTGAATCATCCCCCATGGTTGACATCATCATCTTGAATCCTATTGGTTCTTATAAAGTTTATTTTGGTTGTACATTTTTCTTAGGAGGCCCATTTTAGACCTCAAAAATCCCCTAATGGAGTGGGTCTCTTATGGAACTCACACAATTTTCCAATGTCCTTCCTTTTCTTCCTGGTGTTGTTCTTTACTTGTGACTTCAAAAGGTTGTCTTGGATTTCCCCACCTTGGATTTTCCCTTTGTTTTGTGGTTTGGCGGTGATTTTCCCTTACTTCAAATTCATAAATCCAAAGTCTTGCTTCCTCTGTTTAAATTTCTGCTCGATCTTGACAACATATCGATAGGAGATGCTAAGCAAGGAGATGTCCAGGAACTCCATATCATCCTAGATGTACCTGTGTAGATAGTCACAATACTTGAGTACCAAATTCTGATTAGAATCCTTGATACCTAGCTTCATGCAAAGGGTGTGGAAAACATTTGTGAACACTGGCATATCTTGGTCCCTTCCCTATTGCAACATGGTCCACTTTATGTATTTATCTTCGTATCTCCTAATAGGGTAATATTGTTCCTCAATGGTGTCTCAGAAAGAATTATAAGTGGCTAGGGCTGAAAATAATGATAATTATGTCTCGTCCTTTTGTTCACAGTAGGTTTCCCGCTAGTCCTTGACATGTGGAGCAGCTTTGAGGAGTGAAAAATTATCTTTTTCCTGATTGGAAAAGTCACGAACTAAAAAATATCCTCCCAAAAGATTTAACCATTTTTCTATGGTGTCTTCATCAGTGTGGCCTCCAAATATGGGAATGTGAAAGTTAACCTGTAGCTCAAATGAAGTGGCTTCTGGATGAATATGTGTCACGTGTGGGTAGTTGCCAGAAGATTTACGAAAAGTTATCCATCATCGCATTCCTTTGTCACTCGAGGGCTTCCTCGAGCAATATTTTGAAATGATCTCCTACCGCTTCATCTGTCTTTTCTTTCACCATGGGAGGCCATCAGGGTCTGCTAGGATTACCTTTAAAGGTTCAAACAGTTCGAGCCCTAACTCCTTATACCCTGACCTAGTTGGGGACATGCAAAGAAAAAAAAAGAGCAGACCGCTCTAATACATCCAAACTTATGCAGGAATGCAATAAAATATAGATATACACATAAACACAGATATGCAAAAAAAGTAGAACTTCATTTCATTACTATCAAACAACTGAAATATGCTTACATACAGAAATGGAAATAACTAGCTCAAGTGATGTTAGCTTATCTCTGAGAAGAGATGTGGCGGCTACATTCCTCTGAACTGTGTTACAATGAGGCTCAAGGGAATTTTTATTATTGAACAATAAGGTAAAACCATAAACAACCAAAACCCTAACCCCAAGAGATGGAACGCCAAGGGTTTGTTTTCCCCGTAGGGGTTAGCTCGGCACCAACTTCATGGGGTCGTAACATGGTCATATTATCTCTATCTGGCATGTACAATGCCTCGTTAGAAATATATCTCTTAGTGCCATAGTATTGGTCACAGGTCCCTACATAAGGATATGGGCTTGCTGCGGACCTAAAAAAAACTTCGTTTAGGAGGTCAAGACTTCTCTAGAAGTTTAGGACCCAAAAAATGTCTATAAATAGTAAATGTTGTTACAAAACAAAGAAACTGATGAAACTAACTGGAGGTCTAGGTGGAATAGGTGGGTGGCCACCAATACCCACCTGGATCATTAGATCTATCATAGTGGAAAATATCTCTTGGTTGGAGTGGGAATTCCCTGCACTAGATTCAACACTTGCCATTGACCTACGTTGATCTTAGGTACCGAACTCAAACCCTAGAGAGGGAAGTCTATGCATGGATGATTTATTTGTTTACATGGTTTGGGGATCATTTTGTTTTTTTACTTCCTTTCACATTACATACACTCTTATTTCTAGTAGTCTTCTCAAGGCCAAGACTACATAGCAATAGATCCTAGTGGTTGTACATAAATAGTCATAATAGAACTAGCGACTCCACTAGGGATTTTTCCCTATTTGTCTTTAGATATCTTCTCTTTCACTTTGGATCTAGTTTTTGTGGTCTTCCATTGAGTATTTTTCGTTTGTATGGATTCATTTGGATCTCCATTAGTTTTATTTACTTTAAATATGAAGACATTTTAAATTTGCGTTTTTTTTTTTATTTTTTGTATGAGAGAATAATAAATATGGGAATTCAAATCAAATTTTGGAGATTTATGTACAAAATTATATTGAATTAACAACGTATCTGAATTCCTCCTAAAATTTTGTTCAAAAGAAAATAAATAAATAAATCACCAAAAACAAAGTCTGGATGAGCAATTTATGGCTAATTGAAGATAAGTTAGTTGCACTTTTTTCCATAGCTGCAAACACACAATGGCTTACAAAGAGGCTCTGCCTCAGAACCATTGGGTCACCATTACATCCCTCTAGCTATACCTGCAGTTTCTAGGCTTCCATCTCAATGGTCATACTTGGACTTCTCAGATATTTTGAGAGATCCTATGGTACTCTGTCTCTTTAACTAGATATGTTATTCAACTTCTTATCTAAGTCTATATGTATCACAAATATGAACCATCCTTGTCTTTTGTATTATATTTGCCTTTTTTTCTTGTTAGCTTTTCTCTGTTAGCTGATTTGGTTTCAATTTCAACTCCTTTCTCTCTGGATTTTTCTTCACCTTTTGGATATGTGTGCTACTATTGTTTCCAACTACAAAACATATCAAATTTGATCTTGCCTTGTTTCTGAATTTGATCAATCAATTTGACAAGTTTTAAGGGTCTCCTTGAGGCCTTGCTTGTGCTTGATATTGGTGGTTCTTTTCCTCACAAATTGGATCTCTTTTTCATATTTTTTTTTCACTTTGTTACAGTACAAGTCCAATTTTAGATTTACATTTCATTGATGCATTTTGTTTTGTTTTGGTTGTTTACTCTTTGAGTTTCTCATCCAATTCAAGCCATTGTTTTTCTTTCCTTTTCTCGCATTTGGTGGTTTTCTTTTCAAATTGGTTGTGGCTATGAAAATCGTCACTATAAAGTTTTTTTTGAGTAACTAGATATGTTCTTATCATCACAATTGAAACTATTTGATTACTCTTTTTCGGTGCTAATTGATGCTTGAAATAGGGTTAAGGGTTTCGACATGTGTACATCATTGTTTGGTTATACATTGAGATACAACACTACTTGATTTATATTGTATTTCTACTCTTCATTTTCCTTCTAAATAAAAACCACTAAAATAAAAACTTTAATAAAATTCACTAGACTTACTTTTTATTTTTGTTAGTAGTACAAAAACATTAGCTTAGGCTAGGGTTTTTGAACTAGGTGTGTGAGTAAACTTCTCCAAGACTATAAAACAAACTTAGCAAGCCCATGGTAGGGAGTGCAAGAATCCTCCATAATCTCATGTTCAAAATTGGAGTACATTAGGAACCCATTTTAGAAGGGGTTAGGCTTATTTCAATATGTCAACATTTTTCCTTGACTCTACCCAACTCATGGAAGGGAATCTCATTCCAGTGATTGATTACCGAGAAGCCCAAGATTAGTGCGCCCCCATGGGATGTAGTTACCTTAATCGTCATTCCTAGGAGAAACACCCTGTAGGTGGTGATTATGGGAAACAACGATCTCTCTAACCTACCTTCCCATCGACCACTTTTCTTATAGAGTTGAGATCCCAAAAGAAAGAAGTTGTTTGGAAGGTTGTCTAAAACATAGTACTAGGATTTATTTTTGTGTCACTGCCATCTACGAATTTTCCTGTGTATGTTTTTTGGTCCAAGTCTTTGTTTGGATATAGGGGTTTTTTCCTAGATTAATTAGTTAATAAATTTATATTGGTAGTGGCTAAATGAAGTAATCATTTTTCTCCTAAACTGTTAGGCCTTTCTCTTCAAGTGGAGGGTCCATCAACATGCAACCATAGGTTAATTTATAGATTGGAAAACTCAGGCCATACTCAGGTTGGGGGGGGGCAACCTTGGTACTAGGGAGGACAATTTTTTTACTATTGAGGTATTTGATGAAAGTCCCTTACCACATTTTCATCCATATTATACTAAACCTCTCAACGCTATTTTACTGTAGTTGAGACTTGATGGTAGTGAGCCTTATTGCATATGAGTTCCTTTCATGGCCAGTGAAAAAAATAATCTTTTATGGAGAGGGGAAGGCCCCACTTTACCTTCTGAGATAGCAGTTTCTACTGCCATAAAATCATTACCACCACTCAGTATGGTAGGATCTATACCTCCTTCTACACGTCTTACTTCAACTTGGGGCATTCCACCCATCATGTTTGTGACCTCATAAAGTTTTTCATATTTTTTTTTCCATTGATGTATAAATTCCTTGTAGGTTCAAACTGATAATTGTAATTTACTAAAACAATAGACTTGAATCTACTCTTCTCATCACCTAAAACAATTAAATGATCATGAAATCACAAAGAGTACAAGAGAAATAAATCAATCAACACATTAAACAATTATTTCCTACAGAAAGCCACAAATTAAAATCCATGTTATTTGTATATTGCATTAGTCAGAAAATATTAGAAGTTTACAATGCTTTTCTCAAGTATGAGCAACTTCTACACTATCTATAAAGCCGAGGCCAATACTTAACCAATTTCTTGGTTACCCAAGTCCCTATTTCTTTGTGATATTTCCTTGCTAATTATCCCCCTATTAATTATGGAAATTCCTTAAAAGAATTGCACAATCCATCATAGGTGATGAGGCTCATTAGTAGGTACATCATAAGGGTCATAATGCCATACTCCAGCTTTGGAATTGTTTCTTTCTCACATTTATTTACATTTTTTGTTATATTATGCTTACTGAGAGGGGTAAAAGATGTTTTCCTATGTCATGTGGCCTAATATGATTTAAATGTAGGAAATGAAGAAATTTTGTGGTTATTTCAATGAAGGAGCTTGGAGCATATAGAGGCAAGAGATTCTAGGAGGTTTTCCACCTCCTAACTCCCTCAATCAGCCAAAATCACCACTCTTTGTCTCATCAACTCGAGCAAATTGGCAGGCAAGCAGGACAAGGTCATGGAAACCAAGTAAGTGTAGGTAAATAAGATATAGATCCACCCTTCTCAAGTTTTGGGAGACAACAATTCGTATAAACAAACATGCCAAAGATCTCATTAGGATTCAAACTCTGTTTTCAATTCAGAATCTATTGAGCTCAATCACTTGATACCATTATTCTTTTCTAGTTATGTGATGTATTTGATAGTGATGCAATGATAATGAGAATTTTATTATTGATCCATCACTATGTTAGTTTTAGAGGGTTGAGGCTCTTGGGTTTGGGCCCAACCCTAGTGGCTTAGGTCCCTATTATGTATTGGTATTTCTTTTTTAAGCTTAGAATGTTTATTAGTTTTCTACATTTCATTAGAACATAACCCTTCAAAAATATTGAGATTGCAACCTCCATCTCATCTCACTCATGTGAAGCATGAATGGAAGGATCTACAATCAAAACCAAACAATTACATATGTTTGGTGTAGTTTAAAATTTGATTTATTGACTAGATCATAGTTTTGGCATAAATTAGATGGTGTTTGAATTCAACTCATCTTTTCCACTATTAGTTATTTTACTTTATCAATGATAAAAGAGTATGTGCATGTGATGTTATAGCGTGTTTTGGATCTGCATGCAATGGGCCTTTCATGATGTCCATCCAAGAATTCTTCACCCTCTTTGATGAATCCAAAATTCTATTCTTGGGTTGATTCCACCATGAGAAACTCTCCTAGTTCAAAACAGGCCTCCCTAAGGTGTTGATCTTGGCTAGAGGTGTTCACCACCTTTAATCCATATAGCAGAACCCCTATCCACCTTACCATCTCTTTATCTCATCATTCCTACCTCCTAAACCTTCTTAGTACCCTTCCTATAGCTTTTCAGGACTTCCTATAGCAATACAAGGCACTTATAGTAGCTTCCTATAGCATTCCTATAGCAGCCTATTTCACCCCCTGTTTTGACCTGTGATGCAATTTTGACTTATTTCAGGAGTAGGTTTACCCCCAGCTTGGACCCCATGATCAATGTTAGCACCTAGGCCATTCCAACCATCCTTTTTCCTTCATTGCAAGATAGAATACCATTAGTTTCTTTATCACAGATTTAACACAAATAGAAAATTGATTTATATGCAAGTGCAAGCTAGATAGATGATGCATGAAATCTTAAGCTATGATTTGGTAAGATAGTTTCCTGTTTACAAGTGGATTTGATAGCTAGATGGTTGATTGCAAAATAGTGTAGTTCATTTTCTACAAAGTATTATAACTCTTGTTTTCTTTCATGAATTGATTAAGTATCATTTAAAAGTTAATAACATCTACAAGTTGAGGTTTAAAAAGAATTTACCTTTTTTTCATTAGATCTAGATTCTGAATTGTGCCTACAATAGTTAATTTCATTCTAATTCGGTAGAAAGAATGATCTTGGAGCATTATTGATCAAATGTACTAGTTCAAGGTGGCATGAGTAGAATCCCATCTACTGTGTATATAGCACTAACACCTCGATGTTTTTATGAACCTCTGGTTGATAAATAGAGTTGAGGATCTCTTAGGAGTTGCAGCATTGCAATACCACGGCTCACCACCTTTTGGCCCCATTGCCAGGGAGGTTTCTATGTAGATTTTATTTCTGCTTAAGCATCACTTTTTTTTTGCACTAAATTTTGAAAAAAATCACATAAAAGAAGAAAAAAAATCATTTCATGCCTCATAGGAATAGAGATACTCAAGGAAAATTATTACCAACAACCCCACACCCTCAAACAGTCAACCTTCACTCCTCGTTGGTGATTGTTAGCTTCCTTCTCTGACTAAAGGGGAGTTAGAAAACCCTTTAGGTGAACAACTTGAGATATTTTAAGAACCTATTGGGGAAGAAGAAGAACCAATTTCACCTACCATAACTGTGGTGGAAAATGGGAAAATGAGGTTTTTCTATCAGAGACTAATGTAGAGGCTAGAATGAATAATATAATCCATACCACCCTTCCACACTTCCATGGCCTAATGTCTGAGGATATTTATACGTTTATGTTTGAATTTTTTGTTACCTATAGGACCTATGACTATGCCTTTGATGACCAGAAGTTGAAGTTATTTCCATCTACCCTTAAAAATGCAACCTTGTGCTAGTTTATGGGTATTCCTAGGGATAACATCACTACCTGGGCTTAAATGTAACAATCCTTTAATAACAAGTATAGGGACTACTATAGATCCAAAGAAACCAAGGAATAAATCTTTAGAATGACTCTTTGAACTGATGAATCCCCAGAGGACTATGAGGGGAGATTTCAACTTTGTTATAGGAGGGTCAGATGCACCCTTGATCCTGAATCACTCAAGCTAGTTTTTCTCTGAGGGATCAGGGAGGACATACTCGAAACCCTCAACATGTTTTGTGGGGGAGATATTTATCAGTTATCTTATGATGACATCAAAATAGTGTTTTAAAATTAATCTAGGGTTGCTAGGAAGAAGGGTAGGGCTAGTCAAGCCTTCGCCAGTTCCTCTCCTTCCACAACATCCATCAAGAATGAGAATGGGAACATGTTGGAAGAATTTATAAGTGACATGTTGCATAAATTTCTTTAAAATTGGATACCAAGGAGATCAAGAGGAGACAAGAGAAAGCAGAGAGAGGCCTAACTATTTACTACCCTAAATGCACTAGAAGGCACCCCAGTAATGAATGTCCATTAAATATCATAGAGGTTTGCTCAGTCTATGTGGAAAACCATGCCACAGATAAATTCCCTTATTTTCCTAGTTTAAAATATGTATACCAAGGGGTAGAAGGTTGGGCTGAGAAACTACACTCTAGAAATAGAAGGAGGCCTCGAGGACCTCATCCAGACTAGAAGGGGATGTAAGGTGCATCTTAGTCTTATTACCATCCCAACCAGAATGCACCTTTGCCACCCTAGTACTCTTCCACTCATCCATCATGGTCCACACCTCTTTCTTGGCCTTATGCTCCTCAATATCCTCTCCAACCTATCAATCAACCATTCCATTGATATTCTTTTGTTCAAGCATTGAAAGTCACTGCAACAACATGGGGGGAAACCACCCAGTTAGCGAATTGAATACAACTAGATATAATCAAAGATGAGTTTCCCAATAAAATGTGATAAAATGCATAAAGTGTTCATGACCAAAAACTAAAAGATAGATGGGGTGGTTTATAATCTATAATACATGTATATTATTCTATATATTACCCGAGGTTTACTTATGTTTATGCAATCTAGAATATTTGTCCTAAGTGTATGATAATAAAGATTGATCAAAGATTTACAAAAATGAAAATCTTTTAAGATAATTATTTTGATTAAATAGTTAATCAAGATAATTTATAAAACGCATATCACATCAAATAACGTTCAGAAATTGCTCATATATCTATTAAGGATGACAACTCTGTCATGTTTAGAAGTGAATTAATACATAACTACATTAGAAGGGATACATATAATAAACAATATAAAGAGAAATGACTATCAATTCTTAAACAAAAAAAAATACAATGATACAATCACCCAATGTATATGATTCTTCTCATGAAAGAAATAGTTATGGTCTAGTCTTTCTCATTAAGATGGTTTCACAAGTACAAAAGTGCAAGCTTCCAAAGCTTTTCTTTATAAAATTTGGGGACCCTTTCTTTGTAGACATGAAAGGGTTTATATAATAAAAACAAAGTATAAAAATAGACAATACATGAAAGTTTTGAGGAGGTTAAAACAACTCTCCTTAAAATAAGTGACAAAAATACAGAAAAGGAAGTTGTTTGAAATGACGAGCTCATGAATGCCATTGTGTCTATTGTTCTATTCATTGCTTCAGCTCGTAAAGATCCATCATTGGCTTAACTTCAAGAGGCTGACCTATCCTCATGCGCAGTTGTCTCGTGTACACTGCATCTGAAAGTATAGGAAGAATATGGGTGGATGAGTTAGTAAGGCATCAAAGCATTAGCCATTGACTATGTGGCTTCACGATATATTTCCAATACACTTCCGAGTTGACTTTGGTCAACTTTTTAATGACTTCTTCCTTTTCGTTTGATGTTTCTTGCCATTTCCTTTCTAAGACTTTCATATCAGGAAGACTACCAGGTGGACATTCTTGAATCAGGTTAGCATTGTGTAGGTTATCATTAATAGTTTCAAATATATTATTTGTAGCATCGATTTCCCTGGAAAATTTTCTTTCTTCCTGTTTCAATTGAATGTCCTAATCAGTAAACAGGATTTCCTTGTGAATTCCCATATTTTAGGAATATTTGTTGCTTTACCTTCTGGAGTATCATTCCATGTTATAAATCCCGAAATTTTATCATCAATGTCATTGAAATTCACCCTTAGATCGGATGATTGATTCATCAGTGAATGAATTTTAACAGACAGTAGATTGAGAATAGAGAACTTTTGAGAGAACATTGTTTGTTTCCTTGATAATAGAGTGTTTAGCTCCAATTCTTCCTTTATAAAGTCCTCCACTTTAGTATTGTCCCTCAACTGATAAGGTGAAAACTAGAGCTGTTGGATTTGGGCATCCCTAAACTTGGAATGATCAGTTCATGACAGGCATGTGAGAGGGTTAAAATAAGGAATCTCGATTAGGAGGAAGCCTTCAAACTCATCATTGGCTTAAGAAGATTCCACTATTAATTTTTACTATGCCATAAACTATGAAGAGGAGATCACCTTGGTCCAACGCAATAGGGATTGGTGAAGTCTTTAGCCTTCAAGACTATGCCATGCACCCTAATTAAAAGAGAGGGAGACTTAAAAGCACAGTTTGAATAGACGAGGGTAAAGAGGAGGCTTGCTTCAGCCTTCTCTATTGTACTATGTGCTATAGAAGAAGATTTTATGCAAGGATTTGGCGCAAAGCACATTGGGGGGGGGAGAGAAGGTGAAAGATTTAGCCTTTAGGAGTATGCCATGAACTTAAAAGGAAAATTCTTGAAATTCAGCATAATTTTCTTTCACAAGGGGTCACTACTGCTTTGGATTGCACTTTTCATCCTAGGCTAGTGCAACATGACCCAAAAGTGGGTGCTTGACCATCTGGAGTGTGATTTTTATTAAGGGAGGCAAGAGGAAGGCAATATATTCCTCTGAAAAGGGGTAGAAGAGGTCCATGTTGTTAGTTAGGAGTGATTTATGCATCATGCAACATAGAGGTGACCAAAACTCATTGTAGTGATGATCCAGGTGGCTCCAGAGACACACATAGGACAAAGAGGACTCAGGAAATCTCAAAAATCAAAGTGTTTGAATTATGCTCGAACTAGGACCAGAGCCTAGACATCATCATCCTGATTGTGGCGGTGTGAACGATTCATCAAACCATGTCTGTATACGAAAGTTAGAAGCAGTCAAAGTTGGTTGACTTTTTGTTGACTGGGCAGCCTTAAGGAGGCCACAATTTCGACTTTTCTTGCCTACTCTGGCTAGATTCTGAGTGAAATTGTCACCTCGTTAAACTCAATCCTTCGGCCTAAAATCCGAATAATGTTAAAATGGGCCATTAAAAAAGTAATAATAAAGTTTTGGTGGTGGGCCACCAAACCCGCCACACATCCAACCAACCACCAAACATAACGCATTAATTTGAGGGGTCCAGTGGGAGTTGAATCCACAGCCGGCGGGTGGGCCAGCCCCACCCACTTGGCAGCCCCATGTGACACAAAACCATTAACAGTTAATACAACGCATGAAAACCAACGCACAATCAAAGAAATTAATGCAAGAAGTTGCGGTGGTTAAGGGGCGGGTTGCCCAATGCGGACCCAACCCCCAAAAAGAAAATGCATGTAGGTTATTAAAATTCATGTTGGGTTAATATTGAGGGTTCAGGGTTTTGACCACTTGACCTCCTCCTCATAATTTGACTCTTCCTACCAATCCTCGAAACGGGTTCTTTGATTATTCTACCGAAAAACTTATATAAACCTAGTATTTTCAGTGCACCTGGGGGATAGGAGTGGGCACAAATTTCAAGACAGAGTAGGCAGAATCTTGGCACACAGTTCGAGGCAGCATTTTGCAGGAGGGGTGAAATTTCACATTGTTAGATTTTGACAAATTTTATATGGTTTCAGCACTTCTCAACACCACGAATGTAATGGCATTGTTGGTCTCTCCATCAGAGTACTACATTTTTCAGACATTTTTGAGTATCCAGGTGGAACCATGATTGCTGCAGAAACAAGGAGGGGGACCATGATCCTTGCAATTTTCCCGAGGAGGTAATTTTTCTCCATGTCAGAATATAGTAAAGTTTACAGTCATTTTTCATAGTTTTCCACAGGGATCACAATGGCAAAGTCAGATTCACCTTTGTAGTTGCAGATTTCTAGTCCACCCATGGAGCTGAATCTTTGAGGAATCTAAGGGGAATCTAAAAGATTCCTTCAGCCCTAGATTATCAATTTCTCAGAATTCAAAAATTGGACAATCAATTTTACACTATTCGATGTCACAAATCTGATGGTGCATTCAGATTTCTCATTCTCTCATCCTATTCTTCAGCCACTTTTCTAAGTGGAATGCAGGTGTCAACATCCATGTGCAAGCAGTCATGCGATTGATGCCATGAGATTGATGACACGAACAACTTCATTAGTTTGACATCCATGGGTTCAGATGGCCCTTGGTTGTGAGGTATATGCAGTGTTCATGTAATTATTTTTCTATACATTGTGCTGCATAGGTCCTTGATTGATGTTTGATGTGGGATCTTGCTTCTTACTCATTTTTATGGTTCCTGCTTGATGTGACATAGAATTGTCTATGCGATGTATTTATTGTCATGATTTGTCATGTTATGTTATGAGATCCATTTGTTGTGGGTGGATGGGATACTGAAGTGTCCCCATGCATGTTTGCATTGAGATCCCTTTTATGCCATGTTGGCAAGATGCTCATCATGCATGAGTTTTGTGTCATACTGATAGGAGTCTTTTGACTAAGAGTTCTTGTAGCGGAACATCACTTGGTGCCACTCCTTCTTGAGGGAATTTTCCTTGTATGATAGTGACATCATCTCTTATGTACATCATCACTATTGATGGCACTTAATGTAGTGGCCTACACCATCTTTACACCAGGGCATCTACGTGCGATAGTTGAAGCAACACATTATGACACTTAGAACACACGTTACGACAACAGTGACGACTATAACCAAAAGGTGCGCTAAGCTATAGGAATGACACATCTAACACATATTATAATGATATGTAAGACCATATAATGTATAAGAGAGCATCAGAACTAACTTTGGTGCTATGCAAAGGTCTAACACATGCAGGAGTGAAAACAATAAAATCAACACCTGCAACAGGAGGAAAACATAAAGATGACACTTGAAAAATGTGAATGAACACGAAAAAGGAACATGAAAAAGTGAATATAACATGAAAATGACACTTATTAAAGTGAAATAGAGAAAAATAAATATCGCAAACATGAAAGTGACGTTTGTGAAAGAAAAAGTGCACTAAAGACGACAATTGAGAAAACTTACCAAAATGGAAGTAAAAATGCAACAAAAGTGAGGGGGGTTGTCAATAGATGTATGCTAGTGAGAGCCAATATTGTAAAAATAATGGTGCAAATATTTGGCTACCAATTTTACTTTTATCAACCCGATAGCTCGTAACAAACTTGGAAGCATTGGTGCTGTATTCACAAGTACTAGTTCTCATTGCAGCTTGTCACTTGGTCAGCTGGCGCAAGAGCACTAAGAGATCAAGCCAAATTATAAAGAAATAAGAAGAAGCTTGGTGTATGATGAAATAAAAGAAATATTACTCTACATATGCTATTCTAATTGCAGAACGGAGAAAGACTGGAATGTAAAGCAAAACCTAGTAAACCCTAACTAACAAGCTAACTCTTCTTTTGCCAAAAGCACTATGACAACCATGAAAGAAATGCCATTACCTACTCAAGGAAGTAAAAAACATATAACCATGCTATTTTTGGAAGTAAATAATCAAAAAACATATTTTTGGATTTTTATGTGTTTTTATGTGAATTTGACATGCATCTAATTTATTGTGTGTGAGTGTGGTAGCGAACAAGTGGCGTTAAAGGGCGGTTTTGGAGCTTGGGAGGATGTAAGATGGTGTGGATGGGTCGTAGGAGTTCTTAGGTTGCCTTCTAGAGGCTTTTCCCAAATGCAGCCTTCAAAAGAAAGCCTACAGGAAAAACTACAGGAGGACACAAGGAAACTATAAGAGGAAAACAAGGAAACTACAGGAGGCCTACAGGATGAGGCAGAGAGTAATTTTCATTGTTTTTAGGGTGTGAGAGTGGGTGAAAAAGGCAGATGAAGGTTGAAATGAGTTGTTAGGGTGCCTAAGGTCTACCATGAATCAACAGGAGAGAGAAATATGATTGGGTTTGCTCAAGGAGAGAGGGAGAAGTTCTATGAAAAATGCAGGAAACTAAGGCAGAATGGAGGTGAGGCGTGGGAGACCTATAGGGCATGGATCAGTTGGAGGTTATGATGTATGGTAAGCTAGCCTACTACTGGAAGACATTTGCTTCACAGAAACTGACAGTTAACCAATAAAATCAAGCAATAAATGAAACAAGTGCATCCTAGGAAAACATAGTTTTGCATTAAAATGGTCTAAACTATGAAAAATAGAAGGAAATTTTGGGAAATGCTGCAAGAAAGAAAAACATGAAAGAGGACTATTGTAAATAAGGAAGTAAACATGATGAATGAGACTAAAGCAAAGAAAAACTGGACCATTAATGTAATACAAAGCTGCAAACACTAGAAGTCCTATGAATGAAGAAAATCTATGTTTTTGGGGCAGCAAGAGATTCTTTGCCTCAAATCATGGTCCCAGATGGAGGAAGAGAGGCCAAGGCACTATTTATATCTTTTTTAATCTTTTCTAATCGTTTCTTAACCTGCTACAGAAAGCGCAAATGGAAGCAAACTACTAAATCATCACAAGAAACCTATTCTTAACCATAAAAGAAAAATACATCTAACAACAAATTAATCTACAAACTTAAGTAAAGCATACAAATACAAGTAAAGGGAATCTTGGATTCTTGGATTGGGCCCTAACCCAAGAGATTCAGCCCTCTGAGGTAGCTCAGTGCTAGCTAGAAAAGGATTCCATCTTCATTATCAAAACAATAGCAAGATTACATAAAACTTCACAAAATAATAAGCTCGAAATTTGAGCAGAGTTTACATAAGAAAAAATCCAACCCTAGTGAGGCCCTAGGCCTCTCTACTTATACATCTGAAGCTACCAACATCTTCCTTAAAATCATGGAGGTTTGGCTCCCAAAACTTGAGATAACTATCAATCATCCTCCACTTGCTCAGCTGCCTTCTACTGCATGATTTGGCTGCTTGTACTCTGACCTTCAGCCTTTGCATGGAGTGCTTGTACATTAACACTCCTTTCAATGCCTCCTTCAGCCTCATGGGGGAATGATATTCCCTGATCTGCAAACTGTGAAGTAAGGTGTTCCATCTTCTCATGAATGCATGCACATAGTCATCCCCAAGTAGCCTTTGCATTTCTTCAAAGTGTGCAATGGCTTGTGCTAGATTGGTTAGATATTTAAGGGAAATCTAATGGTCATTAGCAAGAAGGTTGTGTGTACTGATGAGTGCCATAGGATCTGATGGCTCAACTCTTACCATTAATGGCTCATTCTTGTCTTTTATCATCAATCTTTTCATTTCTGCTACCCTCAATTCTTCATGGTTCATCCATGAGGCCATGGCCATTAATTGCAGGTCCCCTAGCTTGGCATTAGGGTCCCACACATTCATGTTTGTGAGGGCCATGTTGTGTAGTTAGAACTCTTCCATCTTTGCCTTATCCTCTGAGGTGCTTTGGTCACACAACTCCATGAACTGCCTGTAGTCTTAGAAAGGCATTGTGCCTCTTTGTGCCAAAGTATTTATTTGGAATTGAAGCCATTGGTCCTTTAGATCAATGCAAGTAAATCAACCCTAAGTTAAGTAAAATGCACTTGTGTAAAACTCATTTTCAAAAGGAAAATAAATCCACTTGCAGAAATAAACAGACTCGCAGAATCAACCCTCACTTACAGAAATAAATCACATTCGTGCAAGAAAACTAAAACATGACTTTTGCAGAAAGGAAACTACTTATCAAAGGAATGAAATGTTATTCAATATTCAGTAAAAGAACACACCCACACCTTCACACCTCGGATCTGAGTCATGCAATTTATGAAGAAAGTGAAGATCGATTAGCTACATAAAAGAAATTAAATACTTCTTTCTCAAACATTTCATACAATAATATATCTAACACACCTTATGAAAGAGGGAGAATGAGCGGGTTTGGTTGGGCCCTAACCAACTAGCTCGTTTCCCTGTTACGAGATCTGGAAAATCAACTGCTAAAATAACCCATCACATAAAATACTAGAACAGGAAATTAATAAGTAGCATAGCTCCTTGTATTAAATTTAGTAATTGCAAATGTACATCGTGGATATCTGGATCCAGCCTAGAAGTATGGCGATACAAAGAGTTACAATATAAGCCAAAATTTCACAAGCGTATCACTACCTAGTTTGAGTAGAAACCCTTATTAAATACATATCATTTGTCTCATGGCCGCAATAGAAATCAAAACAAAAGTATAATCTTGGCTTTCGATTGTTTGACAAAAAGACTAAATCAGTGGTATTTGGTTGAAACCCTGGCCTCCATATCCCATATTTTCCACTCGCTCTGAGCCCAACAGTGTGTTCCTGATCTTTTGGCAAGGAATGTGCATGGATTTCCAAATTGTAGTGGCCTTTGGTAGTGAATCATGTTGATGCTAGCTATTGTGAGTACAATAACATGAATGGTACAAGAATATTCCTGCACCAACCCCATCTTACACATTCATTAATACTTTCGCTCTATAAAAATAATTTAGGAAAGAAAACATGTAAGTTGCGAAGGAAAATAGACTACTTAATCTTCTTAATTAGTAATTAAGCTCATATAACCTTTAATAATGAAAATTATGAAGGTAGTGTAGGAATAAGTACAAGGTTTAGAAGTAGTGCATGAATAAATAGGTTCCAAGGGTAAAACACAGGGATTAGGTAATGTTTTTGGGTAAAATGGATGTTAAAAATAAGGCAACTATGATCACCAACATACTCCCATCCCCATTGCATTGTGTTTCCCCACACAACCTTACTTTCTGCAAAAAACTAGCATGGAGGGCTCCATTTAATCCTGAATTTGAATATTAATCCCGTCTTGACGGTCCTTGACTTTTCACTGCGACCCTTCTTGAGTTTTTTCATCACTTTCATAAGGCGAATGCGACACCTCTATGCTCAAAATTTCCATACCTTTTCTTACCGCTTCCTCTCTTGCACCTCTTCCATCAATTTAACGTTCCTCCTCTGCACCATTGTGTTTTGATCTTTCATAGCCTGGTTTAGCACTTCAAGTCTATAATTTTTTTGTTTCAATTATTTGACCTAGATGTGCATATAGAAAGCAGGGTCTTCATTATTGGGTTCTTCCTATATCAAAATCCCTTCAGCAACTGACTCATGACAAGTACCAGTGACATTGAGGGCAATCTCACATTGTGTTTTGAGACTTTGAGGAATAGTATCCTCCGCTTGATCCACTTTTGGCTCCTTTCCTACACTTGCACTATGTATGTGAGATGTTTTATTTTTCTTTACTTACTTAATTACGATTACCATAGGAGTGTTATCATCCTCTTCCACATGAGCTGTACTAAACATAGAATGGATTGTGTCATCTGCTAGAAGAGAGAGATTATTTTTAATTGGTGAATTTGATTTGGCCTTATCTATAGAGGGGGCATATTCCTCCAAATAATCAATGTTTATTGGAGAAGTTGATACAGTGTAGCCTCCTTTTGAGGATGCACCTCTTTTTTTCATAGAGCTCATGGTCAGTCTCCTTGAAGGGACAAGGCTTTCAGTTATAGGTTCCCACTCTTTATCAAGCACTGACTTCTTGGATTGGGTTTTCTTTACTTTAGTCTTCGAGGCCTTACTAGTCTATGGGGTTAATGACTTCCTTTTTTGGTTGGGCTTCCCCTTAGTAACTTTTCCATTCTTCCCCGACTTCTTCAATGTACCCTCTCCTTGAAATGCTTTTAGAAGCTCCTCCCAAGCCGTCCCCTTTCCCTCTAACTCTTTTTTAATTAGAATTGTAATTAAACTGTAATGGTTCATTTTAAACCCTACTTGACTTTATCGACTCTTATGAACATTTTTTGACATATTCTCCAAACTTCTCAACAAGAAATAGGGGAATTTGATCAAATTACCCGATTCAAAATGAAGTAACAACCAAATATGGTACAAGAAGGTTAATGAATACCTCCCCTCATAGGTGAGGAAATTTTTGCAAGATGTAGAATAAATGTTTCCATTTTTTGACCATCACATTCCTTTGTAAACCAACCTTCCATTCTAGCTTTTTATTCTTGTCGATCACAAACCAATGTCAGGCTCCTTCCTTGAGCGTTTCCTTTTTAAATCATTTCTCTCTTGTAGCTTCTAACCATGTAGCTTGTGCAATGGATTGTTCGGTCACCTCAAATTCCTAGGACCCTACTCTAGTTGTGCTTCCATTAAACATGGGAGAAAATTCAAGCATGAAAGTTAAGTCATAACCATTGAATTTGAGTCGGAAGGGGGGAAATCTCAATTCCTGTAACAAATATAAATTGTCCCTGTACCTGACCATCCATTCCAGCTCCTTTACGAACCAAATTTCTATCCAAACAGGTGCCATAAATGCTCACAATTACATTGGTTTCTTCACAACTCTGAAGAGTACCAAACAAGAAATTTCAGAATATATCTAAGGGAGTTCACGATTTCCAACTTAATTACATGCTCCTATATCAGTGCTCTTCAACGGTCATGCCTCCATTATGAGAAATTCAATTTTGAAAAGGATGCAAATGTAGGCATGACCCTGACGTACATAGGGTCATGATGATTGGTAAAGGTGGCAGTCATTGGAAGGATATTTTTATCAAAAAAGCAGAAGGTATCATATGATATCGGGTTGATCATTAATTATTGATAGGCTCAAGGTTGAACGTTAGATCATGAAATGATTTCGAGCATATCCCCAATCACATCATGATTTCGCATAGGGTTTTGTTGTAGAAGCTACAACCACCCTCCAAAATTTTTCCTTAGCTTCATTTTGGAGCCTCCCTACAAACCATCCTCAGTAGCATGCCTTGCATTATCAAGTACATGAGCTTCAGTGTTTTTCCAGTAGCTTTTCAGCCTATGCATGATAGATTTCTTCACTCCCCTCATAGTTTTCCACTCCGAACTTGGTCTCGCTACTGGCTAAGTAGCTCCCTCAAGAAATTGTGTAATTTTGTAGGGGAACCAACCTTCCCTCTAGAAATTTCTCAAATATGACTGGCAGCCTACTAGGACTAGAAATTGCACAATCTTGTCAAACATTCTTCCTAGTGAAAACTACACAATCTGGCCCAACAGTGCTGCCCAACCCATAAATTGTGCAATTCTGGGTAGAAGTCAGCTACTCCTCCCAAAAATTGTGCAATCCCTTTGGACAACTATCCCAGCTTCCTCCTAGAAATTGCGCAAAAATCTCCCTCAGTCAAGCAAGTTGTTGCATGTGCCTTCAGGTTGACCGATTCCACTTGAGACCAAGGAAACTTGACTTGCATGCATGAGCTACTTTTTCCTGAAATAGAAAAAAGAAACATGAAAAAGGCATCCCTAGATTTTAGGCAGCTATTTTTAGTAGCTCGAGGTTACATGCAAAGATCATTTTAGAAACTTTCTTCCAAGTGTCACTTTTTCCTAGATTGGTGGCATGCGCATCATGAGCCTAAAGCTTATTTATTTGATGCTTCAAAGCTCATTATTCGCTTCGATCTTCGAGCGATGGCATCCCACAACACATCTAGGAGTCTTTGACACATCCAACTCCTTTATTTCCGGGTAAGTTCGCTTAACTTGTCTTTTCCATCATTTTTGTTGCTTTTTTTGTTTTGGCTTGTGTGAGTGCTTTCTGCTTGATTTCTTTGAACACTTGTTTTTGTTTGCATGCATGTTAGCTTTTACAAGAACCATTAAAATTTTCTTTAGCATCTCACTATTGTCGCATGCATGACACTGTTTTGAACGAATGGTCGCCGATTCGGCGATTCATTTCACACACATGCATGTTGTTGTATTTTCTGAATCTTGCGTTCAATGTTTGCATGCATGATCATTCACTCCTGCTTACACTGAGTATCGCCATGCATTCACATCTTCATTTTCTTCCAGTTGCCTGTCAGCTGGTCTAGGCAACCTTGGCCCGGACTCTGCCTCACCAAGACAACATTCCATAATTCTGAGATGGAAGGCTCTACCTTCCTCCCATAAAATGTGTAATTCTGGCTAGTTGCTTCCCTCAAGTATTACCTTACACAATTCTAGGAGGCAATGACTGCTGGCCTAGAAAATTGTGTAATGCAGTCGCTGGGCCTGCAACACTTTCCAGCTGAAATTGCACATTGCACAATCCCAGCACCCAATAGGCCAATCTGGATTGCACATTACGTAATTCTAGTAGTTAGCCAACCTCCTGACATTCTGAACTACTTTTCACACGGTTTCGACAATCAGTTTCCCGGCCTCCTAGTGAAAATTGCACAATCCTTTCCAACAGTTCCCTAGGTTGTTGCATGTCATCCATCAAGTTTGTTTCGATTTAAACTAATAGATTTCTTTCCATGCATGCCTCCAAATACAACAGGTGCTCATCCATCTCTCAGCATTTCAGGATCAATGGCCTCTAAGAGAGCAAGGACAAAGGACACCAACCAAAGCGCAACTGGAGTAGCAACTGAGTGAGTGTCTACGAATTTGCTAATCTATGAAGACACCATGCTGATCGTAGATAAAGACATCAAGATGAAATGGAAATAGGTCAATGATAAATTCTCAGGCACATTTGGGGAAGATCTCAAAGACTGACAAGTCTATGTGAACATTCACAAGTCTGGCTTGTGTTGGATTTCATGTAGGTATCCCGCATTCCCATGTGCAGACATGATGCAATGTATTGTCTTGCACACTGATCTTGAGATGATGAAATTGAGCAGTGTCAGCGGGACAAAGATTACTACCTTCAGGTCACAGGATTATCAACATATGTACCATTTGTTGAAGCCAAAGATCACCATGGAGACACCCTTCAGCATACCCAGCAGTAATGCAACCTCCAAGGATATCTTGAAAAATTGGGTAAAGGAGCCAACCAAATTTAGGATGACACCCAACCATATTTATAAGACGAAGATACTGCGAAAGGCGTATCAATACTTGGTCATATTTGCATGATGTTTACATGGCCAAGAGAGCATGAAGACCTTCTTGCAATGTTGGGTGATCGCATTGGAAAAAATGGCTAGTGGAGACAAAGCATGCAACTAGTCCGACATGTTGGCCCACAGGCTGAAGGAACAGGTCACAGGCGCTTGGCAGCCACCCAAAGGTTAGCAAGCAGAAATCTTGGATGCGATCTTGGGCATGAAGTGGGCATGGAAATCAGCACAAACCTCTGTCAATACTTATTGTAAACCATTTTTTGAATGCAACTTCAAAGGAGTTATCAAACAGCTGCCAAATCATTTTGTCACCCCAGTGTACAAGATGATAATTGAGCAGGATCCACCTCGCATGTCGAAGGAAATGATGGAGGCAATGATCGACATAGCGGATTGGTATGCCTCATCATCTGACACAATCATACGGATCTAAAGTGCAGAGAAGCCTCCGCATGTTTTCCCGAAGTTTTCCATGGATGAGCTCGCCATGTAAGAAGTATCATACAACATCTTGGTAGGATTGTTAGCTAGGGTGCACCGGAAGAAGAAGGCTCCTTGACCCACTCTTCCGTTGCAGATCTGGTTGTATGAGATATGGAACCTCAAGCATGTAGATGTCAAAACAAAGGAGATAAAGAAATATCCTTTTGACATCTGAAGCTTCAATCAGTATGACCCGCATTGTATTATGAAATATGACTATGCGAGAGTACAGTTTCAGTGGATCCACAAGGAATGTCATTAGGCAGAGGAAGACCCATGGAGATATTGTTGCAACTTCTCTAGGTCCAATGAACCAGTCGACATCACTGTGGAATGGTTAGTGAAGCAGTGTGAAGCAGCATCAAGGAGAGCACTAGTAGCAACATCAGCATAGGTAAACATACTGGCACATGACAAAGGAAAGAGAAAGATTGTCGACAGCACAAAGGTGGAAAAAAGAGGCAAGTTTAGAGCAGACCCACTTGTGCAAAAATTAGATTTGGCAATAGAGGTGAGAAGGCAACAACGTGACAAGAGGACTGCGCAAAGGAAGAGAGAAAAATAGAGGATGGAGGAAACAATGAAGGAGTTACATGAGTTGAAGGAGCAACTCCGGAAGGAACAGGAGCTGTGCAGACATGATAAAGAAGCACAAAAAGAATAGGTATAGCAGGGGGCACAACATGTAGAGATAGATGAAACTATGCCCATACAGGTAGTAGACTCATCCGAATAGTTGGCACCAAGGAAACAGGGTGAGTAGTTATAAGAGTAGGACTTCACTCAAGAGATTGAACAAGCACTTAACCAGATGGATACAGATATGGAGTAGTAAGAGTTAGAGTAAGACATCTACCTCATGCCTTACCACCAAGAGGTTGACCCACCAGCTTCATTGGATCTAGAAGCAAAGAAATTCCCAATCCACCAAGGAGATACTGAGATCCTTGGAGATAACCTGGAAGGAGAGATGCACAACATATCATTTGATGAGTCATAAGATCGAGTTGTGCAATGACATAGAGTGTCTACTCTGTATGAAAACACATCTCCTATGCAATTTGAAGAATGAGTGATTATGTTTGATGTGTGCAAGCATCCAATAGCATTAGTCGATGCTACCAGAGCATATGTTGAAGCCACTATCTCGAGTGTTCACTTCTTGATAGTTGAGAACGAGTGAATGGCTAAGGAGTTATAAACGGAAAAGCAAGGAGGAGCACCAGTCACAGCATCCACCCGAGCAGAGTTGAAGAAGGTGATATTGGATGAAGTATTATCCCTTGAGATAGTCATGCGGGCATTGTATTCCAAGTTTGGTACCGTGCATAAGGCAGTTTTCCATCTAAACAGTTGGCAGCAACGATGTGCTAGGAGAGTACGTATCTTATCAAAAGTGCATACTGTTGTCGACTACATGCAAAAATGAAAAATGAGATACAAGGGAGCCCTATTACACTTGCCCAAGATGATGAAGACTAGTGCAGTCGAGCTAAAGGCATGCATTCAAAGTCAAATCCGGAACTATTAAGATCTCCCACATCTTAGCACTAGTTTGTAGGCTTCCCATGCATGGGTTTTTAGGAGTATGGATGTTTTTGTGCATGCACATGCAATCCCATCTATTGGGACACTCACCGAGGCAAAGACAAAGGTGCAATTCTAATTGGAGTTTGACTCATACTTTAACAAGTTAATGTGCATAGCCACCAGCATAGACTTAGTGATAAGCGAAGACACCATGCAACAGTATTTCGTTGGTCTAGTCACACTCAAGACAATGATGCACATGTTATTAGACAAGTTGGGTAAAGGAGCTAGAGCAGTGTACCTAGATGCAACGGAGGCAAGAGTTTGTTTCCCGAAAGATGTCACCACAGAGTAAACAAACACCATTACAGACTACCAAGCTTGGCATCAATTCTCCATTGTCGACCATCGTGAGGATGTCGAAGAGCTGGTCTTCCCACAATTATCTGAATCATAGTGATGTCTTGCATGGATTGCTCAAACCTATTTTGCCTCCCATGGGTACATGTGAATATTGTATGTAATGTCTTGTCAAGTGGAAGTTGAAGTGTCGATAGTTGGATGTAACGACCATAAAGTAGTTGAAGAGTCATGAGGGTAGATGAATAGTCATAAAGAGGAATGTCAAGGGTCACCCCACCCTTTGCTATATATAGTCCTTCCTAACTCATTGTAGAGGCTTTTGGTTAGCCAAGCTTCCGATAGGAGTCTCTTAGAGAAAGCTTGGAGAGTATTGTAATGAGCATTGGCTTCTCCATAATGCAGAGCTAGTACATCTATTTGTAGGAGCAGGGGACAGTGACTGTAACGTTCAAATGTCAGGACAAGTGGTCAGACATGGTTGTACTATATGATTGGAACTTTCACTTCTTAATATAACAGAGCAAGCATGTTTCATGCATATGTCGTATTGTATTCAGCTATCTTATTTACTCTAAATTATATATGTATATGTTTTCTTATGCATGTGTGTATAGACTCTTTCTGTATATGTATGTATGAATCTTACTGAAATGTTTTGTTAGTTTAACCATCACTTTGGATTGTCAGCTTACTTGTCTTCCACTTCATGATGCATTTTTTCTCATGTGTTCTCTTCTTAGCCACGTGCTTTCATAGGTTTCCAAGGGGCACACTCACACAGGGATATATTACTTTCCTCTGTGTGCAACTGTGGTTAAGGAAATACCGTACAACCCACTACTGGGACTCCTACACCAAACAGTCTAAGGTCTAGTTGGGACTTCTTACTGGGGACATCCCCTTACGTGTTGGCGGGTCCAACACCATCAACACATCTGGCGCTAGAAGGAGGGCCATATGTCAAGTTGTGTCCTCTCATCTTGTTTTGAAGCTTTGAACATCTATGAGGGATTCTATCACACTCATCCCTCCATGATGTCTTTCGCATGCCAAACCTCTCAACATCACAAGGGAGATTTTTGATCTCTTGTCTGAATGCACGTATGATGTTGAAGGAAAATTAGCTTGGCTTGAGTAATTAGAAGACTTCTATGCATTTATTGATAATGCAGATGAGTTCTATGCAGAAGAGGTCAATATGTTGCTATCATACACACTTCGTGAATCCCCACAGTGCTGGTGTTGCAGTCTGCCTCCTGGAAGCATGCACTCACTTGACCAGTTCTGCGATCTCATATAATCGACTTTCCATCATTTTGATACATAACCTCTTGGCCAAAAATGGTTACATCAATGGAAGGCCCCACATGAATCACCTTGTAATTTTTGGGAACACTTCCGTGTGTTGCAAATTCAAACTCCAAAAAGTCAGATGATATTCCCATATCTTTGGGACAGATTCCAATATTTTCTTAACAAATCAGTCAATCCCAAGAAGAATTTCAAGCCCAAGCCCCATTCAGCATACTTCGGTGATGGAGTTGTGCAATCACACATGGACACGGTCATTGTCACAAATGACTATCCGACGTCCCCTCATCAAACAGTGCCACCATTGCATAGTGATGTGGGAGAACAAGCACACATGTCCATTGAACTGTCACATCCTCCCAACATAAATTCTCTCAAGTTTCATGTAGATTTGGCTGCGAAGCCCGTGGGTTGTCACATGACTATTTTACCTCAGCCTCTGTCTTTGTGTTCTACTGATCCTTTGCAT
Source organism: Pinus tabuliformis (assembly GCA_031772625.1). Lineage (NCBI taxonomy): Eukaryota > Viridiplantae > Streptophyta > Pinopsida > Pinales > Pinaceae > Pinus > Pinus tabuliformis. The sequence continues at coordinate 141,652,701 of CM062804.1, read as the reverse complement.
TGCACTGTCTTGTTTTCTTTTGTTTCAGACTCTACACTTGTTGTGAATGAGGATCAAGCTATTGACAAAGTTGGTGTTCCACAACCAGCCTACGTTGTCATTCATGAAGAGTATGACTAGGAGCTTGAGCATCAATCCTCGGTGAAGGATGACTCCCTCTGTCCAAGCCTCCTCCATTTTTTCCTGACATCTTTGCTGATTCTGCTATCCATGATTTTGCATGTGTATATCCTTCTATGCATGCACCCATTGTTGATCATTCATAGAACACACAGGATGTCAGTCCATCATCTGACAATTGAGAGGATGATTTATTCACTAAAAATCCACTTGATTTTTCATCTACCTTTTCCAAAAACACAAAGGGTGAATTTTTTTGCTTCTCATCTACCCCTCTATTTGATTCATTAGGTCATGAGGATTTTGATGAAATCATTGATTTTGTGTGTTGTTAACTTCCGGAGTTTTCGCATCCATGATTTGTTTGTATCGACGTTTCGAGCCCTCCACCGTGGCTCATCATCAGGATAGATCAGTAATTGTATAGGACAGATCTCCTTGAGCTTTAATAAATAGGGATGAGAGATGCACAGGTAATGGAAGCCGACTCTTTTTTTTTTTAATATTTAATTATGTGATTGAAATGTTTAATATTTTAACTTAGGTTTATATAGTTTGATTAATTAATTTTATTTATTTATTTATTTGTGGAAGTGTTTTAATTATGTAATAGAATTGTTTAATTTTTAATTATATGTTCAAATAGTTTAATTAATTAATTAATATTTATTTATTTATTTCTTTGTTTATTTATTTTTCAATATTAGAATCATAATTGAATTGTTTAATTATATATATATATATATATATTAAGAGTTGAGTTAGAAATATTAATTATGTGATTGAATGGTTTAAGTTTTAATTTTATGTTTATATAGTTAGATTAATTAATCATAATTGATTAATTAATTAGTTAGGTTTATTATTATTTATTTATTTTATTTTATTTTATTAATTTATTTATTTATTTATTTTTATTATGTAATAGAATTGTTTAAATTTTAGTTATATGTTCATCATTGATTTTGTTGATCATAGCTATCATGATCTATTTACTCCTGTATTCAATCACGATGATGATTCTATCACAGTTCATTTTTCCGAGCCACCTGTTTATGATGATCTATCTGTGGATGAAGTCGAAACCCCACAGACTATCGAGGCACTTCAGCCCAAGCTGATGGTTATGTCAGGCCCTTGTTGTCCTAAGTTTGGTTTCACTTCCAATCAGGAAATTGTTGAAACACCCGAGGCTCCTCACCGCTCATATGTATGGGTTGAAGGTCAATCTCACACACAGATTATGCTTCCTCCACTCGAACTACATAATCTCATAGTTCATGCATTGGAGGAATCTTATATAGAAAGCACACGTGCATGACACAAGTTGTTTTTGTTTCTTTTGTTTGCTTGCATGTCACATTCAAGAGTATGTGTATGTTTAACAGTTGCATGAAGTGTCGCACAACACTATGATAAGTCCACGGATTGCATGTCATGCAATTGCACTCACTTATGTTCTGTGGACACATTTAAAATTGGAGTGTGCTTGTCTTGATTTTCATATCTTTCATGTTTTCTGGTTTGTACAGTTGTGTTGTTCATGAACCATTCCTTCACCAACATGGGTCAACCAAAGTGCCGTTGAGTACATTGGAAGTATCACTTCACATGATCATGCCGATATACTATTAGATTAGGAGTAAGAGTAGTGTTTGCTTTTGGTTTGTTTGCTTGCATGTATGTTTTCTTCTTACCTTGCATGTATGTTTGCCTATTACCTTGCATGTTTATTTTCTTACATGTTGTTTTCTTGCTTTGCTTCGATATTTACTTCTTCTTTCACTTTGTTTTGTGTTTGTTTGTTGGTTTATGTTTGTATGTTAGTTTCGCATGAAACTCTGTGCAACTCTTGAGACAAGCTGGGTAAAGTACAATAGGACTTGTGCAGTTACCAATACTTGGTTATATCTCATCCTACCTCTATACGAAGAAATTTTTATCTTTAGTGCATGATACATCGATGAAAATTACGTACTGTTTGAAGTGAACCTTGGTGAGAACACAACACTTGTGCGCTAACTAGTGTCACCTACTATAGTCAGTTGTTTTTGGGTTAATCCTTGTCATCTCAGTCAAGTAGAGTAAGGTGAGGGGAAAAACCTTGAAAAGCAATTTAGAGGTATAGATAAACTACTTCTCTAAAGGAACAACCTCTTTTTCTATCAATAAGTCGAGACCCCTCTTCCGCCTCTAAAATTAATAAGTGTTATGCACAGTTATGAAAATAAAAAATGAAAAAAATGAAAAAGTGAAAAATTTCGAAAAAAGTGAAAAATGAATAAGGAAAAAGAAGAGAAAGGCTTCCAGTGTAGAGAGGTGATGCAAGTAACTCCTCCAGGGTACATACTAGGTTTGCTGGCAGCGGAGCAATTCTTGTGTTCGTACGTGACTCCGTCGGGTACTATCCAGGCCTGCTGACAGGCGAGCAACACCAGAGATGAAACTAAAACTCTTCCGACCATACTGCCTGTGCACCAATATATCCCTCACCCCAGCTGAAACAACTATGTTGAATTGGCTTGGAATGTGTGTCAACCGACCAAGGTCTTGGAAAATTGATACATCTTGTAATCAAGAAAGTGTGGAAACCAAGATGAACAGAGAACTCAACAATACTTCTAGAGGTGTTAGACTTGCTTTTCACAAAAAAGGTCCATTCAAAGTGTGGGAGTGCTACCAATGTGTCACCAAGTTGTTATAGACATTTTTGTGCCTTACAGCATGAAGCATGAAATGTCGATAATCTAAGGGATCCAAAGTCCCTAAACATGTTGTTCCTACCCCTAGAGGAACAAGGTCAGCAAACCACAGCACTAAATATCAGTTCTCCACCTGAAAACACTCAAAAACAGGCTAATTCTGGATCATGTCAACTGCTCCACTGAGCATCTGCGCTGAATGTCAACTGCTCCACTATGTGCCTGCGCTGAATGTCAACTGCAAAGAAGGCTACCTGCACTAGGTGAGTTTGGCCAAGTGGCACAGTCATTCCTCAAGGTGTCAATGCCCAGGAAGCTTCCAAAATGACACTTGGATCAGGGAATTCGACTTGTGATGAGTAAGAGGATCTAGATCTCCAAGTGGAAGCAAGAACCTCCAAGTGGACTCAAGAACTGAAGAATAACTGAAGTGGGAGAGGACACTAGTCAGCTCCATGCCAAGCTTAAGCTAACTCATCATTTCTCCAAAACTCCTATATATAGAGCTCTCTCATGAGGTCTAGGGAGGCTGGAATCTTGTGAATGTAAGGAAGTGCTGTTGGTTTGAGTATAGAACTATTGGGTGATTTGCTTGAAGGAGGTGAAGAGGAGATTTCTTTCTGCTGGGAGGTGATGCTGGATTGGGCCTTTTATGGTTGTATCACTTCTTGAACTTTACTTCTTCCATTAATAAAGCATTTGAGGTTCTTCTATATGCATGTGTCTCAATGGCGTATTGATGCTTGTATATTTGATTTATTCTAATCCTTGAATCAATTATGAATGTATGCTGCTTGTAGTTTCCCTTTCTTGTTATTTTGCAGGATCTTGGTGTAGCTGGGCCAGTGAAAGAGCAAGGAGATGGGAGCAAGTAGCAAGGAGAGAAGATTGGATCAATCATTAGCGGAAGACAACGGTTAGTGGATCTATTTCTCCCCTCTCTTACATCTCATAAAGAAGTAATCTCGAATATCTTTGCTTTGATTGTTGCTGAGGTACTATCACCCTTAGAGTGGGATAGGGTCATTCCGTATTGGATACTTTTCCCAACAACACAAGTGTTGTAGCAGATAACAACCACCCTCCAAAATTTTTCCTTGGCTTCATTTTGGAGCCTCCCAACCAACCATCCTTAGCAGCATGTCTTGCACTGCCAAGTAAATGAGCTTTAGTGGTTTGTAGGAGCTTCTCAACCTGTGCAGGATAGCTTGCTTCACTCCCCTCATAGGCTGCCACTATGGACTTGGTCCATCTTTTAGCTAAGCATCTCCCTCAAGAAATTACGTAATTCTAGAGGGGAACCAACCTTCCCTCCAGAAATTGCGTAAATCTGATTGGCAGCCTACTTGGCCCAGAAACTGAGAAATCATCTCAAATAGTCTTCCCATTGAAAAATGTGCAATATGGCCCAACAGTGTTGCTCAGCCTAGAAATTGCACAATTCTGGGCAGCAGTAAGTTTCTCCTCTTAGAAAGTGGGCAATCCCTCTGGACACCTAGCCCAACATCCTCCGATAAATTGTGCAAAAGTCTCCCTCAATCGAGCAGGTTGTTGTATGTGCCTTCAAGTAAACTGATTCCACCCGGGACTGAGGAAACTTGACTTGTATGCATTAGCTCCTTTTTCCTGAAATAGCAAAAAGAAACATGAAAATAGAATCCCTAGATTGTAGGGTTCTATTTCTAGCAGCTAGAGGTTACATGCAAAGATCGTTTTAGAAACTTTCCTCCAAGTGTCACTTTTTCCTAGATTTGTGACATGTGTGTCATGAGCCTTAAAATTATTTATTCGATGCTTCATATCTCATTCTTCACATTGATCTTGGAGCTATGACATCCCAAAACACATCCGGAAGTCTTTGACACATCCAACGCATCTATTTCTGGGTAAGTCTGCTTAACTTGTTTTTTGCAACATTTCTGTCGCTTTTTGTGTTTTGGCTTGTGTGGGTGATGTCTTCTTGATTTATGTGAATTCTCACCTCCATTTGCATGCATGTTAGCTTGTACAAGCATCATTTTAATTTTTGTTAACATCTCACTGCTTTCGCGTGCATGACACTATTTTTCATGAATGATCACTAATTCAGAGACTCACTTCACACACATGCATGTTGTTCTATTTTTTTAATATTCCATTCAATGTTTGCACGAATGATCATTCACTCCTCCTTACACTCACTATCACCATGCACTCACATATTCATTTTCTTTTAGTTTCCCGTCGATGGGTCTAGGAAACCTTGGCCTAAACTCTGCCCCCACCAAGGCAACATTACATAATTCTAAGAGGGAAGGCTTTTCCTTCCTCACAAAAAATGTGTAATTCTAGATAGTGACTATCCTCTAGTCTTGCCTGGCACAACTTTGAGAGGCAGTGACTGCTAGCCCGAAAAATTGTGCAATGTAGTCCCTGAGCTAGCAACACTTGCCAAATGAAATTGTGCATTGTGAAATCCCAACACCTAGCAGGCCAGTCTGTATTGTGCATTGCACAATTCCAATAGTTAACCAGCCCCTTGACAATTCAGACTACCTTTTGCATAGTTTTGGCAGTCAATCTTCTGAACTCCTAGTGAAAATTGCACAATCCTTTCTAGGAGTTCCCTAGGTATGTTGCATGTCATCCCTCAAGTTTTCTTTGGTTTTAACTAACGGATTTCCTTCCATGCATGTCACCATGTATCCATATATAGTGGGTGTTTATCTGTCTCTCAGTAATTTAGGATTAATGGCATCAAAGAGAGTAGGATCAAAAGACATCGAAGGAAGTGAAACTCGAGCAGTAGGTGAGTGATTGTCTACGAGTTTGCGGATCTATGAAGACACCAAGCTAATATTTGACAAAGACATCAAGCTAAAATGGAAAAAGGTCAATGATGCATTCTCAGACACATTTGGGGAATATCTTGAACACCACCAAGTCTATGTGAACTTTCATAAGTCCAGCTTGTAACAGATTGCATGCAGCTATCCCGCATTCCCATGCATGGACGTGATACATTGGATCATCTGGCACACCGATCCCGAGATGATGACATTGAGTAGTGTCAACATGATGGAGGTTGCTACCTTTAGGGCACATGATTATCCGCAGATGTACCAATTTTTGAAGACATTGATCACCATGGAGACACCCTTCAGCATACCTAGTAGCAATGCCAACTCTAGGGATATCCTGAAAAACTGGGTCAAGGAGCCAGCCAAATTCATGATGACACCCAACCAGATTTACAAGACGAAGATATTTCTGAAATTGTATCATTACTTGGTCATCTTCGCATGTCGCTTGTATAGCCAAGAGAGCACGTAGACCTTCAAGAAAAGTTGGGTGATCATGTTGGACCAATTGGTTAGTGAAGGAAAAGTATGCAATTGGTCTGACATGTTGGCCCACAGGTTGAAGGAACAGGTCACAGGAGCTCAACAACCACCCAAAGGTCAGCAAGTAGAAATCTACATATCCGCTTACATCTTGGATGCAATCTATGCCCATCAGTAGTTCTCAGGCATGATGTGGGCATGGACATTGATGGAAACTTCTGTCAATACTTATTGTAAATTTTTTTCTGAATGCAGCTTCAGAGGAGTTATCACACAATTGTTATATTATTTTTTCACTCCATTGTACAAGATGATATTTGAGCAGGATCCACCTTGCACGTCGAAGGAAGCAATTGAGGCACTAATCGACATAGTGGATTGGTATGCCTCACCATCCAACACCTTCATATGGATGTACAGCGCAAAGAATCCTTCTCACATTTTGCCGAAGTTTTCCATGGACAAGCTCGTCATGCAAGAACTATCATACCACACCTCGGCAGGACTGTCAGCTAGGCTGCACTGGAAGAAGAAGGCAACTTGGCCCACTCGTCTATTGCAGATCGAGTTTTACGGGATACAGAACCTCAAGCATGCAGATGTTGAAATAGAGGAGATCAAGAAATATCCTTTCCACTTATGAATCTTCAACTCATATGACCTGCATCATATTGTGAAAGATCACTGCATGAGAGTATAGTTTCAGTGCGTCCATAGGGCATGTCATTGGGCGGAGGAAGACCCATGAAGATATTGTTGCAACTTCTCCAGGCCTAACTGTTGCTGCTACCGTTTGTTCTCTCCTAGATGCTGCTTCACGCTACTTCACTAACCAATTGACAATGATGCAACAATATCAGAGTGCAACAATGGCAAGATAAATATTATTGAGAGCATAGAGGTAGAAAAAAGCTACAAGTTTAGAGAAGACCTACTTGTGCAAAAAGCAACTTTGGAAATAGAGGCAAAGAGGTAACAGTGTGACATGAGGACCACGAAAAGGCAGAGAGAAAAATAGAGGATGGAGGAAACAATGAAGGACTTGCATGAGATGAAGGAGCAACTCTAGAAGGAATAGGAGTTGTGTAGACGGGAGAAGGAAGCGTAACAAGAACAGATATAATAGGGGGCGCAACATGTACAAATAGATGAAACTGTGCCCGTACAGGTAGTAGACTCATTTGAACAACTGACACCAAGAAAACAAGGTGAGAAATCACAAGAGAAGGACTTCGCTCAAGAGATTGAGCAAGAACATAAGCAGATGGATATGGATATGGAGTAGCAATAGTTAGAGCAAGACATCGATCTCATGCCTTACCACCAAGAGGTCGACCTAACAGCTTCACTGGATCCAAAAGTAGAGGAAGTCCCAAGCGATTGAGGAGATACTAAGATCCTTGGAGACAATCTAGAGGGAGAGATGAACACCATATCATTCGATGAGTCGTAGCATAGAGTTATGCAATCACACAGAGTGTATACTCTGGATGACAACACATCTCCTACGCAGTTTGAAGAATGAGTAATCTTGTATGATACGTGCAAGCATCCAACAATATTGGCTGATGCTACTAGAGCATATGGCGAAGCCAATAGCTCGAGTGTTTGCTTCTTGATAACTGAGAATAAGCGAATGGCTAAGGAGTTATAGCTGACAAAGAAAGGAGGAGAGCTGGTTACAACATCCACCTGAGCAGAGTTGAAGAAGGCGATACTGAATGAAGCATTGTCCCTTGAGACAGTCATGCGGGCATTGTATTCCATGTTTTGTACCGTGCATAAGGCAGTTGTCCATCTCAACAGTTGGTGTTGGGCAGAGGATCCCCCGCATAATGTTTTGGGGCTTAAAGCCCACATTTTTGGGTATTGTATTGAAAAAGCTTTGCAAAGTGCATAGAGCACAAATTGTAATGGGTGAAGTCTAAGGGTAGTCCACCCTAAAATATTATAAATTAATCTAGAATGTGTTGGCTTGCCCATGGTCCGTGGACCATGGGAATGTATAAATAAGAGCAAGGCTCTAAGTGTAAATGGTAGTTTTTTTGGTAATATAAGAAGTAATATGGGTGTCTAAAAGTGATAGTAGATCTGAGTCTATAAGTATAAGTTTGGGTTGTAATAAGAGATAGAGGCTCCACAACTGTGTGCGTGGAGGCCTAGTAGAGTCTGCAGCTATGTGCGCAGACTATAACTAGATAAAGGCATTAGTAAAGATAAGTTGATTCTAAAATATCGTGTATCTATTCTAGATTCTGATTTATGCATCCATTCCTGATTTATGATTACACGCATGTCTGTTTCTGTTAATTAATAACTGAAAGAGTTGTACCTTCGTAAGTAACAAAAGATCTATAGTAATATTATGCACAGAAAAGCATAAATTGAATTCACGCTTGACTAAGGTAGTTACCCCGAGAGTATAGCAGCGCGGAAGCAACACAACACGTAGGATCATTCCTCGGAAACCTAGACCACATCAAGACATCCCTAGGGTGCAGAAACCTGGTTCTAGTACCCTCCCATAATACCTAGGGTGAGACTTCAGTCCGCACTCCGTGGACAGTTGCCAAAAGGACCGGTAGTGTCGGGATTTGTTTGGCTAAACATTTCTTAACCTGGGTCAGGCCATATTAAGCCAACAGTTGGCAACAACGATGTGCTGGGAGAGCATGTATCTTTTCAAATGTGCATATTATTTTCGACTACATGCAAACATGGACAATGAGATACAAAGGAGCCTCATTACACTTTTTCAAGATGATGAATCCCATAGAAGTCAAGCTGAAGGCATGCATTTGGAGTTAGATCTAGAATTATGAAGATCTCCCGTAGCTCATCACTAGTTTGTAGTCTTCCCAAGCATGGGTATTCAGGAGTATGGATGTTTTTATGTGCGCACATGCGATCCCATATATTGGGACACTCACTGAGGAAAATACGAAGGCACAAGTCCAACTGGAGCTTGACTCGTACTTTGACAAGGTGATGCGCATAGCCACCAGTGCAAACATGGTGATCAATGTAGACACCATGCATCAGTATTTCGTTGGTCTGACCACACTAAAGATAATGATTGTTATGAAACCAGCTCACAAAAAGATAGAAAAGATAGTTGAACACCTTAGAATTCAGTCTCTTCGAGGGGGAAACCTCTTGTACATTACACAAATGAACAATTCTTGGATGATACAAATGAAAATACCTCCTTTCTATATATAGGAGTCTAAGGGGTCATAATATAATTAGAGCCGACATAAAAGTAATTCTTGCCAATGCTTTACAAGATATGGTATGATTCATTTCTTCTTTCTCTGGGGTTGGGTTCTGGTGTATGTCCTCTTCTTTTGATGTTTCCTGATTCTTTTCTTCCTCCTCTTCATACTCTATGTAAAATAATTTCTTCTCAACACAGTTATGACCTTTAGTTCATTTGCTATCACAATTGTAACAAAGCCCCTTGTCTCTTTTTTCTTCCAATTGTTGTGGTGTAACCCTTGTAGGTAGTGGAAGGCTAGAAGAAACATCACTTCCATCTTTATAGTTGTGAGGGGTAGACTTCCTTGTTGCCATAATTTTACTTTCCACTATGTAACAAAGCCCTTTTACTCTTTCCAATTGTTGTGGTCTTGCTCTAAAGAAGGTGTTGCTCTTTGTGTCCTCATAATGTGCTATCATTTCCTCTGTGAAAATTGACCACGTAACAAGTTATTTACGGGAACAAAACCCTTTATACCATAAAAATTGATCTAGTTCTAAATATGAAGATGTAATACATACCTTTTGTAACAGTGGTACACCATGTAGATCAAAATATTGCTCCAACTGAAGTATCCAATTTACTGGATCCTTGCCATCAAACTTCCTCATCTTGCTTTTTCTTGAATTTAGGAGCATGATCTTGAAACAATTGTAATTCTATACTTTTGGATATTTAAGTTCTAAAATTGCAACCTACAGCATCCCTCTGTGTCCTCTTTCCAATGCCACTAGCTTGATCCAAATTGGATTCTCCAAGGAAGAGTTATGCCAGAACTCCCACAGTGACATGATTATAGACTAGTTCAGTAGAGCGAACTTGTACGACATGCCACATGTTATTGTTTCGAGATTTGGCTCTGAAAAATATACACAAGAAACTAAGGTCTGTCCTCTTTCTGTACCTTCTCACGAAGTTTCAATGTGATGCTCAGGAAGAAGGTTATGACAATTTTCCCCAGGTCACCTATTTTGAATGTAATTCAAGAGTCTGCAAAAATACCAACTTCCTCAGATCATATCTCCACAAATATAGCGCAAAATGATCTGAAATTTGGACCCAAGGTTTAGTGCGATTTCATATCAAATGGGTTTTTTGCTTTGGCTTTTGAAACATTGTAGAAAGAAAGTTACAGCAAAAATTCCACGATGACCTATTTGAAGCAGCAAAACCCTAGAATCCAAATCTCTCATACCAAATGTTATGAAACCAGCTCACAAAAAGATAGAAAAGATAGTTGAACAGCTTAGAATTAAGTCTCTTTGAGGGGGAAACCTCCTGTACATCACACAAATGAAAAATTCCTGGATGATACAAATGAAAATACCTCCTTTCTATATATAGGAGTCTAAGGGGTCATAATATAATCAGAGCCGACATAACAATAATAATGTAAGGGCATAACAATAACAATAGTGGTCTTCTATGGGGCACAATAGTAACAATATGGGCACTACATCGGTACATCAGTATAATAAGGGGGTTGTACTAATAACAATAAGGGGTTACACTAGTAGTATAGAGGCCTAATAATGTTGTAGATATTATCAGATGAGTTGGACAGAGGAGCTAGATCAGTGTACATAGATGCAATGGAGCCAAGAGTTCATTTCTAGAAATATGTCACCACAGAGTACACCGACTACCAATATGGGCATCAATTCGCCACCGTATACCATCATGAGGATGTCAAAGAGCTGGTTTTCCCATAGTTGTCTGAATCATAGTGATGTCTTATATGGCTTGCTTAGGCCTATTTTGTTTCACATTGGTACATGTGTAGATTGTATGTAACGTCTTGTTAAGTGGAAGTTCAAGTGTCGATAGTTGGATGTAATAGTCATAGAGTAGTTGAAGAGTCATGAGGATAGATGAACAGTCATAAAGGGTAATGTCGAGGGTCACCCCACCCTTTTCTATATATAGTTCCTCATAACTCATTGTAGAGTCTTTTGGTTAACCAAGCTACTGATGGGAGTATCTTAGAGAAATATTGGAGAATGTTGTAACGAGCCTTGGCTTCTCCATAGTGCAGAGATAGTACATCTCTTTGGAGGAGAAGGTGGCAATGACTGTAACGCTCCACTGTTTGGACTAGTGGTCAGTCATGGTTGTACTGTATGATTGGAACTTTCACTTCTTAATATAACAATGCCAACATGTTTCATGCATATGTTGTATTGTATTCCAGCTATCTTGTTTACTCTAAATGATATATGTATATGTTTACTTACGCATGTGTGTATAGACTCTTTCTGTATATGTATGTATGAATCTTACTGAAATGTGATGTTGGTTTTACCATCACTTTGGATTTTCATCTTACATTCCTTCCAGTTCATGATGCATCTTTGCTCGTGTGATCCCTTCTTATTCATGTGCCTTCATAGGATTCAAAGGAGCGCACTCACATCACCGTCCATGTGTTAGAACCATTGATTCACCTTCCTTGACTTGTTGCATATGTCAAAACCTTGCTACCAATAGAGATATCTAACTTGCCTCTGCACGCAACCACGGTCAAGGCGATACCATACGACCCACTATTGGGACTCCTACACCAAATAGTCTGAGGTCTAGTAGGGACTTCTTATCAGGGAGATCCCCTAACATGTTAGCGAGTCCAACACCATCAACAAGTGTAAACAATACTTAGATGAAGGTAAGATTTTATACCTGAAATGCCTTTGTATTTTGAAAATGGATTTCCTATCAAGTAATGATAAAATAAAAGTTTAATCGAATGTAGAAAACATCATTGCATGTTATGACTCAAAATAATGCATCCATTTATGCCTATAATAAGGTTCCTGTACCGAATAGAATCCTTGTTCCTGGACCTACTTTCATTCTGAGCATGCATTCATGTACTGGGCATGCATTCCTGAACTGCAACATGCATTCTTGCACCAAGAGTCCTGTGATTTCTACAGTAAAATACTCGTTCCTGTACTGAAATATATATTCTCATAATCAAAAGTGCATAACATCGTGTATTCCTACACCAAAAATTTTTAGGTCCCTGCACTCAGATACACATTGCTGTACTAGGGAACATTGTTTTTCCTGCACTCAAAATGTGTTGTGGCATATCTGGAAAAGAATCCTCTAATAAAAATATAATATACAGGTTGAATCAGAAAAGTTAGTAGAGTTTCAAAGGAGCTTTATTCACTAGCTCTGGGTATTATCATGTTCTTATTGATCTGATCCATGAATTCCTTGATACTTCATCAAATCATGCAATCTCATTCATGAGGGAAGAAAGAAGCAAGACAGCGATGAATTTTCAAAATGTGAAGGAAATCATTAGGGACTTCAAGAGTGAGATCAATCAAAGAGGGACATAAGGAAAAGGGACAAGGAAACATTTTCATGGAAAAGAGGGAAAAAAAATTGGATAGGAAAATTTATTTTTGAAGAAAGGGATGGTCAATCTCAATACAAGAAAAAAAAAAAAATGTAGAGGGAAATTTGCGAAAAAGGAATTAGAAGGAAGGTAGAGTTTCACCTCAATTCTGCCAAAGAGAGTTGAACCAAAATAACTACATCAGGAATTGAGTGTTTCTTGCACAATATTTTCCATGTCAACTGTATTGAACTTGGATAAGGGCTCGGTTCCTAATCATTCTTCTGCATAAATAAACTTAAAAACCTGGTTCTTCTTGATGACATTAAACATATGAAGATCAAGCAACATTCCCATTTTATTAAAAATCAATCCTCTTTCCAGTATGTTGGTTTTTAGGTTGATCCTTCTCTGATCATGCCAGTAAACTAATTTTCACAACCATAGGCAAAATATTTTTTTCTTTTTAATTTTTGTTATTTTTTTAGATTTTCTTTTTATTTTATTTTATTTCTGGAAAAGGAAGAATCAGATTTTGCAATAGGTTGGCACAACCACCTACCATATTTAGTTCATATTTTTGTTGTACTTGTTGCATAAAACCTTCCTTTGTGAGGGGTTGAAAATACACTTTAATTCTATGCCTATTGACAAGGAATACTAGTTCTCACCCATCAATAGTTTTAACTTCTACCGCCCCATTTTCATAAACTTTAATCACTTCATAAGGCGCCATATAGCACGTATGGAATTTTCCTTTTAAATGTTTAAATTTAGAGTCACAAAGGAGTACCTAATGACCGGGTTGGAACTGCATCTTTCTAATCAACTTGTCGTGCCACTTCACGTGTTATTGTTGCACTAACACATTATGTTGAACAACATCTCTTCAGAATTCATCCAACTCGTTTAATTGCAATAGGCATTGTTGTTGTGCTTCTGAGATGTATAACCCCAATTGGACTACAGTTCAATTTTATTTTATCTGGAACTCAATCAGCAAAGGACTTATTTCGTGTATACCGGCTCATATGGTGTATGCCCTATACTGTTCTTGTAGGTGGTTTGATCAGCCCATAAGGCTTCATGAAACTTGATGGCCCAATCCTTTCTATGAATATTTACTGTTTTGGTAATGATGGATTTGATTAATAACCTGTTGCTAGACTCCACCTGGCCATTTTCTTGTGGGTGATACGGTGTATATTTCTTATGCAAATTTTTTTACTGATCCATAACACCTTGAACCATATTAGAAACAAACTATGTTCCATTATAAGTAAAAATCTCTCTAGGAACACCAAATCTAGTAAAAATTTCACTAAACAAAAATTCAACAACAACTTTTTTTAGTAGCAAAAGAAACAGCTTTAGCCTCTACCCATTTTGTAACACAATCTGTACAAACCAAGATATGATTTTTATTCAAAGATGTTCAATTTATGGGTCCTACAAAATCAATAGCCCATTTTTCAAAGGGTTCAATCATAACCTGAGGACACAAAGGCATTTCATTGGCTTGGAAAGGCTAACCGATTAACTAGAAGATATCACATCGCTTGATATATTATTTGGCATCCTTAAATAAGGAAGGCCAAAATAGCCAACTCGTAAAATCTTATATGCATTTCTCTTGCCAGCGAAATGGCCCCCACAAGTTTCATTATGGGCAGATTTTAGAATGTCAAACACTTCTTCCTCTCTTACACATCTATGAATAATGAGATTTGGTCCAGTGTAAAGGAGGTCCCCTTGGATCCAAGAATATGAAGCACTTTTTTGTATGATATTCCACTTTTAATGAGCGGATAAGTGAGGTGGTGTTTTCCTGGTGACAAAATAATTAGCTGTGTGAGAAAATCAGGGGGGTTTGTTGACACATCAAAAAGATGTTCATCAGGGAAATCATCATCAACAAGAATTGCTTCACCAAGATTATTTAGTGTAGAAAGATAATGAACTACAACGTTAGATTTTCATGGTCTATCAATAATAGTAACATTAAATTCCTGTAACAAAAGTAACCACCTAGGCACACTATTGCTAGTAAATGGTTTATTCATCAAATATTTTATTGCAAAATGGTCAATATGTACAAAAAAATTATATTCTATAATATAGTGTTTGAATTTATTAATAGCAAAAATCACGACTAGAAAATGTTTCTCAGTTACTGTGTAATTTAACTTGGCAGCTGAGAAGTTTTTAATGGTGAAGTAAATAGAATAGGACTGTTGGTTCTCTTCCTGGCGTGAAGTTGTGCCAATAGTGGTATATGAGGCATCAGATGAAATATGAAATGGAAGGGACTAGTTAGGCCCTCTCAAAACTGGTGCCTGTACTATTTTTTTCTTTAATGTCTCAAAAGATTGCTGGCAAGTTATGGACCAAGAGAACTCACTATCCTTAGCTAATAATCAGAAAAGGGTGGTATCCATCCTAGAAAAGTTCTCAATGAATCTCTGGTAATAGCCCTCCTTTCCTAGGAATCATCTCACTTCCATTTGTGTTTTGCATGCATGAAGATGCAAAATAAGTTCAATTTTAGTCAATCTACCTGGATACCTTTGTCAGAAATAAAATGACCAAGAACTACTCCTTTGCACATCAATCTGCATTTGTTATCACTGAAAGCAAGGTAGGATTCTTGGCAATGAAAGATAACTTTTTCTAAGTTTTTGTGGGCTTCTTGGAACAAATCACCAAATATGGAAAAATCGTCCATGTAAATTTCTACACAGCCCAAAGGGTAGCACTCGGTTGGCAAATGTCCCACATGGGCATGTGAGGGTGGTCTTGTCTTGATCCTCGAGTGCAATCTGGATTTGGTTATATCCACTAATGCCATCTAAGAATGAGAAGCAATTTTTACCAGTAAGGGTATCTAGCACCTGATCGATAAAAGGAAGGGGAAAATAGTCCTTGAGAGTGGCTTTATTCATTTCTCTATAATCAATGCAAATGTGGCATATCCCATCTTTCTTTGGAACTATCGCCAATGGAGAGACCCATTGACTATCAGATATAGGATAAATGAAATTAGCGTCTAAGAGTTTTTGTAATTCTTCTTCCACAACTTCTCTTAGAATAGGGTTCATGTGCCTTCGGGGTTGTCGAACAAGTTGGGCTCGCTCCTGAATGTAAATATGGTGAGTGAAAGTTTCAGGAGGTATGCCTTTCATGTCCTCATAACTCCATGCAAAGAGATCAAGATGGTCTCGCAAGAAACTAACAAGCTTCTCTTGTTGGGATGAATCCAGGTCTGAGCTGATGTGTAAAGATTTTCCTGAACTAATATCAACAAGATTGGTTTGGAGCTCAACTGTATAGGAATATGTTTCTAGAGTCTATGATGAGGGAGGTTGGGAACTATAGCTTTCTTGAAATTCTACACTAAATATTTGATGAAGCATGTCAAAATTTGACATTGTATCTAGATTGTTCAAGAAGTCTCATAACTCACCCTCCTATGTAGAACTGGTATGATGATGGATCAAAGAAACAAATTGAGTCTCCTCATCACTACTTTCATAATCTAGCCATAAGGTATCTCTGAGGTCCTAAATGGATCTAGTAGGTGGATACAGGCTGACTTTCTTCTTATTGTCTCCATGGGAAATATATATATCGCCATAGTAGCATCCAATATAAGCATCAACTATAGCAAGCCATGGTCGCCCCAAAATAAAGGGATGTCCACCAACAGGATTTTTTGCCTGAAGCACAATAAAATATGTGGGGTGTTCCCAAGAATCAATTGAAACAACCACATCATCCAACACACCCTTTGTCTTGATTTGAGATCTGTCTACAAGTTCAAGCATAGTAGGGGTAGGGGTCAACCTAATTTGATCCATTGTTTGCCTTCATAACATTAATGGTCACTCCCAGGTCTATTAACACATTGGGGACAAGGATATCACCTATCCGGATAGAAACAACTAGGTTTCCAGGATCAGTATATTTCTCCATTTGTACACATCCTATCATTAACTTGGCTACCCTGCCAACAAACAAAATTGTTTGAGGTTCTAATCTCTTCCTTCCTCACTTCTTAAGATAGAGTTCCCTAATGATTTTTGTACAAATGAGGATCTCTTTAATAGCTTGCAGCGAAGGGACCTTTATGGAAAGATTCCTAAGCTCAGAAGCCATACTATAATCGGGAGTGGGGTAATTTTTCTCCATAACTAGCCTCTCTATATAGGAAGGTTTCTTTAAAGAAGATGGAAACTCTGAGTGTGTGGGAATTGGTGAAATGTTGACATATTATTTCAGACAATTAGGAGTTTCCTCCTCATTTTTCTCCTCGATAATCACCGTAGATTTTTTTTTTTTCTTCTTGTTCTAATACCATTCTCGATCTCAATTGAAGCTCATGGATCCAATTCAACAAGGTCTGGTAAATGGGAGAATGGACTGGTCCAGTGAAATGAATCAATTATACGACTTATTATTGGGATTTGGTACTAGTTCAGAAGATAGTTGGGGTGGTCAAAAGGGTGGTGGTAAAGGTAATGATGGCATTGGTTGACTTTGCTGAGATAAGGAGCCCAAAGATGGTTGTGACATGGAATAAGGTGTATATGTAGTAGGATATGATTGCAAAGGTGCATGATAGGAATATTGAGAGTGATTTGACCCCCTCCATCCTTGTTGCCAAGGTTGAGGAGGTTGTCCATATTGAAAGTGATTCCCATGCTTCCAAGGTTGAGAGTGATTTACATTATGATAGGAATATTGTGATGCATTATAACTACACAAATGTGGTGGAGGTTTAGGAACCATACCTATACCTACATGAGGCCAATTTCTCTATTCTTCCATGGCATGCAATGGCTCAACTTTCGATTTCTCTCCTTCGAATGCTACTTTCAGTCCCAATATAGAAGGTTTCTCCTTGGTAGCATTTTTTCCTACACAAATCACACATTTATTAGCACCTTTAACATCAACAAGACATTCTCTTAAAAGATGTTTTTTCCTACACTTTGGACAATAAATAGACAATGACTCTTCTTCTTTTACCAATTTCTGTTGAAATTTCACAGAGTCTATTTGTTTGCTAACAATATTCATAATTTCAATTTTCATGTTGTCCATTTTATTTTCAAAACCAATGTTCATAGCATCTATATATCCAAGTTTATTATTTCTACTTTTTGCTCCTCTATTGGATCTAGATTGATTCTCTGATAACTTCCTGCACAAGTCACAAATTTGATCAAAAGCCTTTTGAGCAATATCCCCTTGTCCCAAAAAATTCAAATTATGTCTAGAATACTCAGTAAGCCCATGTAAGGACAAATTTATAATAGTACTTATGTCAAATTTATGTTTTGACCTTTGGAGGATACATAGAAATCTTTCTAAATATTCTTCCAAGGTCTCATCATCACCTTGCACATTAGTGAAGATCTCATCTTATGTTTCACTAGTTTTACGATATTACTGATATTTCACCAAAAAAAACTCTCCTCATTTGGTCCCAAGAATTTATAGAATTTCTTCCTAATCCCATGAACCAGCGTAAGGCCGAATCCTTGAGAGTTGCAGGAAATAATTTTAATTTCTGGTCATCTATAGAGTAATAATATCTTCTACATAATATATAAAATTCAAACAAAAAGAATCTGGATCCTCATGTATCTTACCATGGAAATGAGGGAGATCTGATGGTGGAATATTCTTCATTTGTATAGCTATTTTTTAATTCACGATTGGAAACCCAAAGGTGGATTTCTCCTCATTTCCCTGATTCTCGTGAATCCCTTGAGCATGGTCCTCATTTTTTTACATTTTTGTACCTCCAATCAAAACACTCCCAACAAAATCATAAGGTTGAATATGGTTTAAATTAGTATTTTGATCACCACTAGTTTCCTTCTTCCCCTTTTTGGGTTATGTCACACCCGAACTAATGTTCCTAGAATCGAAGTGGACAGTTCCTGCATTGTGAGTCTATGTATATTTGGACTTTATACTTGCAAAAGAAGGCCCAAAATGAGAAAAATATTTGGATTTATCAATGTTTCTTTGCCCCTTATTGGGCTTCAGGCCCCTACCCTTTATAGGCATTCATCCTCAAATAATTAACCAAAGAATGACAAAACCTTTTCAAAATAATAGGAAAGAAAAAAAAAATCTCAAATCAAATGTTGGGAAATCAAAAATATTAGCACTAAGAAATCCTTCAACAATAGAAGCACATTTCAAAAAAAAAAACAACGGAATTACCCCTACTATATAGAGAAAAAATTAGAAAGTTCTTACCAATCTTAAACGCCTCCCTGGCGATGACACCATAATGTTAGGTGTAGGATTTGCAGTTCAGCAATTTCCTTCAACATTTAATTGTCAACCCATGGCTACGTAAGCTTAGAAGCATAGCATAGGTATAAAATTTCACCAAATATGTTCCTAACTTCCCTAATAACATTTGCAGAATCAAAGAAATACAAAGCAAATAATACCAAAAGAATTCTGGTACCGGAATCAAAAGGAAAATACTTTGCAAAAACTCAATGAAAGGAACTTCAAATCAGCATAATCAATCATCATCACTGAAAGAAATAAAAATATATATATGAGACTAAATGTCAGTGCAATCATAAGACAGAGAAATGATTAGGTTGTGAAGTTCATTTGCCTTTATTACAAGTTTTCCTTCCTAGTCTAAATCATTATTCCTGGACTGTAACAATGTTCGTGTACTAGAATAGAGTTCCTGCACTGGAATGATATTCTTGTACTAAGATGATGTTCTTGTACCAGAAGTATGTTCTATTCCTACACTGAGTATTTTGGCTTTCATACAAGAATTTTGGGTTCTTATACCAGAATACCTTGTTCCTGTACCAAGGTATCAATTCCTGTACTGAAACAAAGATTCTAGTACTAAGAAATCAGTATTCCTGTACTGAGCTTCGAAACCACTTACATGAAATGTAAAGTGTGCTAACTAGAAATTAACTTGCAAGGAAAACTAGAGTAGAGAAATAAACACATGTAATCAAAAGACTCCTTATCTAATCATTCATCTGAAAGTGAAAAGTACTTCAAAAGACAACGAAAATTTCTACTGCAACAAAAACTTCTTCATGTGAAAATGGTCATCCACTCTAAATATAGAGCACTCTTCTTTCCTAGATGACTATCATGAAATTAACAAGATATGTAGTTTTACTGAATAAAGGTTTCAGTTCAAAGGTCCCTTCACCAAATTCTAGTCTTGAACTAAACTATTCCCACAAGAGATTCAACATAAACACAAATCCTTATTATATAAACAACATTTCATTAACGCTTAGGAAGATGCAAGTAAATCAACCCTAAGTTAAAGGAAATGCACTTGCATAAAACACATTTGCATACGAAGGAATGAAACACATTTGCATAAGGAAAATAAATCCACTTGCAGAAATAAACACACTGGTAGAAGCAACCCTTGCAGAAATAAATCACACTAGTGCAAGCAAAACGAAACACACTTTTTGCAGAAAGGGAACTATGCATCAAAGGAAATAAATGTTAATTAATCTTTAGTAAATGAACACACGGACACCTTCACACCTCAGATCCGAGTCACACAATTTATGAAGAAAGCGAAGATTTGTTAGCTACATAAAGGAAATGAAATACTTCTTGCTCAAACCTTTCACACGAAAATATATCTAACACACCTTATGAAAGAGGGAGAATGAGTTGGGTTGGCTAGGCCCTAGCCATCCAGCTTGTTTCCCTGTTACGAGATCTGGAAAATCAACTACTCAAATAATGCATCACATAAAATACTAGGAGATGAAATGAATAACTGGCATAGCTTCTTGTATTTAATTTAGTAACTACAAATGTACATTGTGGATATTCGGAACCTTCCCATAAGCATGGTAATACAAAAAGTTATAGTAGAAGCCAAAATTTCACCAACGTATCGGTACCTATTTCTACTAGAAACCCTTATTAAATACATATCGTTCGGCTCATGGCCGCAATAGAAATCAAAACAAAATCATAATCTTGGCTTTTGATTATTTGATAAAAAGACTAAATCAAGGGTATCTAGTTGAAACCCTCACCTTCATATCCCATATTTTCCTCACACTCCGAACTCGACAGAGCATTGTTGATCATTTGGTGAGGAATGTGCATGGATTTCCAAACTGTAGTGACCTTTGGCGATGAACCATGTTGATTATACCAGTTGCCGTAATTACAAAAACGCAGATAGTATAAGAATATTTCTACACCAACCCCATCTTATACATTGATTAATGATTTCTTTCTATCAAAACAATTTAGGAATAAAACATGTATTGTGAAGGAAACTAGACTATTTAATCTTTTTAATTAGTAATTAATCTAATATAACCCTTAATAACAAAAATCATGAATGTAGTGCAGGAATAAGTACAAGGGTTAGAAGAAGTGCAGGAATAAATAGGTTCCAAGGGTAAAATAAAGGGATTAGTTAACGTGTTTGGCTAAAATGGAGGTTAAAAATTAGGGAATTCTAATGACCAACACTTAGAAGAGTGAATGCTCGACACGTAATCCATGGAGATGGATTACCAAGGTCAAATAGGAGTACGCAGAGGAGTAGATAGGCCTTACTTCTTAATGGTCAGTTTGGGAATGTCCTAAGAAGTGTAGGATCTGATATACTTCCCAACACCTTGTCGAAGGTTCGACCAATCAAATGATTATACAATATTGCCACTGTTTTCTCTACCCCAAAATTTCCAGTGACCCAACTGTAGTGTGTCTCCCAAATTACGTTGGCATGTTTGCTTGAAGGAACATAGGGGTGTCCTAGGTGGCATATCAGTGCATCCTAAAGCTAAAAATTTGGAACTTTCTTGCCTTACAGGAGCATCTAGTATGTGTTGTCGAATTATGGATTACTCTTCTAAAGATGCGACCATCCTGCAGTCCCGTGCCCATAAGAATCGATCACAGTGGTCAGCGCCATGACCATTGGTCAGTTGAGGAAGTTTTCTACTTTTTGGTGTTTCCCTTCTTGTACGTAATGTTCAAATGGGAATGTTGTAGGTATGTGGACCATTTCTGATGGCAATCATTCTGCAACTTCCCTTGTGTCTGTATGAAATGTAGGGGTCGATGGTATGTGTGGATGACCATTTCATTCCACATAATGTAATGATTCCATTATCAGTAAGCCTACACAAAGGAATACGTCTCTTTTTCTTAGGTGGGATACTTTGGGACTGTGTCGGAAAGCATCTCAGTATGATATGTCATTGGATTCCCCTATTGAGTAAGAACTACACCAAAATTATAGTCGGAGGCATCTGCTTCAATCTCAAATGGTTGTTGTAGGTTTGGTAATGTGAGAAATGGTGCAGAGCAGAGGCAATTCTTCAACTCAGAAAAATCCTTATGTTGGGATTTGTACCAAAAGAATTTTTCTTTTGCTCCTCCCTTGGTGACTTGACTCAAAGGCCAAGTGATATGAGAGAACCCCAACATAAACCTACGATAGAAGTTGTCAAGACCTAGAAAGTTGTGGAGCTTTGTTAAAGTGGTTGGGGTTGTTCAATTCTGAATGACTTGTACCTCGGTTGGGTCCACATGCACACCCCACTCATCAATGATTTACCCCAGATATTGGACCTAGGTCATACCAAAAATGCATTTCTCCAAATTGGCACACAACTTGTGTTGTCGCAGGGTTTGAGGACCTATCGAATATGGTGGAGTCGCTCTTCCCAACTCTAGCTAAAGATCATAATGTCATCTAAATACACCACCAAAAATGAGTTGTTGAAGGGTCACAATATGTTTTCCAACAGCCTCATGAAGGTTGCGGGGGCATTCGTCAACTCAAAAGGCATGACCAACCATTCAGAAAGGCCTTCCTTAGATTTGAAGGTAATCTTCCACACATCGGAGGGTTTGATTAGTTCCTGGTGATAACCAAAATTCAAGTCAATCTTTTTGAAATATTTTTCCCTCTTGAGCTAGTCTAGAAGGTCATCAATTCATGGAATTGGATACCTATTATGGACAGTCATCTTGTTCAACACCTGATAGACAGTATATAGTCTCTAGGTCCTGTTTTTATTTTGTACCAACACGATCGGGCTCCCACAGGGTGATGAACTTGGCCTGAGATTCTCTTTCTGCAAAATCTCCTGAATATACTTCTTGATTTCGTTGTTCTCTAGAATAGAGCATCGATAAATCGATCCATTGGGTAGCAGTGCACCTACGGTCAGATTGATGGGGTGCTTGACTTGATAGTGTACAGGTACCCTTGTGGGTGAGGTGAAGATGTACCTATAATCCTACACAACCTTGTCCATTTGTTTTTGTTGTGCGGAGGATCCTTGTTTGGAGTTCGTGGACATAATCTTCTTCTTTCCGTAAGGGAGAATCATAAGGAAAACAAATTTCTCAGTCTGGTAAAAGATCTTACTACATTTATTCACAATGATGAAAGAAATGGGGTTAGGTGATGCTACCTCAAGTACAACTTATTCCCCAAAGTAATAATAATAGTGTGAGGCCTAGAACGATACACAACATGTCATTTCCACAAGTATGGTTAGCCTAATAATACGTCACAAAATTCAAGAGGAGAAACATCACACAATACCTCCTCTATGAAGGGCTCGATGTCGTAGGGAAGGCGACACTATTGGCTAATGTAGAGATCTAGCCCTTGGTGAATCCACCCAATGGTGTATGGCTACTGTTGGAAATAATATTGAGAGGGGGGGTGAATCAGTATTATCATATCAATAATTTTACTTCCCAAACAGATTTATATATGCTACCTCAGTGAGGTGAACTATCGTGTACATGCAACTGTGCTTAAAGAAACCAGCGTAGAGAACTTGTGATATAGACAGTTTATCATGTGTTGAGCTTAAACCATTATATCAGAGATTTATTAGATAGTGCAGTAAAAGCAAAATAAAGAATCACACATAAGCAACACACATGAACACCAAGATTTAAGGTGGAAACCCAATATGGGTAAAAACCACCTGCTATTGTCGTCTCTATCTTCTTTTAATAATAAGAAAACCTACTTACTATCTCGTACTAGTGTAGACTCATACCAGTATGCAAGCTTCTACCTGTAGAATGTTACAACATTTTCTTGTTTTCTAGTTTCTACTGGAAGGGAGCTACAACCACCTAGCTCTTTTACTAGCGAACATGTTTACTAGTACGTAGATGCCAGCCTACAGAAAACTCCACTCATCCACCAGGGACCACGTTTCATGAATTTTTAGACTAGATACTCCTGGATCACAACACCATAGGCTGAAGTCCACGTTTTATCAAATTTTCATACTGGACCCATCAAATCCTTTTGAACTTAAACTGCATGAACCAATATTCAGTTAATTTGAATAATTAGATCACTAAAACCAGAACACTATGCTGAACCCAGAACCCTGCATCATCATCTAGAAACAGTTGTAACCTCAAAATTCTTGAATTAGAGTTTATACGCTACTTGGTTGAACCCAACCTGTGTGTATCTGCTACTTCCTTTAACCGAACCTACGTATATCTCTAAAAATACTGAATCATGAACTTTTGAACCACAAACTATACCAATCAGTGACATTCTAAAGATCTATTGTCATATTATAGAGTTAAAAACCAGATAGCAACAAGGATCACCCTTCCTTCTCAATAAATCAATCAATCAGGCTCAATTTCCTTATACAACAATTCTACGTTCAAATCTAAGAAGACTTTATTGATAGACAATAGTGAAACAACAGAATTTGATAAGATAGATCAGTCAGATCTAAACAAAAGCTTTTCTTTTTATATATGCTACGTGAAAGAGTTGAACCTGCATGTACATGTACTTATCCAAAGACGGACTTGCGTATAGATCTGTAAATTTTGACATTCTAGACTTCAGACAAACCCATATCATGGTAGATAACAAATATAATAGTGACAAAACATCAGATCTAGTCTCAACCAATATCAGATCATTGAATAATAAGTCATTTCAAGTCTCATGATTCCTGATCCAATATTGAACTCAAGGTGCACATGAATATTCCAAATCAAGTCCCAAACATAACCCTACAACATGATATGTATACTTCAGATAGAAGTATTCCTTAGAATCTCATTACTTGTACACTCTGGCCTAATGATCTTCTCCTCCTTATATACTCTTAGGCCTTTCTCAATACCTTGGACCAAAACCACTTAGAACCAATACCTTGGACCCAATACCTAGGGTCAATATCTTGGACCAAATGCCTCAGAACAATTGCCTTGGACCAAAATACCTTGGATCAAATACCTTGGACCAAAAACTTGGTTTTCCAACATGTCCGCACTTTTCCTCTTTTGAAAGTGCGTGTATATCTTATACGCTACTTTTGTTTTGTTAAACCGCGTGTATACACGCCTTGGACAAAGTGAACCAGTGTATACCTCTCTTTCTTCATTCTTTGTAGTCTGATCCGTAATCCTTTGCTGTTGACATGCTACACTGTGAACTTTCATTTGAGGGAGTTTCCATCAAGGACAACACCTGTATCATAATGCCAACAATCTCCCCCTTTGGACTTGATGGCGAGAACAACACCAAGACACTCTCCCCCTTTAACATCAAGGGCAAAGGGCGGACCGAGATATTTCCTCCCCTATGTTCCTAATGGTCCCCCTGAGTACATGCTAACTTGTCTGATTGGTCTCTCCTTTGTACATGCTGAGATGCAATGAAACCATCCATGCTCCCTCTGAGTGCAAGCATTGTTCGCAAAAATATTCTCCAAAAGAACCAACATGACTCTATAACTCAATTATATGAGTATCACCTTCCTATGCATTGTTAACAAGTCAATGATCAAGGCATATTTGTCAGTCAGATAAAAATTAATGAACAAATCATATCGATAGACAATAATCATCAATATCTGACAGAGAACCCATATCCGAGCCTACACCACTGTTTT
This sequence comes from Pinus tabuliformis, assembly GCA_031772625.1. NCBI lineage: Eukaryota > Viridiplantae > Streptophyta > Pinopsida > Pinales > Pinaceae > Pinus > Pinus tabuliformis. The sequence goes on along the minus strand of CM062804.1, from coordinate 141,626,983 downwards.
CCTATCTAACAAACATATACACTCCTTGACCCTTAGAAACCCACGTGTGTGCGTGACTATACTTCATGAAACATGCATATAATAACCTTCCTCTGAAAATTATGGTTTTAACAGCAGGATGATGCAGCAACTACTCCCAGCTTTTGTCTGAGATATTCAAATCTCTCTCTGGGCGGTGGTTTAGTGAATATATCAGCAACCTGTTCTTTGGAGGGAAGATACTCCAAATTGACCTTTTGTTCAAGCACTTGTTCACATATAAAATGGTACTTGATGGGTATGTGCTTGGTCTTGGAGTGCATGACTGGATTCTTTGAAATACTGATGGCACTTGTATTATCACATCGAATGGATATAGGTGGAGTACATGTGATCTAAATCTCTTGCAAATTTTGGACCATCCAAAGTAGTTATGTGCAGCAAGATGCAGCAGCCACATATTCTGCTCCAGTTGTAGATAAAGCAATTGAACTTTGTTTCTTGTTGAACCAAGACACTAACCTGGAACCCATATAGAATGCACCACCACTAGTGCTTTTTCTATCATCAACACTTCCTGGCCAATCTACATATGTATATGTATGAAGAGTAAGATATGTATTTCTAGGATACCATAAACCAAAGTCCTGAGTTCCTTGAAGATATTTTAAAATTATTTTGACTTCCTGAAGGTGTGATTCCTTTAGATTTTCTTGGAATCTTCCAACTATTCCTACTGCATGCATGATGTCAGGTTGAGTACCTGTTAGATAAAGCAGACTACCAATCATGGATTTGTAAGTTGGTTGATGTACTGTTGCTGATTCATCATTTGAGCTGAGACTACATCCTGTTACCATTGGGGTACATATAGGTTTAGAATCTTCCATTACGTACCTTTTCAAGATCTATTTCATATATTTAGTTTGTGAAATAAAAATACCATCTTTATTTTGCTGAACTTGTAGACCAAGAAAATAGGTAAGTTCACCAACCAAGGACATTTCAAATTCTTGTTGCATTACTAAAACAAAATTCTGACTCATCGATTCTTCATTGCTACCAAAAATGATATCATCAACATAAACAATAATAATTAGCAATTTATCGATTTCAATCTTTGTATATATATTGTTACCTGTTGAACTTTTTGTAAAACCTTGTTGGTGTAGATATTTGTCAAGGCAGTAATACCAGGCCCTTGGAGCCTGTTTCAGAACATAGAGGGGCTTTTCGAGTCTTCACACAAGTTTTGCATCATTTCCAAGAATGAATCCTTATAGATGTTCAAAATAAACTTCTTCTTCTAAATCTCCATTCAGGAAGGTTGATTTTACATCCATTTAGTATACTTTGAATTTCTGAACTCTAGAAAGAGAAAGAAACATTCTTATCACTTCAAGTCTGCCAAAAGGTGCAAAAGTTTCATCAAAATCCATACTTTATTGTTGAGCATACACTTTACAAACAAGTCTTTCCTTGTTTCTAATGACTTCTCCATTTTCATTCAATTTGTTTTTGAATATCCGTTTAGTTATTATAATATTTTTATCATGAAGTCTACGAACTAATTCCCAAGTATCATTTTTTTCAATTTTCTCAAGTTCTTCATCCATGACCTTGACCCAACATTCATCTTTGCATTCTTCTTTTACATTTTGATTTTCGGTGGAGGATAGTAATGCTAGACAGCTTGAGGTCCCTATAATAGTTCTTCTTGTTTGTACACCTGCCCCTTTTTCCCCTAAAATTTGAGTTTCTGGATTATTTTTCTCAGCATACCTGGATGGAGTCTTTTCTTCTACCATTACCTCTTCTTTTGGTGCTTCATTGGTTTCTTCTTCAATATGATTTTTATTTGACGTGGGAAAATAATCCCCGTCTTCTTCATTGTCATAATCTTCTATTTTATCTATTTTGGATTTGTGCATGCTTCATCAACTACAACATCAATTTTTTCAAAAATGTTTATAAGTCTTTTATTATAACATTTATATCATTTACTTTTGGAAGAATAACCAAGAGGAATACCTTCATCTGCTCTGGGTTCAAACTTACCAAGTTTTTCATCAGTCCTTTTGATATAACATTTTCTTGCAAAAAATTTAAAGTATTTTAAAGTAGGAGTCTTACCATACCAAAGTTCATGTGGAGTTTGAGTGTTGTTTACCTGAACATTTTCTTGGTTGAGAATAGTTACGATAGCGAATGCAGCTTCACCCCAGAAGGTTGCAGGAGCTCTAGATTCATCTAGCATAGCTCGCGCCATTTGTTGAACTATTCTGTTCATTCTTTCTACCACACCATTTTGTTGAGGAGTCCTTGCAGTAGAGAATTTCCTTTTTATTCCATGTTGTTCACTAAATTCAAGGAATTCATCTGAGGTAAATTCCCCTCCTCGATCAGATCTGAGGCATTTGATTTTTTGATCTGATTCATTTTCAACCAAAGCTTTGAAGGCTTGGAACTTTTCAAAAGCTTCATCTTTATGATTTACAAGACCTATCCAACACATTCTGGAAAAATCATCAATGAACAAAATAAAATATTCTTCTCCACGAGGTGACTTTTTCCTTGATGGTCCATATAAATCAGTATGGACAAGTTCAAGAGGCTTACTAGCTGACCCTTCTTTTTCCATGAAGTGAACTCTAATTTGCTTGTCAATTTGACATGGTTGTCATATTCTATTTTTTGGGATGTTGATATGTGGAAGATCACGAACAACCTTGAATCTGCATGCTTTTCTTATTTGGTAAAATCTTGGATGTCCCAATCTTCTATGCCACAGCCAGTTTTCATCATTTTTGCTTAGATAGCACTGTTGTTGTCCTCCCTTAAGTATGTATAAGTCTTTTGGAGTTCTTGTACCTTTGATCATGGTCTCTCCTATATCAAGCTCACGAACAACACATTCGTTTAATCGAAACACCAATCATTTCCTTGATCACACATTTGACTGAGACCCAACAAGTTACGCTTTAAACCATCTACATACATAACATTTCCAGCTTTAACCTTTTTTTCAAGAAAACAAAACCTTTACCTTTTATGTTAGCAGGAGTGTCATTTCCAAATGAGACATTATTTTCCTTTTCTAAGGCATTATATGACTGAAGTTTTTCTTTGTCACTTGTCATGTGTTTTGAGCATCCACTATTGATGTACCACTAATTTTCTTGTCCTTTTGTATACAAGGCTATACCACATATTTCTGTTTGAGATTCTTTCCTTCTCCATATCTTGATGCTTAATGGAGTTTGTTCCTTTTGAGACATTTTCCAAAATTTTCTCCTGCATTCAGATTCTTCCTGACCAAAGTTGTTACAGATTGAGCATTCTATTTCATTTTTAAGAAGAGAAAAGTTATTATAGAAACTTTTCTTGATCCCCGTTACATTAATTTGATTTCGTTCTTCTCTAGTCATGGTGGTTTTGTAAGCAACACATTGAGCAGCTTTGTGTCCAAAATTATGCCATGAAAAACATTTCCCATTAAATAAGTTCCTGCGACTATTGAAACTATTGACCTGGTGAAAGTAGTTTCTATTGATATTCATCTTTGGAGAAAATTGAGTATGATTTACCTGAGGTTGGTTGTAGCTTCTATTCATCCTTGGTGTAAATTGAGTCTGATTTACCTGGTGATCTGCTTTATGCCTTTGCTGACGATTGTCATAGTGCTCATTGGTCTTTGCTGCATCAGTATAGCATTTGGTGGAGGTTAACGGCTTCTATGATTGAGATGCTTCTTCAGTATATCCAAGACTTGTCTTTATCAGAGGAGAACACTGAACTTTGATAATTTCATTTAAATTTTCTGATCCTTTAGCAAATCTAAGATTGAGAGATTTCATTTTCTCAAGATCCTTTCTTAGACCCACAATTTCACATTCTAGTTTTTCACTGTGTTTTTCCTTTTCAGCAAGTTCGTATGTCAAGGTATCTATAATCATATTCTTTTCTTCTAAACAGATTTTGAGTTTAGATATTTCTTCATGAAGGTCTTCCTCTTCTAAAGCATACCAAAAATTATCATCATCATAAGCCATGAGAAGTTTGTAATCTTGTCCAGTTTCATCTTCATCACTATTAGATAAACCATCCCTATCTTCATGAGTATAGTAACTAGATATACTTTCATCACTATGCATCTTAAGAGTTTCATATTGAATTCTGAGAGTCTGAAGCTTATCATGTTTTACCTGAGAGTCTCCTTCGTAGCTCAAAATTATTTTGTCCCATATTTCTTTAGCTGATGTGAGCTGCATGACTTTGACAAACTCTGATTGTGATTGACTTCCCAATAAAGTATTGACAGCTTTGAAATTGGTTTCATATTGTTTTTTACCTTCCATATCTATAGGAATTGTTGTTCGAAGTGTACATCCTCCTTCCCCAATTTCCAGACATCCATTCCAAGCGATTGTAGATAGGTTGTGGCTCTTACTTTCCAATAAATGAAGTTGTTCCCATCAAAGACTTGCGGTCTGATGGATCCCATGCTTTCTTGATTATTCATGATGATGGATCTCCCTTCAAGCGATCAAGCTTCTTCTAAAGGACCTACTCTAATACCAATTGTTGGAAATAACACTAAGAGGGGGGTGAATCAGTATTATGAGATGAATAATTTTATTTCCCAAATAGATTTATATACGCTAGCTCAGTGAAGTGAACTAGCATGTACACATGACTGTGCTTAAAGAAACCAACGTATATGAATAGAACTCGTGATATAGACAATTTATCATGTGTTTAGCTTAAACCAGCATATCAGAGATTTATTAGACAATGCAGTAAAAGCAAAATAAAGCATCACACATAAGCAAAACACATGAACACCAATATTTAAGGTGGAAACCCAATGTGGGTAAAAACCACCTATTGCTGTCATCTCTGTCTTCTTTTAATAATAATAAAATCTATTTACAATCTTGTACTGGTGCAGACTCATACCAGTACGCAGGTTTCTACCGATAGAAGGTGACAAGCTTCTGTCATTTTCTAGCTTCTATTAGAAGAGAGCTACAACCCCCTAGCTCTTGTACTACCCAATATCTTTACTAGTACGTAGGTGTCAGCCTACAAAAAACTCCACTCTTCCACCAGGGACCGCGTTTCATGAATTTTCGGACTAGATACTCCTAGATCACAACACGACAAGCTGAAGGCCATGTTTCATCAAATTTTCATACTGGACCCATCAAAGACTTTTAAACTTAAACTCCATCAACCAATATTCAGTTAATCTGAAAAATCAAATCACTGACACCAGAACACTGTTCTAAACCCAGAACCCTACATCATCATCCAGAATAAACAAAAATTTTGCATTAGAGTGTATACGCTACTTGGTTGAACCCATCCTATGTGTATATGCTACTTCCTTTAACCCAAGCTGTGTATATCTCTAAAGATACTGAATCATAAACTTCTAAACCATAGACTGTACCAGTTAGTGATATTTTGAAGATCTACTATCATATTACAGAATTCAAAACTAGATAGCAACAAGGATCACCCTTCCTTCTCAATCAATCAATCAATCAGACTCAAATTCCTTATACAACAGTTCTAGGTTCAAATCTAAGAAGACTTTATTGGTAGACAATAGTGAAACAATAGAGTTTGATCAGATAGATCAGTCATATCTGAAGAGAATATTTTCGTCTTGTATATGCTACTTGAAAGAGTCGAGCCTTCATGTACACACACTTTGGCAGAGATGAATAGGTGCAAACGTCAAATCTGGTCTCAACGAACATCAGATCATTCAAGAATAAGTCATTTCAAGTTTCATGATTCCTGATCCAATATTGAACTCAAGGTGCAGATGAATATTTCAGATCCAGTCCCAAACATAACCCTGCAACATAATATATATAATTCAGATAGAAGTATTCCTTAGAATCTCATTACTTGCACACTCTGTCCTAATGATCTTCTCCTCCTTATATCGTCTTAAGCGTTTCTTAATACCTTGGACCAAAACCACTTAGGATCAATACCTTGGACCCAATACCTAGGGTCAATACCGTGGACCAAATGCCTTGGACCAATTACCTTAGATCAAATACCTTGGACCAAAAGCTTGGTTTTCCAACATGTATGCACTTTTCCTCCTATGAAAGTCCGTGTATATGTTATACACTACTTCTATTCTATAATGCGCCTTGGACAAAGTGAACCAACGTATACCTTTCTTTCTTCATTCTTTGGAGTCTAGTCTGTAATCCTTTGCTATTGACCTGCTGCACTATGAACTTTCATCTGAGAGAGTTTCCATCAAGGACAACACCTGTATCATAATGGCAACAACTACATGTGTGGTATGGTTGGTAGTCCCAAACACTTCATGATATCTACTGAAGTTATGTTCTTTTGGCTCCCATTTTCGACAATTAACTATAGCGGAGAACCCTTCACCCACATTTGTGAGTGGAATAGTCACTCCCCCTCCTCTGGATCTTCGCGTTCATCCTTCTTGATCTTCGTGGTGCCAACAGTGGCACTAGCCTTGGCATTGATAATCTTCTTCCCTTTTTCATTGCCATTATCGATTTCTGAGTCAGAGTCAGAACATGCATCTAATTCGGAAGCCTTTAGCTTAGCCACCAGTGACTACTTGGCTCGACACTCACTTGTATTGTCATTAGGGGAGTTTTGAGGTCTAAAATGGGCCTCCTAAGGAAACTATAAAAAAATAGTGGAAATAATAAAATAAGATTTAGTTACATCATCAAATTTTAGAGGGAAAAAATAAAAATCTTTTTTGTCAACTTATCTCCTAATTGGTTTACTCAAATTTCAAGCAGCAACACTTTTTGGATGAATAATTTGATTCCTCATCCAAGTAGTACCCATGTTTCATACTTTTGATGAACCCTGCTACACAAAAAATGAGAAATACATGAAAAATGCGATTGCAATCACGTTTTTCAAGTATTTTTCATTTTTTTGTGTAGTAAGGTCCATCGAAAGTATGTAACATGGCACTCCTTGAATGAGGAATTAAATTTTGCATCCAATGAGTACTCCCACTCGAAATTTGAGTAAAACCTTAAAGGGATAAGTTTAAAATACAAGCTGAAAAAGTAGTTGTATTATTTTATTTATTTTTTATGTTTTTACTTTTTTATTCCAAAAATGGTGAATCATTCCCCATGGTTGACATAATCATCTTGAATCCTTTGGTCCTTATAAAGTTTATTTTGGTTGTACATTTTTCTTAGGAGGCCCATTTTAGACCTCAAAAATCCCCTAATGGAGTCGGTCTCTTATGGAACTCACACCATTTTCCTATGTCCTTCTTTTTCTTCCTGGTGTTGTTCTTTACTTGCGGCTTCAAAAGGTTGTCCTGGATTGCCCCACCTTGGCTTTTTCCTTTGTTTTGTCGTTTGGGGGTGATTTTCCCTTACTTCAAATTCATAGATCCAAAGTCTCGCTTCCTCTGTTTAAATTTCTGCTCGATCTTGACAACATATCGATAGGAGATGCTAAGCAAGGAGATGTCCAGGAACTCCATATCATCCTAGATGTACCTATGTAGATAGTCACAGTACTTGAGTACCAAATTTTGCTTAGAATCCTTGATACCTAGCTTCATGCAAAGGGTGTGGAAAACATTTGTGAACACTGGCATATCTTGGTCCCTTCCCTGTTGCAACATGGTCCACTTTATGTATTTATCTTTGTATCTCCTAACAGGGTAATATTGTTCCTCGATGGTGTCTCAGAAAGAATTATAAGTGGCTAGGGCTGAAAATAATGATAATTATTTCTTGTCCTTTTGTTCACAGTAGGTTTCCCGCTAGTCCTTGACATGTGGGGCAGCTTTGAGGAGTGAAAAATTATCTTTTTCCTGATTGGAAAAGTCATGAACTAAAAAATATCCTTCCAATAGATTTAACCATTTACCAATGGTGTCTTCATCAGTGTGGCCTCCAAATATGGGAATGTGAAAGTTAACTTGTAGCTTAAATGAAGTGGATACTGGATGAATATGTGTCACTTGTGGGTAGTTGCCGAAAGATTTACGAAAAGTTATCCATCATCGCGTTCCTTTGTCGCTTGAGGGCTTCCTCGAGCAATATTTTGAAATGATCCCCTACCGCCTCATCTGTCTTTTCTTTCAACATGGGAGGCCATCAGGGTCTGCTAGGATTACCTTTAAAGGTTCAAATAGTTCGAGCCCTAACTCCTTATACCCTGACCTAGTTGGGGACATGCAAAGAAAAAAAAAAGAGCAGACCACTCTAATACCATTGATCCGAACTTATGCAGGAATGCAATAAAATATAGATATACATATAAACACAGATATGCAACAAAAATAGAACTTCATTTCATTACTATCAAAGAACTGAAATATGCTTACATACAGAAATGGAAATAACTAGCTCAAGTGATGGTAGCTTATATCTAAGAAGAGATGTGGTGGCTACATTCCTCTGAACTGTGTTACAATGAGGCTCAAGGGAATTTTTATTATTGAACAATAATGTAAAACCCTAAACAACCAAAACTCTAACCCCAAGAGATGGAACGCCAAGGGTTTGTTGTCCCCGTAGGGGTTAGTTGGGCACCAACTTCATGGGGTCGTAACATGGTCATATTATCTCTATTTGGCATGTACAATGCCTCGTTAGAAATATCTCTCTAAGTGCCATAGTATTGGTCATAGGTCCCTACATAAGGATATGGGCTTGCTGTGGACCTCAAAAAAACTTCATTTAGGAGGTCAAGACTTCTCCAGAAGTTTAGGACCCAAAAAATGTCTATAAATAGTAAATGTTGTTACAATACAAAGAAACTGATGAAACTAACTGGAGGTCTAGGTGGAATAGGTGGGTGGCCACCAATACCCACTTGGATCATTATATCTATCATAGTAGAAAAGATCTCTTGATTGGAGTGGGAATTCTCTGCACCGGATTCAACACTTGCCATCGACCTACGTGGATCTTAGGTACCGAACTCAAACCCTAGATAGGGAAGTCTATGCATGGATGATTTATTTGTTTACATGGTTTGGGGATCATTTTGTTTGTTTACTTCCTCTCACATTGCATACACTCTTATCTCTAGTAGTCTTCTCAGGGCCAAGACTACATAGCAATAGCTCCTAGTGGTTGTACATAAATAGTCATAATAAAACTAGCGACTCCACTAGGGAGTTTTCCCTATTTGTCTTTAGATATCTTCTCTTTCACTTTGGATCTAGTTTTTGTGGCCTTCCATTGAGTTTTTTTTGTTTGTATGGATTCATTTGGATCTCCATTAGTTTTATTTACTTTAAATATGAAGACATTTTAAATTTGTGTTTTTGTTTTTTATTTTTTATACGAGAGAATAATAAATATGGGAATTCAAATCAAATTTTGGAAATTTATGTACAAAATTTTATTGAATTAACAACAAATCTGAATTCCTCCCGAAATTTTGTTCAAAAGAAAATAAATAAATAAATCACCAAAAACGAAGTCTGGATGAAAAATTTATAGCTAACTGAAGATAAGTTAGTTGCATTTTTTTCCATAGCTGCAAGCAGACAATGGCTTACAAAGAGGCTCTGCCTCAGAACCATTCGGTCACCATTACATCCCTCTGGCTATACCTGTAGTTTCTAGGCTTCCATCTCGACGGTCATACTTGGACTTCTCAGATATTTTGAGAGATCCTATGGGACTCTGTCTCTTTAACTAGATATGTTATTCAACTTCTTATCTAAGTCTATATGTATCACAAATATGAACCATCCTTGTCTTTTGTATTATATTTGCCTTTTTTTCTTGTTAGCTTTTCTTTGTTAGCTGATTTGGTTTCAATTTCAACTCCTTTCTCTCTGGATTTTTCTTGACCTTTTGGATATGTGTGCTACTATTGTTTTCAAGTAGAAAACATATCAAATTTGATCTTGCCTTGTTTCCTAATTTGATCAATCAATTTGACAAGTTTTAAGGGTTTCCTTGAGGCCTTGCTTGTGCTTGATATTTGTGGTTCTTTTCCTCACAAATTGGATCTCTTTTTCATTCTTTTTTCCACTTTGTTACAGTACAAGCCCAGTTTTAGATTTAAATTTGATTGGTGCATTTTGTTTTGTTTTGGTTGTTTACTCTTTGAGTTTCTCATCCAGTTCAAGCCATTGTTTTTCTTTCCTTTTCTCGCATTTGGTGGTTTTCTTTTCAAATTGGTTGTGGCTATGAAAATCGTCACTATAAAGTTTTTTTTGAGTGATTAGATATTTTCTTATCATCACAATTGAAATTATTTGATTACTCTTTTTCCGTGCTAGTTGATGCTTGAAATAGGGTTAAGGGTTTTGACATGTGTACATCATTGTTTGGTTATACATTGAGATACAACACTACTTGATTTATATTGTATTTTTACTCTTCATTTTCCTTCTTTCTTGTGTTTGAGCTATTCCTTGATCCCAAGTCATGAGATTTTAAGTGCCTTGTGTTCTTGCTTGGGGGTCTTCTTTGTTTCTTTTTTTAGTGATTTCTTTTGGATGTTTTATGGTTTTGGGTTATTGTCCACTTTGTGAATTTTATAAAAGTTATTGAGAGTGTTTATAGAAGTTGTTTTCATTGAAAATAGTAAAAGACTCTCTACCCTCCTATAGTTAGCTTTCATAAATTTTAAAAATGTATTGTGAATTGGCATATTGTTGTATTAGGGTGTTACTAACAAGGGCCCATCACACTATTTGTGTTTCACGCCACTACCCAACTGAGTAAATAAAAACCACTAAAATAAAACTTTAATAAAATTCACTAGACTTATTTTTTATTTTTGTTAGTAGTACAAAAACGTTAGCCTAGGCTAGGGTTTTGGAACTAGGTGTGTGAGTAAACTTCTCCAAGACTATAAAACAAACTTAGTAAGCCCATGATAGGGAGTGCAAGAATCCTCCATAATCTAATGTTCAAAATTGGAGTACATCAGAAACCCATTTTAGAATGGGATAGGATTATTTCAATATGTCAACATTTTTCCTTGACTCTACCCAACTCATTGAAGGGAATCTCATTCCGGTGACCGACTACCGAGAAGCCCAAGATTAGTGCACCCCCATGGGATGTAGTTACCTTAATCTTCATTCCTAGGAAAAACACCCTATAGGTGGTGATTATGGGAAACAACCATCACTCTAACCTACCTTCCCATCGACCACTTTTCTTATAGAGTTGAGATCCCAAAAGAAAGAAGTTGTTTGGAAGGTTGTCTAAAACATAGTACTAGGATTTATTTTTGTGTCACTGCCATCTAGGGATTTTCCAGTGTACGTTTTTTGGTCCATGTCTTTGTTTGGATATAGGGGTTTTTTCCTAGATTAATTGGTTAATAAATTTATATTGGTAGTGGCTAAATGAAGTAATCATTTTTCTCCTAAACTGTTAGGCCTTTCTCTTGAAGAGGAGGGTCCATCAACATGCAACCATAGGTGAATTTCTTGATTGGAAAACTCAGGCCATACTTAGGTTTGGGGGGGTGGGGGGGTAACGTTGGTACTAGGGAGGGAAATTTCTTTACTATTGAGGTATTCGATGAAAGTCCCTTACCACATTTTCATCCATCTTATACTAAACCTCTCAGCCCTATTTTACTGCAGTTGAGACTTGATGGTAGTGAGCCTTATTACATACGAGTTCCTTTCATGGCCAGTTAAAAAAAATAATCTTTTATGGAGAGGGGAAGGCCCCACTTTACCTTCTGAGATAGCAGTTTCTACTACCATAAAATCATTACCACCACTCAGTGTGGTAGGATCTATACCTCCTTCTACATGTCTTACTTCAACTTGGGGCATTCCACCCGTCACGTTTGTGACCTCATAAAGTTTTTCATATTTATTTTCATTGATGTATAAATTCCTTGTAGGTTCAAACTGATAATTGTAATTTACTAAAACAATAGACTTGAATCTACTCTTCTCATCACCTAAAACAATTTAACGATCATGAAATCACAAAGAATACAAGAGAAAGAAATCAATCAACACATTACACAATTATTTCCTACAAAAAGCCACAAATTAAAACCCATTCTATTTGTATATTGCATTAGTCAGAAAATATAAGAAGTTTACAATGCTTTTCTCAAATATGAGCAACTTCTACACTACCCATAAAGCCGAGGCCAATGCTTAACCAATTTCTTGGTTACCCAAGTCCCTATTTCTTTGTGATATTTCCTTGGTAATTATACCCCTATTTATTATGGAAATTCCTTAAAGGAATTGCACAATCCATCATAGGTGATGAGGCTCATCAATAGGTACATCATAAGGGTCATAATGCCATACTTCAGCTTTAGAACTATTTCTTTCTCACATTTATTTACATTTTTTGTTATATTATGCTTAGTGAGAGGGGTAAAATATGTTTTCCTATGTCATGTGGCCTAATATGATTTAAGTGTAGGAAATGAAGAAATTTTGTGGTTATTTCAATGAAGGAGCTCAGAGCATATAGAAGCAAGAAATTCTAGGAGGTGTTCCACCTCCTAACTCCCTCAATCAACAAAATCACCACACTCTCTCATCACCTTGAGGGAATTGGTAGCCAAGCAGGACAAGGTCATGGCAACCAAGTAAGTGCAGGTAAATAAGATATAGATCCACCCTTCTTGAGTTTTGGGAGACAACAATTCATATTTTCTAGGGATCTATTGGTAGATACCCTCTTGTATAAACAAACATGCCAAAGATCTCATTAAGATTCAAACTTTGTTTTCAGTTGAGAATCTATTGAGCTCAATCACTTGATAAAGTTATTTTTTTCTAGTTATGTGATGTATTTGATAGTGATGCAATGATAATGAGAATTTTATTATTGATCCATCACTATGTTAGTTTTAGAGGGTTGAGGCTTTTGGGTTTGGGCCCAACCGTAGTGGCTTAGGTCCCTATTATGTATCGGTATTTCTTTTTTAAGCTTAGAATGTTTATTAGTTTTCTACATTTCATTAGAACATAACCCCTCAAAAATCTTGTGATTCCAACCTCCATCTCATCTCGCTCATGTGAAGCATGAATGGAAGGATCTACAATCAAAACCAAACAATTATATGTTTATGATTTCCTGGAAAAGGTTCTATGTTATTCATCTTGTTTTACATATGCTTGGTGTAGTTTAAAATTTGATTTATTAACTAGATCATAGTTTTGGCATAAATTAGATGGTGTTTGAATTCAACTGATCTTTTCCACTATAAGTTATTTTACTTTATCAATGATAAAAGAGTATGTGCATGTGATGTTATAGGGTGTTTTGGATCAGCAGGCAAGGGGCCTTTCATGATGTCCATCCAAGAATTCTTCACCCTCTTTGATGAATCAAAAATTCTATTCTTAGGTTGATTCCATCGGGTCACCGTGAGCAGCTCTCCTAGTTCAAAACAGGCCTCCCTAAGGTGTTGATCTTGTCTAGAGGTGTTCACCACCTTTAATCCATATAGCACAACCCCTATCCACCTTACCATCTCTTTATCTCATCATTCGTACCTCCTAAACCTTCTTAATACCCTTCCTATAGAATTTCAAGACTTCCCGTAGCAATACAGGGCACTTATAGTAGCTTCCTATAGCATTCCTATAGCAGCCTATCTCACCCCTTGTTTTGACCTGTGATGCAATTTTGACTTATTTCAGGAGTAGGTTTACCCCCAGCTTGGACCCCATGATAAATGTTAGCACCTAGGACATTCCAACCATCCTTTTTCCTTCATTGCAAGATAGAATACCATTAGTTTCTTTATCACAGATTTAGCACAAATAGAACATTGATTTATATGCAAGTGCAAGCTAGATAGATGATGCATGAAATCTTAAGCTATGATTTGGTAAGATAGTTTCATGTTTACAAGTGGATTTGATAACTAGATGGTTGATTGCAAAATAGTGTAGTTCCTTTTCTACAAAGTATTATAGCTCTTGTTTTCTTTCATGAATTGATTAAGTATCATTTAAAAGTTAATAACTTCTACAAGTTGAGGTTTAAAAAGAATTTACCTTTTTTTCATTAGATCTAGCTTCTGAATTGCGCCTACAATAGTTAATTTCCTTCTAATTCAGGGGAAAGAATGGTCTTGGAGCATTATTGATCAAATGTACTAGTTGAGGGTGGCATGAATAGAATCCCATCTACTATGTATATAGCACTGACACCTTGATGTTTTTATGAACCTCGGGTTGATAAATAGAGTTGACTATCTCTTAGGAGTTGCAACATTGCAATACCAGGGCTCACCACTTTTTGGCCCCATTGCCAGGGAGGTGTCTATGTAGATGTTATTTCTGCGTAAGCATCACTTTTTGTTTTGCACTAAATTTGTAAAAAAATCACATAAAAGAAGCAAAAGAATCATTTCATGCCTCATAGGAATAGAGATACTCAAGGAAAATTATTACCAAACAACCCCACACCCTCAAACAATCAACCTTCACTCTTCTTTGGTGATTGTTAGCTTCCCTCTCTAACTAAAGGGGAGTTAGAAAACCCTTTAGGTGAACAACTTGAGATATTTTAAGAACCTATTGGGGAAGAAGAAGAACCAATTTCACCTACAATAACCATGGCTGAAAATGGGAAAATGAGGTTTTTCTATCAGAGACTAATGGAGAGGCTAGACTGAATAATATAATCCATACCACCCTTCCACACTTCCATGGCCTAATGTCTGAGGATCTTTATACATTTATGTTTGAATTTTTTGTTACCTATAGGACCTATGACTATGCCTCTGATGACCAGAAGTTGAAGTTATTTCCATCTACCGTTAAAAACGCAACCTTGTGCTAGTTTATGGGTCTTCCTAGGGATAACATCACTACCTGGGCTTAAATGTAACAATCCTTTAATAACAAGTAGAGGGGCTACTATAGATCCAAAGAAACCAAGGAATAAATGTTTAAAATGACTCTTTGACCTGATGAATCCCGAGAGGACTATGAGGGGAGATTTCAACTTTGTTATAGGGGGGTTAGATGCACCCTTCATCCTAAATCACTCAAGCTAGTTTTTCTCTGAGGGATTAGGGAGGACATACTGGAAACCCTCAACATGTTTTGTAGGGGAGACATTTATCAGTTATCCTATGATGACATCAAAATAGTGTTTAAAAATTAATCTAGGGTTGCTAGGAAGAAGGGTAGGGCTAGTCAAGCCTTGGTCAGTTCCTCTCATTCCACAACATCCATCAAGAATGAGAACGAGAACATGTTGGAAGAATTTATAAGTGACATGTTGCATACCTTTTCTTTAAAATTGGATACCAAGCAGATCAAGAAGAGAAAAGAGAAAGTAGAGAGGGGCCTAAATATTTACTACCCTAAATGACTAGAAGGAACCCCAGTAATGAATGTCCTTTAAATGTCATAGAAGTTTGCTCAGTCTATGTGGAAAACCATGCCACAGATAAATTCCCTTATTTTCCTAGTTTAAAATATGTATACCAAGGGGTAGAAGGTGGGACTGAGCAACTCCACTCCATAAATCAAAGGAGGCCTCGAGGACCTCATCCATACTAGAAGGGGATGTAAGGTGCATCTTAATCTTATTACCATCCCAACCAGAATGCACCCTTGCCACCCTAGTACTCTTCCACTCATCCATCACGGTCCACACCTCTTTCTTGGCCTTATGCTCCTCAATATCCTCTCCAACCTGTCAATCAACCATTTCATTGATATTCTTTTGTTGAAGCCTTGAAAATCGCTACAACAACATGGGGGAAAACCACCCGGTTAGCGAATTGAATACAACTATATATAATCAAAGACGACCTTCCCAATAAAATGTCATAAAATGGCTAAAGTGTATGACCAAAAACTAAGAGATAGATGGGGTGGTTTATAAACTATAATACATGTATATTATTCTATATATTACCTGAGGTTTACTTATTTTTATGCAATCTAGAATATTTGTCCTAAGTCTATGATAATAAAGATTGATCAAACATTTACAAAAGTTAAAATCTTTTAAGATAATTATTTTGATTAAATAGTTAATCAAAATAATTTATAAAACACATATTGCATCAAATAACATTCAGAAATTGCTCATATATGTATTAAGGATGACAATTCTATCATGTTTAGAAGTGAATTAATACATAACTGCATTAGAAGGGATACATATAATAAACAATATAAAGAGAAATGACTATCAATTCTTAAACAAAAAAAAATACAATGATGAAATCACCCAATGTATATGATTCTTCTCATGAAAGAAATAGTTATGGTCCAGTCTTTCTCATTAAGATGGTTTCAAAAGTACAAAAGTGCAAGCTTCCAAAGACTTCTCTACAAAACTTCAAGACCCTAATCTGGTCATTCTACTTAGACAAACTTCAAAAGTACAATAGTGCAAGCTTCCAAAGTTTTTCTTTATAAAATTTGGGGACCCTTTCTTTGTAGACATGAAAGGGTTTATATAATACAAATAAAGTATAAAAATAGACAATACATGAAATTTTTGAGGAGGTTAAAACAACTCTCCTTAAAATAAGTGACAAAAATACAAAAAAAGAAGTTGTTTGAAATGACAAGCTCATGAATGCCATTGTGTCTATTGTTCTATTCGTTGCTTGAGCTCGTAAAGATCCATCATTGGCTGAACTTCAAGAGGCTAACCAATCCTCATGTGTATTTGTCCCGTGTACACTGCATTTGAAAGTCTAGGAAGCATATGGAAAGATGAGTTAGTAAGGCATCAAATCATTAGCCACTGACTATGTGGCTTCACGATATATTTCCAATACACTTCCCAGTTGACTTTGGTCAACTTTTTAATGGCTTCTTCCTTTTCTTTTGATGTTTCTTGCCATTTCCTTTCTAAGACTTTGATATCAGGAAGACTACCCGGTTGACATTCTTGTATCAGGTTAGCATTGTGTAGGTTATCATTGACAGTTTCAATGATATTATTTGTAGCATCGATTTCCCTGGAAAATTCTCTTTCTTCCTGTTTCAATTGAATGTCCTAATCAGTAAATAGGATTTCCTTGTGAGCTTTGCCTTCTAGAGTATTATGCCATGTTATAAATCCTGAAATTTTATCATCAATGTCATTGAAATTCACCCTTAGATCGGATGATTGATTCATTAGTGAATTACTTTTAACAGATAGTGGATTGAGAATAGATAATTTTTGAGAAAACATTGTTTGTTGCCTTGATAATAGAGTGTTTAGCTCCAATGCTTCCTTTATAAAGTCCTCCACTTTAGGATTGTACCTCAACTGATAAAGTGAAAACTAGAGCTGTTGGATTTGGGCATCCCTAGACTTGGAATGATCAGTTCATGATAGGCCTGTGAGAGGGTTAAAATAAGGAGTCTTGATTAGGAGGAATCCTTCCAACTCATCATTGGCTTAAGAAGACTCCACTACTAATTTTTACTATGCCATAAATTATGAAGAGGAGATCATCTTGGTCCAACGCAATAGGGAAGGGTGAAGTATTTAGCCTTGAAGACTATGCCATGCACCCTAAATAAAAGAGAGGGAGAGTTAAAAGCATAGTTTGAATAGACAAGGGTAAAGAGGAGGGTTTCTTTAGCCTTCCCTACTATGCTATGTGCTCTAGAGGAAGATTTTATGCAAGGATTTGGCGTAGAGCACATTGGTGGGGTGGGGGGGGGGGGGAAGAGAAGGTGAAAGATTTAGCCTTTGGGAGTATGCCATGAACTTAAAGGGAAAATTATTGAAATTCAGCATAATTGTCTTTCACAAGGGGTCACTACTTCTTTGGGTTGCACTTTTCATCCTAGGCTAGTGAAACATGACCCAAAAGTCCGTGCTTGACCATCTGGAGTGTGATTTTTATTAAGGGAGGCAAGAGGAAGGCAATATATTCCTCTGAAAAATGGTGGAAGAGGTCCATGTTGTTAGTTAGGAGTGATTTATGCATCATGCAAGGCAGAGGTGACCAAAACTCATTGTAGTGATGATCGAGGTGGCTCCAGAGACACATATAGGACAAAGAGGACTCAGGAAAGCTCAAAAATAAAAGTGTTTGAATTATGCTCGAACTAGGACCAGAGCGTAGATATGATCATCCTGATTGTGGTGGTGTGAACGGTTCATCAAACCATGTCTGTATGCGAAAGTTAGAAGCAGTCAAAGTTGGTTGACTTTTTGTTGACTGGGCAAGCTTAAGGAGGCCACAATTTTGACTTTTTTGGCTAACTCTGGCCAGATTCTGAGTGAAATTTTCACCACGTTAAACTCAATCCTTCGGCCTAAAATCTGAATAATGTTAAAATGGGCCATTAAAAAAAATAATAATAAAGTTTTGGGTGGTGGGCCACCAACCACGCCACCCGCCCATCCAACCACCAAACATAATGCATTAATTTGAGGGGGCTGGTGGGAGTTGAACCCACAGCCGGCGGGAGGGTCGGCCCCACCCACTTGGCAGCCCCATGTGACACAAAATCATTAACAGTTTATATGGCCCATGAAAACCAATGCACAATCAAACAAATTAATGCAATAAACTGCGATGGTTAAGGGGCGGGTTGCCCAATGCGGACCCAACCGCCAAAAATAAAATTCATGCAGGTTATTAAAATTTGTGTTGGGTTAGTATTGAGCGGTCAGGGTTTGACCACCTGACCTCCTCCTCATAATTTGCCTCATACCAATCCTCCAAACGGGTTCTTTGATTATTCTGCCGAAAAACTTATATAAACCCAGTATTTTTAGTGCACCTGGGGGATAGATGGAGGAAACAGGAGTGGGCACGAAATTCGAGAGAGAGTAGGCAAAATCTTGGCACACAGTTCGAGGCAGCATTTTGCAGGAGGTGTGAAATTTCACATTGTTAGATTTTGACAAATTTTATATGGTTTCAGTGCTTCTCGACATCATGAACGTAATGGAGTTTTCAATGTCTCCATCAGAGTACTGCATTTTTCGGCCATTTTTGAGTATCCAAGTGGAACCATGATTGCTGCAGAAACAGGGAGCGAGACCATGATCCTTGCAATTTTCCCGAGGAGGTAATTTTTCTCCATGTCAGAATATAGTCAAGTTTATAGTCATTTTTCATGGATTTCCACAAGGATCGCAATGGAAAAGTTAGATTCACCTTTGTAGTTGCGGATTTCCAGTCCACCCATGGAGCAGAATCTTTGAGGAATCTAGGGGGAATCTAAAAGATTCCTTAAGCCCCATATTCTCAATTTCTCAGAATTCAAAAATTGGACAATCAATTTTATGCTATTTGATGTAACAAATCTGATGGTGCATTCAGATTTCTCATTCTCTCATCCTATTCTTCAGCCACTTTTCTAAGTGGAATGCATGTGTCAACATCCATGTGCAAGCAGTCATGCGATTGATGCCATGAGATCGATGGCATGAACAACTTCATTAGTTTGACATCCATGGGTTCATATGGCCCTTGGTTGTGAGGTATATGCAGTGTTCATGTAATTATTTTGCTATACATTGTGCTGCATAGGTCCTTGATTGATGTCTGATGTGGGATCCTGCTTCTTACACATTTTTATGATTCCTACTTGATGTGACACAGAATTGTCTATGTGATGTACTTGTTGTCATGATTTGTCATGTTATGTTTTGAGATCCATTTGTTGTATGTGGATGGGATACTCAAGTGTCCCCATGCATGTTTGCATTGAGATCCCTTTAATGCCATGTTGGTAGGATGCTCATCATGCATGAGTTTTGTGTCATACTGATAGGAGTCTTTCGAGTGAGAGTTCTTGTAGCGGAACATCACTTGGTGCCACTCCTACTTGAGGGCATTTTCCTTGTATGATAGTGACATCATCTCTTATGTACATCATCACTATTGATGGCACTTATTGTAGTGGCCTACACCAGGACCTACACCATCTTTACACTGGGGCATCTACGTGCGATAGTTGAAGCAACACATTATGACCCTTAGAACACACGTTACGACAATAGTGATGACTATAACCAAAAGGTGCACTAAGTTGTAGGAATGACACATCTAACACATATTCTAATGATATGTAAGACCATATAATGTATAAGAGAGCATTAGAACTAACTTTGGTGCTATGTGTTAACACCCAAGCTGTTCCCTTTGACTCCTGAGGGAATACGGCCGGGGTAACCACTAACCAAGCTTTGGATTACAAGTTCTAGCCTACCTGTAATCAGAGAGGGCTCTCTCTTTTAGTTTTAACTTTGTTTTTTGAAAATTTTAGGCTATTTATGAGGTGGAAGTTGGTTTGAATTTTGTTTGCGAGCTGTTGTTCAAGGAAGGGCATGCAAATATGAAGGAGAGTTCAATCCATTGGGCATGTGGAGTCTAGAAATAAGTAGGTTTTGATGTCCGTGATAAAGAAAGGTTCACTGCAACGCTAGATGGGTATTCATGATACAAACTTTGATTTTTAGCAAAGAAAACAGTATAAATTACACTAGGAAAGGAAATTAAGAGTTCTTTCACAGTGCAATACGAGATGAAGAACAAATCCTACTCAGCAACAACAAAGAATTACTAAATAAAGACTTATCATGTGACTAGAGCAATTGGGAGCATTTAAGAATTCCACAGTTGCAGCTAACCCTTGAAGAAAACATATTTAGTAGTAAGGATTGAGTTTAGGGTGTCTTTAATGGACAAATCCTGAACTAGTCTTTTACCTTTCTACCCAAATTGAACACCATACATTCACAGACAGATTATAGAAGAGATAAAACATAAATACAGTTAGAAAACACTTATTGTATCACGCCATAACATGAGAATCTTGCAGTAGTCAGTAATTTCATCACAGCACATCCGAGCCATACATGTCTTCTGGAAACCAACAGCTCCTTTGTATTATATCTTTCAGAGGAAATACATCCGAGTTCTCTTGAAAAAATGAGTAACAACAACCCCCAATAAGCTATGCGGGGGTGCATATATACAAAAATATCACAAAAATATCTCAATCGTGAGTTATTGCATAATAACTACTCTTACCAACTTTCAAAGATATTTTTACAAAATTTAAAGCTACTTTAATGAATACATAACAGCTGTTTGTTGTTTGTCAGAAGTTCTTGACTTTTGAGGGCAATTGGCTCTGCAGGGTGCTTTGCATTGATCCTGAATAATACACCCTTTATTGCTCTATCGTGCTGTAGCTATCTCAGCGCTGTCATCTACATCTGTCGGTGTTGCTTTAGTGGCCAAATTGGTTCGCTGAGTTGGCTCAGTCCACTCTTTTGCAGTCATAGTAAATATATCAACTATCTGAACATGATGATTTATATTTGATGTACAAAAATATGATGAAAAATCTATTTGTTCACAGCAATGTCTGTATCATGCTTGTCCACCATTCCTGAGTAGGCAACTGATGTCTCAAAATTGTGCCTAATGTTTCATCTGCCTCAGTATATTTGTAGTAATTCGGAGGCACTTCAAAGAGATGTCTAATCTCATTCATGATAAAAAAACAAATTCTCTATTCTGTCATAGAGACTTTGCCCAGATGCAAGCCCTGTTTCCTCTGGGGTACTTGATGCTGCAGGGATCTGATTGGTGGCAAATGTATTTACCCTCTTGGCATAGTTTTCATGGGATAGTAACCTTCCTGCACTGTTTAGTGAGCTGGGAAGGCCTCTGTTATGCAATGCTGTAAATTTCTCTGTGAACTTGTTCACCTCTATTTGCATTTCTTGGCATCTTCTATCCAATGTTTGCACAAGATTTCTCAAAGTGAGCACCCTTTTTACAAGCAAAATGGTATCAGTTCTGTTGGAGATACCCATGGCTGCCAGCTGAGGGCCTGTGCGGTTGTTAAGGACATTGATCATCCTATTGGCTATCTCAGGCATATTGCCTAGAGATGCCCTTGCTCTCTTGCTTTCTTTTTGGGCCCTGCCTATGAGATCTATGTTCTCATGGATGGTTTCAATATATTGCCATTGATCTGTTATAGACTAACCAATGTTGGCCCATAGGACTTTCTTGATTTCAGCCACCACTTTGTCAAGAGAGAGCTCTTTCTCCAGTTCTTTTATCTTCTTGTCAAGAGCCTTCACCTCTCTTATTTTTTCAGCTACAGTTTGCTTTGATATATCATACTTTTCATTAAGCGTAGCCAATTTTTCTTTGGCCTCATTTAGTTCTGCCATCTGGGCTTCTAAAGCTTCAATCTCTTTCATTGTCTTATGCATGTCAAGGCTAGGTGCCTGTCCTGATGTTGTTGCTGGTGCTGCTACTGTATTTGATGCTGATGTTGAAGGGCCTGTCCCAGCTATTTGTCCTGTGGGAGGACTGATAATTTGAGGAGGTTCCTCAAGGTTAATCACTGGCTGAGGGGGCTGAGATGTCTGGCCTCCTTCTTTCTGTTTCAGGGCTGCCTGTAATGCACCCTCTGTTCCTACTAATCTCCCTCCTGTCTCTACCAATTGTTTGTGTAGTGTTAGCAGCATGGCTGCTACATCTTGGTCCTTTCTCTGTTGAGCAACATCTTCTGTTTGAGGGTGAAGGGTTGCTGGAATCTTGACCATCTTCCTCAAAGCTGCTATATCTGCCTCTTTTTCCTTTAGTAATGCCTGCACAGCTTTGGGATCACTTGGGTCATGCCCAAGCTCTATAATGATATCTTCCAAAGACCTAATCCTGTTGTCTTTGGCTTGAGAAGAGGCCTTCTCCAATTCTAGTTGGGCAGTGGTATTATGGAGACTATTTTGCAATTTGTGTGCAAGAAAGTTTTTGTCTGCAAGAGTGGAATAGACCATCTCACCCATTTGCTTATGAAGCTCTATCTGCTCCATTGGGTGGATGTCTTTTGCAAATACCTCAAGGTTGGTTCTTATGTAATCTGCAGCTGACTGTGGCTGCAGCATAGTAGGCATGACATGACTCATAGTCATCTTCCCCTCTATTATGTCATATGCTGACATAAGCCTCTGTTGGTTTGTGGGAGCCATTTTGAGCAAGTGATTGTAAAGCTGGAGTCTAACTGGCTCATTCCTCTTCTTAATATCAATAAATTGCTACTTTATGCTAGATTCTACCCTTCTTTGCTGGCTTGAGGAGCTGACCTCTCCTCCAAGTGTTCTTTCTTGTTCCTGTTGGAAGGAACTGGTTGATGCTTCCATGCTAGGGGGGCCCATACCCATGGATGGCCCAACAGGCATCTCTTCTTCAGAAAGAGGATTTAATATTTGCCTTTTCTCTCCTTGTTGACTTGTTGATGTAGTGAGGGGAGTTTCTTGCTGTCTATCCCTCTTCCTGGTTCTCTCTTCATTCAATGGGGTTTGGAGCACCGAGGCATCCACTGCTATTTCCTGTCTTGAGGGCACAGTTTCTTGAACCTGTTGCTCTGTAGATATAGGGGCCTCAGCAATTTCTTCTTGCTGTTTGGGCTGTTCTTTCTGCTGTTCTGCTGTTGGGAGCGGCTGATCCTGCTCCATTTCTTTCCCATTCTCTGTGCTAGACGCCAGAGGAGTAGTTTGAGCTGCTTGTTGGGGGGCTGCAGAAGATGAGGCAGCTTCTCCAAGTTGA
This sequence comes from Pinus tabuliformis, assembly GCA_031772625.1. Classification (NCBI taxonomy): domain Eukaryota; kingdom Viridiplantae; phylum Streptophyta; class Pinopsida; order Pinales; family Pinaceae; genus Pinus; species Pinus tabuliformis. The sequence continues at coordinate 141,603,478 of CM062804.1, read as the reverse complement.
ATTTGATAAGAAGAGGAAACCTGCCCAGATTCTTTGCTTCTTTTTGTAGTATTTCCTCTTTAGTACTTGCCTCTTCTAATGTGCCCTCTTTCCATCTTAATAGATTTGCATATTTTTCAATATGAGGCAGCCTAACATGATCATAGCTAGCCAACTTATACTTGACCCTTCTAAGACTAATGAAATGATTGGGATCATAGGTTATCCAGAGGAAACTAGTTTGCAACCCGAGGCATTGCAGGATCTTATCTGCTTCTTGCTGTGGAGCACCTGGAAGGTATGCTTTTGACAAGCAATCTAGTGGTTTTTTAATAATAATTGTAACCTTTTCTGCATTAGGAATTCAAAGAAGATAAAGGATTTTGATAAAATGTGCAAAAATAGACAAAGGAAGCTCAAGTGCTAATAATTGACGTTTTCTATGCAGGAAGACGTGCAAGCAAGGAGTTCCCGTTCAAAAGCGAGAATAAGAGGAAAAATAACTACTGTTCCTCCAGTAGGGAACCAGATGCGGACACGATCAAGCAAAATCGGAATTGAATAGTCCAAGAAAAGAATGCAGGATACCGGCTCGGCGAACGCAAGAAAGATTGAACGATTAGAGAATCCCTCAGGATCTTTGATCCTGAGGGATCGCTGCTTTACTTATCTCTGATTATCTAGATATCTCCGTCATTTCTTTTATATAATGGCACAACATCAGTAAGCAAAAGGACGACTGTTTTTGTAATTTTACAGTTCCAGAACAAACTTTAAATCATTGAGTCTCACTGAGACCTGATTTTGTTATACTTTTGTGGATGCGATTAATATAAAAGACTTGGTGTTTATTCTGTCTCTGCGTCTGGAGTAATCTAAGGCGGTGTACCATTGGCAGCTAAGGGCCCGGCTCCGAAGGACACTTGCTTTTGTATCATTATATGGTGATTTGTGTGTGGTTTGTTTATCTTTATTACTTAGCAATCTGAAGAATTCTTTATATGATACGCTATGCTTTGTTATGATCAATGAATGAATGATTTCTCCATGTAAGGACTCTGCACTGTATAATTGGATTTACACAGGCTCGAATTGTATCTTTATTCAGCCATTTCCGTAACAGAGTGCTGGTATGAATGTTACTGTCATTGGATTTATGTGAAACAATATTTGTGGGATTTGAGAGTAGCGTCATTCTGTTTAGAAACATAGTTATATCATCTAATATTCTCAGATTGCTATATTAGTGTAGAACATGTACATACAGGTGATGGTTGTTGTTTCGTAAATCATTAAGGATTGCTGTTCCATTTGATTATTGCTGTTCCATTTTACTGATGTTCCATTTCTGTTTTGTTGTTCCATTTTACTTTCCGCTGACTCATTTACCTGCCTTTGTTGTTTTGGTGTGAGAGAAGGCCTAAGGCTGTAGTGAGCCTCAGCAAGACGCTGCTTAGCTCCCAGACCTATAATTCCATGCTCTAATTTCCCTTCTTTAGTCAGTTTCTAGAGGGATGGGTTATTGCTTCCGTACCCTTGACTGATCAACTGTTTTGTGTGATTCCATCTTTTGGGTTAGTTTAGTTACAACTTAGCATCTGTTTTCCTTTCGATCGTCTGAACACTGTACTACTAAGCATTACTCGGACAAATAGCCTCGGATTGAGCTACTTCTTTCAATAACAAAACGTTCCCGGATTGACTTATTAATGTGGAATAATTACTGGTGTGAGAGACCCTAGTTACAGCTCTACATTTTGGCGCCGTTGCCGGGGAAGGAGTATAGCCATTTGCCCTTTACAGAGTAGTGCGCAAAGCCGCTAGGGGGGAGTTGGATTTTAAAAACGGAAGGTAAGAACCTGCGTACAGAGCATGTAAAAGCCCTGCTCCACCGTCCGCTCTCTTAGCAAAATTGCTGGTTGAATAGGATTTAGTAGTTTTTAGAGTGCATGACAGAAAAGAATATCAAACCTCCAGTCAAACTTGAAAAAGCCAAAGGACCGGTGACCCTTGGCCGAACAGCCTTCATAGACGAAATATATAAGAAAACTGAATCTCAGCCGTCAGTAGGCCTCAGAAAGATTCATTCTAAGCAACCTACTAGCTCCCTTCAGGCTACAACATCACCATCTGGAGCCTACGCTGAGGTGCATAGTCAGACTGATGAACAGGACTTCCAAGAAATTGAAAATTCCGTGTCAGAATGGCTGCAAGAAGGGAATTTAAGCAATCTTTGTGAAGGAGAAGGGGAAACAGGGGAAATAGAGGAACCAAGGTCTCCTTCTAGGATAATCCAATTGTTAAATAGCCCAGATAGGGGGAGCGCGGCCAAAGTTAACATTGAAGGCACCCCATTCCCTCAGATAGAAATCCCAGATAAGGAAAGTGTCATTAAAACAGTTCCTGCCAAGGCCGTCCCTTCTCAACCTAGGAACACCCTCCTAGAAATTCCGGAAGGATATTGGCACATATTTGATCCAATGGCGCAGAATCAGCCAAATACTCAAACTTCTACATTACAATATCCTATAGTAGATTCTGCTGCAAATGCACCCATGAAAGCAATACCTCTTCAACACATCCCGACGTTTCATGGACTTACATTAGAAGACCCCGATGCATTTTTATTTGAATTCGATGTGCTATGTAGAGGGTACGATTACACCACTGACCCCCAGAAATTAAAGTTGTTCCCCTCCACTTTAAAAGGAGCAGCTCTGAGATGGTTCATGGGTTTAGGGGGTGGAGTCAGAAACAACTGGGAGCAAATGAAAGAATCCTTTCTCAAAAAATATCAGGATTATTGTAGGTCGAGAGAGCTAAAAGATGAAATTTTCCAAATGATGGCCAGACCAAATGAAACTTTAGAAGAATACGTAGAACACTTCCAATATAATTTACAGAGATCCCCCTATGCATCACTACCTCTGCCTGATAATGTGTTGAAAACTGCATTGATTAGAGGAATGAAAGAGCAGTGGATTGAAACATTGAATATCATGGGAAAAGGGGATATTTACCAAGAGAATTTTGCTGATATCATTAATTTATGCATCAAGAGTTCAAGAGGCAGCACAAGGATAAAATCAACAGAATATGATAGGTTTGTTAAAGATAACAAAATATCAACAGAAGGAGTAACACGTGTAGAACTAGGGAATTTATTAGAAAATTTTAAAACTGATATTCTGGGGACATTAACTACTCAGCTTGATATTGTGCAGGCTAAACAAAAGAAAATGGAGGCGGAGCAAAATCTGGCAATTTTCTGCCCCCGATGCAGAAGAAAACACAGCCACAAGGAATGTCCGCTAGATACAGTTCAAACATGTGCTATCTGTACGAAAGACCACCTTACTGAGAGCTGCCCCTCACTTCCTGGATTGAAGGCAGTATACAGGGAAGCAGAAGAAGAATCAGAACCAGCATACTTTGTTAACCAACGTCGCCAATGGCAACCTAGGCAATCTGGTATGTTTTCAGACCCAAGTTCTTCTTTCCAGCCTCCGCAGTATAATGCTCAGAAATATGGTATGTGGCAAAACCAATCTACACCCCCAGTCCCGAATTGGTCATCACAGCCGTTTCCTTCTCCGAATCCATGGATGAATCAGACAAGCCAATTCGGCTGGCCAAATTTTCCTTACACCCCACCATATTGGCAGAATAACTCATACCCTCCACAATGGATTCCCCCTACTTCACAAGGTTCACCCTGGCAGACAAATTGGCCAAGATTGACATATCAGTCAATAGGAACTATTCCACTCCCTCAACCGACTCTGCCAGCCTTACAACAAAACCCCCAGTCTAATCTAAGGGCGCAACTCCCAGCCCAACCCAATCCCAATCCTAATAATAGACCACTCCAATCCCTCCAAATTATAGAAACATCAGAACCTGGACCTGACCTAAGGGAGTGCAATGACCTTCAGTTACGATCTGGACGTATCATAGAAACAGAGGGAGACAAAATAGTTCACATTGAAGATCCGTTACCAATAGAACAACCACCACAACAAGAAGGTGTAAATAAAGAACAGACCCATCAACAAGCAAATACATCCTCCCCTCCTTTCCCGGAACGATTAGTCATACCACGACCAGTACAACATCCAGACTTTGACATTCTGGGAGAGTTAAAAAACCTGTACATAAAAATTCCATTCCTCCAAGCCATTCAAGATATTCCTATATACGCAAAAACTATAAAAGAACTATGCATAAAAAAATCAAGGAGGAATACAACCACTAACCCAAGAGTCCAAGTAGTCGGCACCTTATCTGACTTATTATCGGGAAAAGAGACACCTATCAAATACGAAGATCCCGGAAATCCAATTGTAACTGTCCAAATCTATGGCCAAACCCTGACTAACGCTTTAGTTGATCTAGGAGCTGCAATCAATATTTTGACAACCTCTACCTGCCAAAAACTTGGCATCACATCAGTAGAACCTACTTCTACTTTGTTAGAATTGGCAGATCGATCTGTAGTTCGACCAGAAGGTACATGACAATGGGACCCTTACCGTGATCACAATTGACGGTTCTGGATATGCATTCAAAGTAAATGGCCACCGAGTTCGCCTTTATCAAAAGCCACTCACTCGGGAATCCTTCTGTCAGCAGCTACGACAAGATACTGATATGGAAATCTTAGGAGAGGAAGCGAAATCTTCCTCACCTATAATTTAAGAAATTCATTTTTATAACTTGTACATAACATCTTCTATATATGTTTTCTTGATTTTTTGCTTGTATTCCAAGTGTTTTTGTTGTTCCTTTGCAAAAGGAGCAGCACTAGCGTGTTTTTGTTGTTCCTTTGCAAAAGGAGCAGCACTAGCGTGTTTTTGTTGTTCCTTTGCGAAAAGGAATAGCACTTGTGAGATTTTGTTGTTCCATTGCGAAAAGGAACAGCACTTGTGTGATTTTGTTGTTCCTTTTCAAAAGGAACAGCCTTTGTGTGTTTTTGCTGTTCCTTTGCGAAAAGGAACAACACTTGTGCTTTTTGCTGTTCCTTTGCGAAAAGGAACAGCACTTGTGCTTTTTGCTGTTCCTTTGTGAAAAGGAATAGCACTTGTGTGATTTTGTTGTTCCTTTTCAAAAGGAACAACCTTTGTGTGTTTTTGTTGTTCCTTTGCGAAAAGGAACAACACTTGTGCTTTTTGTTGTTCCTTTGTGAAAAGGAACAGCACTTGTGTGATTTTGCTGTTCCTTTTCAAAAGGAACAACCTTTGTGTGTTTTTGTTGTTCCTTTGCGAAAAGGAACATCACTTGTGCTTTTTGCTGTTCCTTTGCGAAAAGGAACAGCACTTTTGCTTTTTCCTTTTCAAAAGGAACATCCTTTGTGTGTTTTTGCTGTTCCTTTGCGAAAAGGAACAGCACTTGTGTTTCTGCTGTTCCTTTGCGAAAAGGAACAGCACTTGTTTGATTTTGCTGTTCCTTTTCAAAAGGAACAGCCTTTGCGAGTTTCTGTTGTTCCTTTGCGGAAAGGAACAGCGCTTGTGTGTTTCTGCTGTTCCTTTGCGAAAAGGAACAACACTTGTGTTCTTTTGCTGTTCCTTTGTGAAAAGGGACAGCACTTGTGTGTTTCTGTTGTTCCTTTGCGAAAAGGAACAGCACTTGAGTGCGTCTGCTGTTCCTTTTCAAAAGGAACAACATTTGAGTGTCTTTGCTGTTCCTTTCTCAAAAGGAACAGCATTTGCGATTTTCTGTTGTTCCTCTCAAAGAAATGGTATCCTATGAATGAATTCTTCTCTCAGGAATGCCATCGACATGTTTTTGCCCTTATGGAGGATGCTTTGCCCCCATGTTCTTCTCAATCTTGTAGATACAGCAATGAACTTATGCGGTGAACATAAACCATGATATACCGAAATCAGCACATCATAAATCGCTATCACTATGAAGCCAGTATGTATAAGAGGACAAGAGAAGGGACGTGAGCTTTTCATCTTCGCTGTCATTGTCATTTACCGATACCATTGTCATTGGTGATCTTTATCATGACGATTCCCCTGAAAATATTTCTTGATCATTATTTAGGAGTAAGAACGAATGATTTATATCTATCTGTTGGGATCATAAGACTTCTTCCACCATTCCCCGCTCTTAAGGAGTGCGGAACCACCCTTATGTGAAAATAAACAAGAGAGGTGCTCTGCAAAAGAAAACAAAAACAAAATATGAAAATTGTCAAATACAGGATAGGGGGTCTCATTAAGAGCCGGCCTACCATGATCATAAGGATGGAAGCGAAGTGGCATTCCCATAACGGCCACCACACCAGGGATATGGTCCGAAGGTAAATTAACAAGCAAACCTTGGAACAGGGGGCCTCATCGCGAGCCGACCTGACCACGTTTCGCGCCTACCTTGTGAATGGAATTATGGCTATCTGGTCACCAAGCCAGCATAATGGCCTGCATTTTGACAAAGCACTCTTCAGAATATACACAAAGGATCATGGTTCCGGAGGGTGAAATAAACAACTCTGCCAAGGTTATGAACACCTGTTGGCAGCAGAGCTCTGTTAATGGCATAGAAGTCGTAATAATTACATTAATAGGTATGATATTAATTTTTTTTCTGTCTCTTAACCTTTGCAAAGATCATATGTCACACCCGATGTATATATCGCATGAATATTTATTACCACCAATCATGGCAACGGAACTGACAGTGACCACTGGAGACTTCGTACACTTGACAGACGTCCCATCCCATAGCTCCTCATTATATCACGCAGGCTCTTATATAAAACACGATCTACCTTTTTGCCTCGGTTTCGGCATTTCGTTGTTTTTCTAAAACATGGCATAATTTCATATGCTGTACTTTATGATTGGACCTCCGACTGGCTGCTGCTCCTCTCTTTGACGGCTGGGGACAGCCTATCAGATCGCGGGGGGGAGGTAATCTCATTACTCTATGATTACGTGGCTGCACACCATTCGGGCGAGATAATGTACGAAGGAATGAGATGGTTTAACGGTATGATGCTTCCACTCTACGGAAATTGCCATCCACGATCTCTTTTTTCGTTGCATGCTCGGTGATCTTTTCCAAAATTTGGCAACGATCATCCTCTCTGCGTCGCAAACACCGCAAGTAGTTGTTGTTCCATTTCTGAGTAGAACCATGGGCGGAAAGACGGTCCGAAGCGAACCTCACAAGCTGACAGTTTCCGCTGCTGCTCGTAAAATCCTGGAAAACGTAGGATGGTTGAATTACTTCAGCCGCCTGCAAGAATCAAATGAAGCCGTGGCATTGGAATTCCTGCAGAATTTGCAGGAAAACTACTCCATATTAGGAGGAAAGCGGATAGCGGTTATAGAGGATATCATCGCAGAAGTCTCAGGATTACCAGCTGCTGGACCCATATGGACGCCGAAGAAGGAAAGATTACAAAAAGTTATGGAAATTTTCCAGGATGAAGGCCAAATCTTGACAGTCAAAGGGAAAGGAGTTCTGCCAGCAACACTAGGGGAACCCTGGACCGAGCTAGCGAAGACAGTACAAAGTTATATCACCTGCGAAGGGAGAAAAGACGTGGTAAGACCTCGTCACCTGAAACTTTTAGCTGTTTTAAAAGGAAAATGTTCTGTAAATCTCCCTGCACTTTTAAATTCGCTACTACATGACGTGGCCCAAAGCCTGAGGAAGGCCCAGCACATAGATGCAGTCGTTAGCCACCATGGGCTGATTCGGTTGATAGTGAGCCACAGTCTCACTCAACAGCAAAGCACTTGGGAGGAACTGATCGCAATAGTTGAAGGAGGATCGGCTGCACCACCCCCAAAACCTGAACAGTCCTCTAGTACGCCGGAACGAGTAGAGAAATGCAAGAAGTCAGCAGCAGAAAGACATGCTGCTTCAAAATGGAAACAACCTTTCGATACGCCAGAACGACCAGAGGAACCCACAGAACCTGTTGGCACACCCGACCAACCTGAGAGACCAAGGAAGTCAGCTCGGCTGGCCCGGATACGAGGAAGGTTGGAAAGAATTCAGGGAACAGCGGCCCAGCCAATTGAAATTTCGGACGAACCTCCAGAACCAGAAGGAGGATCCTCCGAAGGAAATGCTGAGCAATCAGGGCCCGGGACTGGCCAGCTGGAAGAGGAAGAAATGGTGACCGAACAGAGCAACCAAGAAGATGAGCACTCTGAGGAAGAAATGGCCACCGAACAGAACAACCAAGAAGATGAGCACTCTGAGGAAGAAAGGGTTACCGAACAGGGCAATCAAGAAGAAGAAATAGCACAGCCAGGGGGTAGCCCGTCGTAGGACCCTGTAGGTGAGGAGGAATTGGCAGCAGTTCTGGCCAATATGGGGGAATATGGCCAGCCCTCCAGCACAGCAGGCATCCCTGACAGTCCCACAGAGGAGGAACTACCCGAGGAAGTACATGCAGAAAAGACAGGAGAAGAAAACCTGCCTGGTTATGATAATGAAATTGAAGACAACAACCAGGGACAGTCTGTCCCTAGGACGCCGGAAGATATCACAGATGAAGAAGGAGCGGGCTTATGGGCCAAACCCTCTGTCGAGGCAAAGGAGATTAAGAAATTAAGAAAGAAACAATAGAGGTTGTTGGGCACTATAGCCAGGCTCCGGCAGCAAATTCAAATTTTGAAAGCCAATTTGAGAATACAAAGGACCACAAGGAAAAGGAGGAGGGCCACTACAACAAAAACCCCAAGTACAAGAACCCGTTTTATTGGTCGAAACCCCATCAGGAGACCTACTGCCGAGGAACAGTCTGCTGTTCCAAATGATAATGAGGAACAGGGTGCTGTTCCAAATAACATAGAGGAACAGACTGTTGTTCCATCTGACCTTGGAGAACAAACTGACATTCCAATTAAGGGAGAAGAACAACAAGATGTTCCAATGGCAGGGGGACCTCAGCAGCCTTTCATTCATGTCAAGAAGGAGAAAGAGAATAAGGGGATCCAAACAGAGGCACCACCCTCAGGGGTTATTCGGGTTCTGAACTCTAAACAGCGCAATAAAAAGTTTTAGGAAAAATTCCCGGCCTCTACGGCTCAATGGAAAAAGGATCCAAAAACGAGAACCTTTCACAGGATGATGAAGCAAGCCCGACAAGAAGCTGAACAACTAAGAGAGCAAGCAATTCCCCGGGAGAAATACGAAGAATTACAACAGCAACTTCGGCGTATTAGTCAATCCGAAAGCCAAGCCTTTGAGGGATGGTAGAAGGAACAAGAAAAGGTTGCTAAGGTAACTCGTCGATTAGATAGTGTTGTTAAGCAAATGGACACTGTGTGTTCCTTATATAATGACGTTTTGACTTGTAGGGCCCCTGCTTAAAATTATGCTTTATTTTTGCTTGAAAGATATTTGAGATTGAAAATAAAAGCCGTTAGGGCAGGAGCACCTATCCACATCAACACTGTTAATGATTTTATAGACTGTTGCAAGCATTATGGGGTTAAGGTTCAAAGGTTATTGTGCGGGTTTTACTTGCACAACCTTGTGCTAGACCAGGAAACTGATTTAAATCCTGGCCCTTTTGTTGGCGATATACAATTCCAAGCCTTCATCTCATTTGGGGTTAATCAGCTGAAATGGCTCAAAGCTTATAACACCTTTCAGAGACAAGAAAATAGCCTAGACTTGTGGATACGAGCTGAACCTAGAAACCCAGTGACGCTATGGAGAGAGCATAGAGTCTTATGAGGATCCCAGGTGTCATCGAGATAATAGGACCCATGCACGAAGACTTGATCCGAAATGGTCTGGAATATTTCCTGACTATTAAAGATCTTGCCATCGATGCTGCAAAATTTCGATACCGGACCTCTAGTCCAAGCATCCAGCTCAGGGAACCATTCAAATATGAGAATTTTGAGCTGGCTGCCAGCCGATTAAACCTTTATGGGGAACGGATTCTGCAAGCAGGGCCATCCTTATTGGGGTATCGATTTCGCAGTTCAATTATTTGGCACCCTGCACCCGGATATCAGGCCTTGTATGAGATGCCTGCAGATCAAATAGATCAGTTCTTTGATAATCTAGTTGCTCATCACGGTTGTCGGCCTCCTCACGAGATCCCTTCTCCGACCTATTCTCTCACCGCCTTACATGTCAACTACAATGTTTTCATGAGGCCATGAAACAGGGTAAGCAGGGGGGTGTGTGGAGCACCTGGAAGGTATGCTTTTGACAAGCAATCTAGTGGTTTTTCAATAATAATTGTAACCTTTTCTGCATTAGGAATTCAAAGAAGATAAAGGATTTTGATAAAATGTGCAAAAATACACAAAGGAAGCTCAAGTGCTAATAATTGGCGTTTTCTATGCAGGAAGACGTGCAAGCAAGGAGTTCCCGTTCAAAAGCGAGAAGCAGAGGAAAAATAACTATTGTTCCTCCAGTAGGGAACTGGATGCGGACACGATCAAGCAAAATCGGAATTGAATAGTCCAAGAAAATAATGCGGGATACCGGCTCAGCGAACGCAAGAAAGATTGAACGATTAGTGAATCCCTCAGGATCTTTGATCCTGAGGGATCACTGCTTTACTTATCTCTGATTATCTAGATATCTCCGTCATTTCTTTTATACAATGGCACAGCATCAGTAAGCAAAAGGACGACTGTTTTTGTAATTTTACAGTTCCAGAACAAACTTTAAATCATTGAGTCTCACTGAGACCTGATTTTGTTATACTTTTGTGGATGCGATTAATATAAAAGACATGGTGTTTATTCTGTCTCTGCGTCTGGAGTAATCTAAGGCGGTGTACCATTGGCAGCTAAGGGCCCGGCTCCGAAGGACACTTGCTTTTGTATCATTATATGGTGATTTGTGTGTGGTTTGTTTATCTTTATTACTTAGCAATCTGATGAATTCTTTATATGATACGCTATGCTCTGTTATGATCAATGAATGAATGATTTCTCCATGTAAGGACTCTGCACTGTATAATTGGATTTACACAGGGTCGAATTGTATCTTTATTCAGCCATTTCCGTAACAGAGTGCTGGTATGAATGTTACTATCATTAGATTTATGTGAAACAATATTTGTGGGATTTGAGAGTAGCGTCATTCTGTTTAGAAACATAGTTATATCATCTAATATTCTCAGATTGCTATATTAGTGTAGAACATGTACATACAGGTGATGGTTGTTGTTTCGTAAATCATTAAGGATTGCTGTTCCATTTGATTATTGTTGTTTCATTTTACTGTTGTTCCATTTCTGTTTTGATGTTCCATTTTACTTTCCGCTGACTCATTTACCTGCCTTTGTTGTTTTGGTGTGAGAGAAGGCCTAAGGCTGTAGTGAGCCTCAGCAAGACGCTGCTTAGCTCCCAGACCTATAAGTCCATGCTCTAATTTCCCTTCTTTAGTCAGTTTCTAGAGGGATGGGTTATTGCTTCCGTACCCTTGACTGATCAACTGTTTTGTGTGATTCCATCTTTTGGGTTAGTTTAGTTACAGCTTAGCATCTGTTTTCCTTTCGATCATCTGAACACTGTACTACTAAGAATAACTCGGACAAATAGCCTCGGATTGAGCTACTTCTTGCAATAAAAAAACGTTCCTGGATTGACTTATTAATGTGGAATAATTAGTGGTGTGAGAGACCCTAGTTACAACTCTACACTTGCCATGCCTCTTCTCTTTTATTATAAATGAATGGGCCTAGCTGATTTCTGACTTTTAGTTGTACCTTCTTATTTTTGCTGTGGAAATGGACCATGTCTGCATTTCCAAATTGTCTGAAATACTGTAAGGCAAAGAGTCTCATAGGGACATATCTTGGTAGCCTATATGGGGCTAACTCACAACCATATATTCTGATCACTGTATGGTGTTGGTAAAAGTACCAATCCTCAATGTTGTAGGCCTTTGAGAGCTAGAGGATCCTTTGCATCTCATCTGTCAATCTTGGAGGAGGGGCACTCAACAGCAAGGACATGGCTGGATGGATAAACAGGTCTATGAATTCACAATAGTTGTATGGTGAAAAAGATATGTGATGAAAGACTGAAGACCAGAATACTACAGACCTTTGGTTCCCTTGGGCATCAAACTTCCTGAGAGTAATAGGGAAGCTATCAGGCTGATAGAATAGAAACAAGTGATAGATGTAAGAAGTGTATCTAAATATCCTTTCCCTCTCTAGATTCATCAATTGCTCATGAATCTTATTGGCAATGTATGCAGCATAATCATAGTGAACAGAAGGAGGCTTCCCAGGGGAGAAGATAGACAACATGGCCAGAATCGTTTCATCAACATCCTTAGATGATTTGTATCCCAGGACATAACTGATCATATCCACAAGCATTTTTCCCAACTCATTGAGATATTCATTTCCTATAGGAGGGGTCCTCACAGTTTGAGAGCCTGATTGAATGAATAATTGATTGATCTTTATAATCTGGGCACTGTACAACTTGCCTCCTTGTTTTATCAAATCCATCATGGAGATAGGAGTCAATGGCTTTATAGTATGAAAGTGCAGCATTTGATTTATGGCCTCAGGGGTAACATGGAACAAAACTGAGCCTGAGGAACTGAGGACAGCTCTCTGACATGGGTCATAGTTGGCACTGCATCGATGTATCAAATCTGGAAGGATATTGACTTGAGGGAGATTGAAAATAGGCAAATTGGAGTCCCAAATCCCTAGGATATCATTTCCACTGAGATGTTTGGCTTTGAGATCATTGAGTACATGAATGTGGTACTTGCTGTAATATGGGATTCCCTCTACCATCTGGTAGTCTCTGTTAGCCAGGGGCAGCCATTCTAGCTCTCTTTGTGGGGCATTTAAAGGTGTAATATTCAATGCAACTGGAGTTTCCATGGTCTTTGTGTGTTTTAAGAAGAATTTTAGCGAATTGCGGGCAAATGAAATGCTTGCGCAGTAGGTTGATATAAACTTGGAGGATTTGTAGTGACAACAAGGTAACTGAGGTATAACTGGGCACAATTGGCTGATATAAGGGAAATTGACTTAGTTGTAGGGCAATGCAGCTTATATCCTCGTTGAAATTGGTAGTTTTACGGTGTTTTAACAGTGCAGAACGGAATAGACTAGGCACAGGAAGAATGTAGTAAATACCTGGTCGCAGCGCAATGGTGGAGGCTTGGTTCAAGTTGACTTGTAGGCGGCCATGACTCTGGAGTGAGTTTCAGCAGGTTGGCGGCGAAATGGTCGTGAAATTGCATGCAGGGAGCACAGTGGTCTTTTGTCGAAAAGTGCGAAAAAACCGTGATTTTTGGCCAAATATGGACATTTTGGGCTTTGGCGCATTTTTTGGATGATGTCAGCATGACGTCATCGGGTGGGGTCCGGTATGGAAAGGTGACGTGGCGGTCTGTGAGTGGTCTGCATGGATGGGGGACGTGGCGGACAACTTGGAGTGATGGCGGGTAGGGCACTGATGTGACGCTGAGGTCGCAGTGATGTAATGGTGACGTGTGGTGGAATTACCAGAGCGGTAAGTGGTTCCATCGGACCGCTTATAGTACGGGAGCGATTTTGGCAGGCGGCCTCCCGATACAACCTGGGAGCGATGCATGCCATTTCCCTGACGTCATGGTCTGATAGTTTTCAGGAGCTATCGTCCGGGCATCAGTGGCGGTCCGAAATCAATGTGAGCCGTCGGATGGGAGGGCCCAGATCCGACGAATGACGAGTTGTGTAGATGATCGGACAATACGGCGGGGAAGTGGAGAATAAACAAATATTTTTCTAGGAATGCGCGCTATAATCAAACTTTGGATAAGCAGAGAAAAATGGGTTTTACGATGATTTATGAGCCAAAAAGGGTTAATGTTCGCAAAGCGGGGTTAGGGCTGTTAAACCAAGCAGATCTTGGATTAATCCCTAGACTTTGTTTTTGGTGTTATTTTCCTATTGTGCTTAAATCTCTTAGCACTCCAAACTTTGAAATTATAAGGCTATAGTGCCTAGGGAAGGGGGAATATTTACTTTGGGGTTTTTATATACAATGGTGATATAGTAGTAGGGAAAAAGGGGAATATAGGGAATTAAGTAATAGTGGTTAATAGTTAATATGGGAGGGGGATATGAATGAGAGGTGATAGACACTAAGTTTTTAGGGAGCAAACTTAGTTTTGAGAGTAGATCAAAATGAAAATACTTTTACACAGGAAATGTGGCTCTTTATGCAACAAGGATCAACAAAAGAGTTTGACTTCTGCAATGAACAAGGTGGTATTGGGATGTTAGCAAGGATTTTAATGGGGGATGATTGGGAAGTTAGACATGCTTCACTTTGTTGCTACAAAACTGCTGGATAGGAAGATCTGCACTGGCCACCATGTGTTTCCTTTGCTTAGGCCATTGATATGAAAGAAATCATGCTTCTGCAACCCCATCTACCTACCCATTCTATTGCCTAGCATTTTTTGTTACTTCAAGGAGGGTGCACTTAGGCTTGCAAACCCTCATGTGCCTTTTTCTTTTCCTTTGGCATTTCCTTTTGATTTTCTATCTAAGGCTAGCCTTATTACTTCCAAGGCCCCAGATTAAGCAGTTGGGAACCTTCATTCTCTACCTAACTACTCATCTGCCAAGATTGAATAGTTTGGACAGATTTCTTTCTCTACTCTATAACAACAATTGAAATATGGCATGACCCAGCTTAGACTATTGGATCACCCATTCAAAAGTAGGACATCATCAGACAACTGCAGATAGGTGTTTTCCACACAAATATGAGATCTTTGCACCATCAAAGTAGGGCATATTTGGAACTTCCCCTGTCAATCATGAAAAATGAAACCTATTGGTATAGGTAGCTAACAGTGGCTCCACTTGGGGATGGTTTTTCTACTTGAAAGACCAAGAACAGCAGGTTAGAATGCCTTGGCCCTTGAATTCTCATCAAAACTTGAAAGCTTTCTCTTTAGATTTCAAAACTGGAATCTGTCACCATTGTGGAACTTCTGAAATTAAAGCCTTTTCCTGCTTATTTACAACACTTCTGAAACTGAACCATCTATATGCTGAAATAAAATACTATATACAACTGATAATGTACAGGGCAGAGCCATGCGATATACAGGGAAAGTAATCAAAATAGTGCTTTAACATCCGGCCATTTACAGGGCCCTCTTGAACTTCACTGCCATCCAAATTCTTCAAGAAATAGGTGTTATTTCCTTGCACTGCTTGAATTACAAAGGGTCCCCTCCAAAGGGAATCAAACTTACCATGCTTTCCCTTGTCTTCTCTTCTTGAATCCCATTTAAGCACTTTATCACCAATAAAGAAATATTCAGCCTTGGTTCTTCTATCAAAGGCTTTCTTTAGCTTCTCTTGTAGGACTTGGACTCTGCTATACACTTGATCTCTGGTTTGCTGTAAACATATTATCTGGTTTATTCTTCTCTGTATGTCATTTGGTTCAGATTGACTTTCTTGAAGTAGCTTCATGACAGGGACCCCTAATGATGAAGGGAATTTGGCTTCCATTCCATAAACCAACTCATATGGGCTGACCCCAATAGATCTTTTGGTTGTTAGCCTGTCTGCCCACAAGGCATTTACAAGCTTCTTATGCCAATTTTTCTTATTCTCTTCCAGTATCTTCTTAATTATGTTGATAAGACTTTTGTTAGATGATTCAGCTAAACCATTGCCCTGAGGGTAGTATGCAGTAGAATGGCCCAAAGTAATATGGAATTTGTGGCAAAAGTTCACCATCTTCATGGATCTGAAAGCAGCAGCATTGTCTGTTATAATCTTGTCAGGACAACCAAATCTGGAAAGAATATTAGTTTCAAGGAACTGAATGATAGTAGAATCATTTGCTTGTCTGCATGGAACAGCCTCAACCCATTTAGTAAAGTAATCTCTGGCTGTCAGAATCCATTTATGTTGTCCTGAAGATGAAGGATGAATTTCCCCAATGAAATCCAAGCCCCATTGCTGAAAAGGCCTTTCTATTGCAATAGGTTTTAAGGGAAGTGGTAGTAACTTTCTTTTTCCCTCAAACACTTGACACTTGTGACATGTAGTGGTGAAATTTTTAACATCAGAGAACAGAGTGGGCCAATAGTAACATGCCCTTAATATCTTATCCACAGTGGACTTCCAGTACAAATGTCCACCACAATCACCTGCATGAAATTCTTTTATAACATTGTTAGTCTCATCCATATTCAAACAGTTCAGCAGTATACCTTCATGATTTTTCCATAGCAAATTACCATCTATAACACAAAATCTTGAAGCTTTCATTTTTAGAAATCTAGATTTGGTTCTGGACAATCCTGGGGGAGCACACAAGTTTTGTAATATATAACAGATATCAGAATACCACAGGGATTGTTCAAAGGCTACATTGATCTTTAGAGTCGCCAGCTCCGGTTCATTGTCCAGTTGGTTAATATCCAAGGCTTGAAAGTTTGCTTTTGACATTAATTTAGCCAAACCTTGCCCTTTTATCAGTTTTGTAGGTCTTATCTCAATGTCAAATTCCAATATGTTAGCAATCCATTTTCCTCTTCTGCCCTCTAAGTTTTCTTGAGTTAGTATGTCTTTCACAATGGGATTTGGTACATAAGCAATAACATGGGAGTATAGGATGTAGATCCTAAAGTCTTTGATGGCTTTGACCAAAGCGTAAGCTTGCTTTTCCATGATCTGATATTTCAGAGGTGCATCTCTAAGAGCTCTACTAAAGAAAGCAATAGGTTTTTCATTCCCTTGGTCATCTTTATGCAATAAGACAACAGCAATGGTATGCTGGGAGGCAAAAGAGAAAATGATAAATTCTCTGTCAAATTTAGGATTTGTTAAGACTGGGGTTTGGGTAAGGGCCAATTTAATACCTTCAAAAGCCTGGTTTGCTTCTACTGTCCACTTCACTTTTGAATCCTTTTTTAACATGTTGTTTAGCAATCTGATTAGCTCTGCTAAGTTTGGGATAAATCTTCTTAAAAAGTTGATCTTTCCCAAGAAGGCTTGTAATTCTTTAATATTTCTTGGATGGGGCATTTGCAAGATGGCCTGTATTCTGTCTGGGTCAATTCTAATGCCCTCCTTTGAAATGATATGACCCAATAGCTTACCTTCTTCCAAACCAAATAGAGATTTCTTAGGATTTAAGGAAATCCCATATTTCCTACATGTTATGAATATTTGTCTCAAGTGTTTCAGATGTTCTTGGTCAGATTTTGAGAAAGGTGTGAGGTCATCTAAGTAAATAACAAGGAAGTCACGTATCTCTTTAGCAAAAGTAATATCCATTGCTCTTTGAAATGTAGCTCCTGCATTTTTCAACCCAAAAGGCATTTTGACATATTTGAAAGTCCCCCATGGGGTTGTGAACGCTGTTTTATCCTGATCATCAGGGTGGACTAGGATCTGATTAATGCCTGAGAATCCATCAAGTAATGAGATTCTTGAAGCCCCCACCACTCTTTGGAGAATGTGATCCATTTTAGGTAAGGGATAATTGTCTTTGAGGGATACTTGATTCAAATTCCTTAGATCAACACAAAGCCTAATCTCACCGGTTTTCTTTCTTGTGGGGACAAAATTAGAAATCCATTCTGAAAACCTGATTGGTGCTATGATACCCACTTTAAACATTTTTTGTACCTCTTTTTCAATTGAAGGGAGAAGCATAGGGTTGATTCTTCTCAATTTTTGCTTGAATGGCTTCTGATTAGGCTTGAGAGGGATAGTGTGTTGAATAACAAAGGTGTCATAGGATTTCAAATCCTCATAACTCCATGCAAACACATCTTGGAACTCTTTAAAGAGGTCAATGTATTTAGGCTTCTGGTTAGGGGGTAAAGATGCAGACAATTTTATTATCTTGGGTTTTTCAGTAGTTCCAATGTTGCATTCTTCAATGGCAGCATTAAGGGGTTGCATTTTTGGTTTTCTAGGAACATCATTTGAGTCAAAAATGTCCTCCAATGGAGTTAGGCCTGTTGGTAGAAAATTGTCTTTTAGCTGTATGACTTCAGCCTCTGCACCAGTTATTTCATCAAAATGCAATTGTTTAAGTTCTTGTAGATTTTCCTTGTCAAAGGTTGTTGGACAGAGTATTTGATTTGTTGTTTTGAGTGATATAGCTGTTTGGCCCTTTTCACTCAGTGGCTGTGTGTCCTTCACAAAATCAACATCAATGTTCAAACCTGAAAATTCTTGCTGCAAGGTCAAGAAACTGTTTATCTATGTGTCATCCTCAAACACTTGCCAATCTTTGACATTGTTTGGGACAGAAGGTCTGTGTTTTATCTCAGCTGTAAAACAATGGTTGGGTTCAAAAGGCAATTTGCATGTACTAGCAAATGTAGCTAAACTGTGTGCATGAAGGTTGTGGGTCCTAGGTATTTTGGTCATTTGAAATTCAGTGAAGGCCTTGAGTATTTCAATAGCAGCAGATCTGTATGATCTTAGTCTTTTGTCATTGGTGACAAAATTGCCTTTCACTTGTTGAATAATTAGGTCTGAGTCTCCCATGATTGAAACCTTTGTGGCCTGTAAGGATTTTACCAGTTTGAGGCCTAGCAGCAGAGCCTCATACTCTGCCATATTATTAGTACATCTGAAATTAAGCCTATAGGCTCGACCTTCTGCATGATTGCTTTGTTTGTTATGAATCCACACTCCAGCTCATGCTCCTAATTTGTTGACTGATCCATCAAACTCAAGAAACCAAAGGATCTCTTGATTTAGGGGATTTTCAACATCTTCTCTATGACTTGGGATTATAAGCTGGAGGTCTTGTTTTTCATCTGGTTTGTCCTCTAGAATTGTCTCATCAATTGATTTCTCAATCTTGATTTCTTGGGAACTTGATTGCTCACTCATATGCAGATCTTGTTCAAGTATGACAGATTTTTCATCACATATTGGACCTATATTGTCATTGAACAGAATGAAGGAATCCATGTCTGAATGGACTGCATAAATAGGGAAATTTTGAGGTTTTTCTTCACTACTCACCATGTATTTCATGAGTGACTCTCTATATAGCCTCTTTGGTTGCCCAAAGACAGAGATGGTGGCATATGACATGTGTAATTGCAGGGAACCTTGGAGTTTGGCTCCCCATGATCTTGATAACAGCATTCCATATTTGGGTGGGATATCAGCAACTAAAACATCCATTAAAATTGTTTTATTTGGGTATTGGACCAGGGACACACATAGATCTTTTATCAAGCCTAAGCACTTAACTTGGCTGGAGTCAAATGAAAATAGGTCCTTATATGGTCTTTTGATGTCTAGATTCAATCTCTCCATTACTGACTTAGGCATCAGGTTATGAGAGGCGCCTGAATCAAACATTGCATTGTGTAATATCTTATCATGAACATGCAAGCTGACATAAAAAGGTAAGATTCTAGTAGCTGCTGTCTTTCCATCAACCTCTGGACCGAAAAGTAGTTCTGGGGTGTCATCCAATACATTAACATCATCTTTATTATGAGTCAGTTGAAGGGACTTCTTGATTTGTTGTTTGTAAATGTTATGCTTGGCTAGCTCTGAAAGAGGAATGGCTATCTTCAATTTACCAATTTCAGCTTCTAAGTCAAAAGGTTTTTTAGACTGGATCTTGGTGTTCTGGTTAACAACTTTTTCTTTGTTAATTGAGTTTTTAGAGGCTGCTTCTTGACTTTCAATCTGATCTTGAGGTTTGTCCTTTTTGTCCACCTTTTAAAAAGTGTTGCTTAGATTGTGCTGTAAAGGTGGTGTAACCAGTGGTTGTTGATTTGAGGGAAATGCTTCAGTCACCTCTTCAACTGTTATTTCATTTGTAATTGAATCAGTTTTGTCAATTGGCTCTGTGATAATAGCTTTCTTAGGCAGTGGGGTGTCCTTTGTTTTCTCAGGCTGTGTCACATTTATAGTTCTACTTCTCAATTTGTATTGCTTATGAACTTCAAAAAAAGTTGTGTCATAGCCTTGTTTGAAATCAAATGATTCACCTGATTTGGTTTGGAACTGATTTATGTCTTGATCTTCATGATCTTCTTGACTCAGAAAAACTTGCTGATCATCGTTCAGGCCCATCAAATTGATGTGGGTATCATCTATCTGTTCATTAGAAGTGGATGCTTCAGCATATTTTTCTTGGAACGGAGGTCTAATCTCTGGTTCAGAGCTGGCCTTGCCAACATTAGGATTTTGATTTCTTCTAAAATTGGGATTCCTAATAGGATTGTTCTGTGGTGCTTCCCATGATGACTTCCTCTCAACTGATTCTACTATGTCACCTAATCTACGCATACCAGTGATTATTGCATCTAGTTTTTGATCCCAGCCTGAAGGCTCTTCTTTGAAGGTAGTCTTTCTTTCAGTTCTGGTCCTATTTCTCTTAGCTATCAGGTTGGATTCTACACTAACTGCTATGTCTTGCATCTCAGCTAATGTTCGGGGAGCTCTTTCTCTCAATTGGTATGCCATATCTGAATCAAACCCATCAGGAAAGGTGTATAGAGCCAGATCAGGTGGGGGTCTGAGATTTTGGGGAATAGCATTGTAAACATTGTTGAACCGAGCACAATAGTCCAAGACAGTTTCTTGGGGACCTCTTTTGATAGTATTGTATTCAGATAAAATATGAAGTGGATCCTTTTTCTTCTCCCATCTGTTGATAAAGGTTTGATACAGGGCTTCAGGGTCAGCTATGGAGTTTGCTGGGAGTGACCTAAACCATGATCTTACATCTCCTGTTAGGCTTTGCACAAAAATTTTCATTCTAACCCCATCATCATCTATCTCATAATTTTCAAAATAGTCCTGCATTTTCTTAGTATGTTGAAGGGCTGGATAAGAGCCAGTACCATCAAAATATGAAATCTTGCTTTGGTAATCTTGAGGCATAGGCCCTGGATTGGCAGGTAACTGCAGTGGAGCATATCTATTAGCCATGTTTGGTGAGACAATAGAGATAACATGGACTAATGGGACAAGTGGAGGGAAGGGGATGAGAAGGGTATGTGTAGTTGATGGAGGGGTTGAAAGGACACCTTGTGAAGTAGATGAAGAACTAGGAGGTTGTGGAACAGTGGTATGAGGATGTAGAGAAACCTTAGCAGGGGTTGGAATATTAGTTTGAAAACCTGCTTCAGAACTTGAATATGATAAAGTCCCTTCTGATTTGTGTTTCTTAAGGATTCTTGGAATCAAGTTTGGGTTTTGGAACTCAGGTGATGGATCTGGATCTGGGTTAGATCTTGTATAGCGAGTTTTCTTCTTAGGAGCCAGTTTCTATGATTTTCTTTAGGATAATTTTCTAAGAAGCATTGATATTTGACAAGGACTGATCAAGTATAACACAACTATATGGAACTTAAGACTGAATAAAGATTGACTGAGGCAGCTTTTATGTACTCCTACAAATGCAAAGTAGAGGCAGTTTCTAAGGCTGTCTGGCTGTCACTCAGGCTTTATCCACAGTATTAAGAAGCAGACAGGGGTTTACGAATTTCATTCAGTTCCCCAACGGAGTCTCCATTTATGTTAACACCCAGGTTGTTCCCTTTGACTCCTGAGGGAATACGGCCGGGGTAACCACTAACCAAGCTTTGGATTACAGGTTCTAGCCTACCTGTAATTAGAGAGGGCTCTCTCTTTTAGTTTTAACTTTGTTTTTTGAAAATTTTAGGCTAGTTATGAGGTGGAAGTTGGTTTGAATTTTGGTTGCAGGCTGTTGTTCAAGGAAGGGCATGCAAATATGAAGGAGAGTTCAATCCATTGGGCATGTGGAGTCCAGAAATAAGTAGGTTTTGATGTCTGTGATAAAGAAAGGTTCACTGCAAGGCTAGATGGGTATTCATGATACAAACTTTGATTTTTAGCAAAGAAAACAGTAGAAATTACACTAGGAAAGGCAATTAAGAGTTCTTTCACAGTGCAATACAAGATGAAGAACAAATCCTACTCAGCAGCAACAAAGAATTACTGAATAAAGACTTATCATGTGACTAGAGCAATTGGGAGGATTTAATAATTCCACAGTTCCAGCTAACCCTTGAAGAAAACATATTTAGTAGTAAGGATTGAGTTTAGGGTGTCTTTAATGGACAAATCCTAAACTAGTCTTTTACCTTTCTACCCAAATTGAACACCATACATTCACAGACAGATTATAGAAGAGATAAAACATAAATACAGTTAGAAAAGACTTATTGTATCACGCCTATTAACACCCAGGTTGTTTCCTTTGACTCCCAAGGGAATACGGCCGGGGTAACCCCTAACAAAGCTTTGGATTACAGGTTCTAGCCTGCCTATAACCAGAGAGGGCTCTCTCTATTAGATTTAACTTTGTTTTGTGAAGATTTTAGGCTAGTTATGATGCAAGTTTTGTTTGAAGTTTTGGTTGTGTATTGTTGTTCTGAGAAGGGCATGAAAGCTTCAAAGGGATGTTAGTCCATTGGGCATATGGAGTCCAAGATTGAAGAAAGCCTTGGTGCCTGTGATGAAGAAAGATTTACCGCAGAGCTAGACAACTATTTATGACACATATTTTGATTTTGGAAAAGGAACAGTAAGAAATACTGAAATAAACCAGGAAAGGCAGCATAGAATTCTTTCACAGTGTAATGAGTAAGTTGAATAACAAATTCCACTCAGAAGCATGCTAGAATTATTGAACAGAAACTGTCATGGATTTAGAGTGAGTTGGAGCATTCAAGAATTCCAACCAAACAAACCAAAAGTTGAAGAAAACATTTATAGCAAGAAAGATTGAATTCTGGGTGTCTCCATGGACAAGTCTTGAGCTATTCTTTTTCTTTCTTCCTAACTTCAGATAACATATATCACATAGAGACTAAACAGAAGATGAAACATAAACACAGTTAGGAAATACTTATTGTATCACGCTATAACACCAGAATTTTGCAGTAGTCAGTAGTTTCAACACAGCACGCATCAGCTAACCCAATTTTAGAAACCAACAGCTTCTTTGTATTATATTTCTCTGAAAAGTGTACAGCCGAGTTCTCTCTTGAATCACTGAAGTAACAACAACCCCAAAAGAGCTGCGCGGGGGTGAATATATACAAAATATCATAAAAATATCTGAAGTATCAGTTATTGAGCAATAACTGCTTCCTACCAACTTTACAAAAATAGTGGTTACAGATTTTAATGCCTCTGGCATAGGTACACAACAACTGTCTGTTGTTTATCAGATTTATTTGACTTTTGGGCTCATGGGCCGGCTGAGCTTTTTCCCCGACGGTTCCCGCTAGCTTATACATTTTTGTTGACACGTCATGGCACGGTCACCCTTCAAATTGCTGATCTGTAGTCTCCAGGCCGTGACTGCTGATCTGTAATCTCCTCAACTGCTTGCTGGTTGCTGTGGGATGCCTTTAATCTGAATATTCAATTTAATCAAAGCAGAGTCCTGATCATATTCGTCCACCATTCATCAGTAGGCATTTGGTGTCTCTGCATCTTGTGTAATGTTTCATCATCATCTGTATATTTGAAGTAATTAGGGGGCGCTGCAAACAGATGATTAATTTCATGTTCTATGTAAAACAGATTCTCTAGTTTATTATACAATTCTTGTCCTGTAGGCGGCCCAGTTCCCTCTGAAGTGCTAGATGGGGCAATCAACTGATCAGTGATGTAGTTGTTCACTCTTTTTGCATATTGCTCATGAGGCAATAGCCTTCCTACGCTATTTACTAAACTGGGGAGTCCCCTGTCATATAATGTTGTGACCTTGGCACCAAAAGTATTTACCTCTACTTGAATATCCTGACATTTTCTTTCTAGTGCCTGTACATAGTTTCTGAGGGTGAGTACCCTTTTGATCAGCAAAATTGTATCAGTTCTATCTCTGATACCCATGGTTGCTAGTTGTATGCCAGTTCTGTTGTTCAACACATTGATCATTCTAGTAGCTACATCTGGCATGCTTCCTAGAGAAGCTTTGGCTTTTTGATTTTCTGCATAAGCCCTGCCCAGCAAGTCCATTTACTCATGGATGGTCTCTATATATTGCCATTGGTCTGTGATTGATTGACCAATCTTTAGCCATATGATTTTCTTGAGCTCCGTTATTGCTTTGCCCATGGTCATCTCTTTCTCAAGCTCTTTGATTTTTCTTTCCAGGGTCTTTGCTTCCCTTGTCTTTTCTGCCACCTGTTGCTTAGATTTATCATATTTTTCTTCTATCTGGGCCAGCTTTTCCTTGGCATCCTTCAGCTCATTCATCTGGGCTTCTAGGACTTGAATCTCCTTCATCAACTTCTGCATATCAAGGCTTGGAGCCTGCTCTGATGTTGGTGTTGGTGCTGATGTTCATGGAGCTGTCTCAACTGTCTGCACTGTGGGAGGAGTGACAATTTGAGGGGGTTCCTCAAGGTTGATTACTTGTTGAGGTGGCTGAGATGTTTGGCCTCCTTCTTTCTGCTGTAGGGCTGCCTGTAATGCAGCCTCTGTCTCTACCAATTTTCCCTCTATCTGTACCAGTTTCTTGTGCAGTGTTAGCAGCATGGCTGCTACATCTTGGTCCTTTCTTTGTTGGGCAACCTCTTCTGTTTGAGGGTGAAGGGTTGCTAGGAGCTTCACCATCTTTTTTAAAGCTGCAATATCTGCATCTCTTTCCTTTAGCAGCGCTTGTATAGCTTTGGGATCCTTGGGGTCATGCCCAAGCTCTATGATAATATCCTCCAAAGACCTAATCCTATTGTCTTTGGCCTGAGAAGATGCCTTCTCCAACTCAAGTTGGGCAGTTGTATTGTTCAGGCTATTTTCCAACTTATGCACCAGGAAGGTCTTGTCTGCAAGGGTTGAATAAACCATCTCACCCGTTTGCTTGTGAAGCTCTATCTGGTCCATAGGGTGGATGTCTTTTGCAAGAACCTCAAGGTTGGTCCTTATATAGTCTGCCGCTGACTGTGGCTGCAGCATGGTAGGCATGAAATGACTCATGGTCATTTTCCCCTGTGTTATGTCATAAGCTGACATAAGCCTCTGCTGGTTTGCAGGGGCCATCTTAAGCAAGTGATTATAGAGCTGGAGCCTGACTGGCTCATTTCTCTTCTTGATGTCAATGAATTGTTGCTTAATGCCTGATTCAGCTCTCCTTTGCTGACTTGAGGAGCTAACCTCTCCTCCCAGTGGTCTTTGTTGTTCCTGCTGAAAGGAACTTGTTGATGCCTCAATACTTGGGGGGCCCATACCCATGGATGGACCAATAGGCATCTCTTCCTCTGAGAAGGGATTAAGCCTTTGTCTTTTCTCCCCTTCCTGGCTTGTTGATGTGGTGGGGGGAGTGTCTTCTTGTCTGTCTCTCTTTTTTCCCCTCTCTTCATTGATGGGAGTTTGGAGCACAGAAGTTTCTACTGCTGTATTTTGTGCTTGGGGCTCCTTTTCTTGAGCCTGTTGCTCTGTAGGTCCAGGGGCTTCTGCCATTTCTTCCTGCTGCTCAGGCTGATCCTCTTGCTGTCCTTCAGGGGGTGGTTGCTCCTGCTCTTTTCCTTTTTCTCTAACTGGACTTACTGCTTGTATGGTAGTCTGGGCTACCTTTTGTGGAGCTGTAGATGATGAAGCAGATGCTCCAACTTGAGTGCTGGGGAGAGAGAAGACCTGTGCACAATGTTCCAAGTCAGCCTCTTTTTCAATGTTTTTAGCAGCTCTTTGTGCTAACTCTTCTCTAGTGGTTGCTTCCTCTAGGGTACCTTCTTTCCATATCAATTGATTGGCATATTTTTCAATATGTGGCAACCTGAGGTGATCATAACTAGCCAATCTATATTTGACCCTTCTAAGGCTGATGAAATGATTGGGATCATAGGGTGCCGAAAGGAAACTAGTTTGCAACCCAAGGCTCTTTAATATGTTGTCTGCCTCTTGCCAGGACTCTTCCCTTTTGTTGTAAATCAATGGACCTAGCTGGTTTTTTACCTTTAGCTGTGCTTTCTTGTTCTTGCTGTGGAAATGGACCATATCAACATTTCCAAACTGCGTGAAATACTCTAAAGAAAACAGTCTCATGGGGACATATCTTGGTAGCTTGTATGGGGCTAGCTCACACCCATATATCCTTATTACTGTATGGTTTTGGTAAAATACCAATCCCCAATGCTGTAGACTTTTGAGAGCTGGAGAACCCTCTGCATCTCATCTGTTAATCTGGGAGGAGGTGAGCTCAATAGCAAGGACATGGCTAGATGAATGAAAAGGTCTCTGAATTCGCAGTAATTATAGGGTGAAAAAGATGTGTGGTGAAAAACTGAAGTCCAAAATACCATAGACCTTGGGTTCCCTTGAGCATCAAACTTCTTGAGAGAAATAGGGAAGCCATCAGGTTGATGAAATAGGAACAAGTGATAGATGTATGAAGTGTATGTAAACACCTTTTCCCTCTCTAAATTCATCAATTGTTCATGAATCTTATTGGCAATGTATGCAGCATAGTCATAGTGCACAGCAGGAGGCACTCCAGGGGAGAAGATAGACATCATTGCCAGAATGGTTTCATCAGCATCCTCAACTGATCTGTAACCTAGGACACAACTGATCAAATCTACAAGCAACTTGCCCAACTCATTGAAATATACATTTCCTATAGGAGGGGTTCTCACAGTTTCAGAGCCTGATTCAATGAATAGCTGATTAATCTTTAAAATTTGGGCACTAGACAGCTTGCCTCCTTTCTTTAGCAAGTCCTTCATGGAAAGGGGAGTCAATGGCCTTGTAGAATGAAAGTTCAGCATCTGATTTATAGCCTCAGGGGTGACATGGAACAAGACTGCACCTGAGGTATTGAGGACAGCTCTTTGACATGGGTCATAGTTGGCACTGCATCTGTGAACTAAATATGGGAGGACATTGACTTGAGGGAGGTTGTAAATGGGAAAATTGGAGTCCCAAATCCTT
This sequence comes from Pinus tabuliformis, assembly GCA_031772625.1. Classification (NCBI taxonomy): domain Eukaryota; kingdom Viridiplantae; phylum Streptophyta; class Pinopsida; order Pinales; family Pinaceae; genus Pinus; species Pinus tabuliformis. The sequence goes on along the minus strand of CM062804.1, from coordinate 141,576,609 downwards.
AGAATATCAGTCCCATTGAGGTGCTGGGCCTTCAGCTCATTGAGCATATGAATATTATATTTGGTTTGCATTAAAACTGTCTCCATCATCTGGTAATCCCTATCTGCCAAGGCCTGCCATTCTAGCTCTCTGTGCGGGGCATTTAAAGGGGCAACATTCAAAGCCACCGGTGTCTCCATGGTTAGAATGTGTTTTTAACATGATTTATGACCAACTTCGGGAAAATGCAGTTCTGCGCAACAGTTTTAGGTAAACTTGCAGGTTTACGGTCTTTTTAAGGGTAATTGAAGTGAAATTGGGCACAATTGGCCAGTGTAAGAGTAATTGACTTGTTTACAAGGCGTTGCAGGTCGAATTCTCCAGCGAAAATGGGCAATTCACAGGTTTCTAGCAATGGCAGGACGAAACAAAATAAGCAGGCGGAGAATATGGTAAGTACCTGGTCGTGGAGCGACAGAAGACCTCGGTTGAAGTCAATTTGGAGGCAGCAACAACTGTGGAGTGACCTTCAGTAGGTTGGCGGCAACAATGGATGTAAAATACATGCAGAGGGCAGAGTGTTGTTTTGTGAAAAAGTGCGAAAAAACGATGAATTTCGGCCAAATATGGGCAATTTTGGCTTTGGCGCGCTTTTTCCGGATGACGTCAGCATGACGTCATCGGGTGGGGTCAAGTATGGAAGGGTGACGTGGCAGTCTGTGAGTGGTCCACGGGGACTACTGAGGTGGCGGACAGCTCGGATCCATGGCGGGCGGGGCGGCGATGCGATGGTGAGTTGGCATGACGTGGACGTGTCGTGGAAGTGACGTTGGCATGACGGCGTAAGCGGTATACGGAAGGCAGTAAGTGGTTTGATCGAATCGCTCTGGATACGGTCGTGGTATTGTCAGAGGGTGGCCCGATCCAATAGTTTTGAGACGGCCGTCCTCGCCCATACGTCAGCCTACGTCAAATTTCGGGACGTAAAGGGGGGACGTTGGGGCCGCTCCGAAATGGCAGAGAGCCGTCGGATGGGAAAGCCCAGATCCGACGGCTGGCGGGAGGCCAAGATAATAGGACGATACGGACGGGCGGCCAGATTAAATAAATAATATTTATTAATATTTGCGCCCGGCGGAACTTTAGGATTTGATGAAAATGTGGGTTTTTCAGCGTTACGGGTAAAAATGGGTTAAAGGGGTTTATTTACAAAATGATGATATGGCTATTAAACCAAGCGGGCCTTGGTTTAATCCCAGGATTTAACCTTTCGGGGCCTTTTAACCGCGCTCTAATGTTTTAGCGCTGAACCACTTAAAACCTTGCATAAAGCTATATTGCTTGGGAAAGGGGGATATATACAAATTTGGGGTTTTTATGTAGGATTAACATAGTAATAGGGGAAATGGGGGTATAGGGAGTTAAATAATAAGAAATTAGGAGTTAATATGAATGGAAGAGGTGGATGAGGGGATAAACACTAAGTTTTATATGAAATCAACTTAGTTTAGGGAGTAGATCAGAATGAAAAATTTTTTACACAAGAAATGTGGATATGGCATATAATACAAGTGAAAATAGGATGTTAGCAAGACTTTTGATAGGGAAACTTGGGAAGTTAGACATGCTTCATCCTGATGTTGTGAAATGATGGAGAAGAGGACCCTCTCTATACAATGATGTTTCCTTTGCCTTAGACCAACAAAATGAAAAAAATAATACTTCTGCAACCCCATCTACCTACCCATCTACTTGCCTAGCATTTTTTGTTTCTTCATAGAGGGTTCACTTGGACAGGCAAACCCCCAATTGTTATTTTCTTTTCTTTTTTAATTTTTCTTTTATTTTTCTATCTAGAACTACCCTTATTGCTTCCAAGGCCCTAGATTAAGCAGTTGGGAACCTTAATTCTCTACCTAACTACTAGTCTGCCAAGATTAAACAGTTTGGACAGACTTCTTTCTCTATTCTATAACAAAAAATTGAAACATGGCATGATCCAGTTTAGGCTGTTGGATCACCCATCCAAAATTGGGGCAACATCAAGCTATGTACAAAATGCTTTTTCATAGAAATATGAGATCTTTGCATCACCAAAGCAGAGCATATTTGGAATTTCCTTGCCAATCATGAAAGATGAAACCTATTGGTATAGGTAGATAACAACGCCATAACACAAGAATCTTGCAGCAGTCAGTAATTTCATCACAGCACATCCGAGCCATACATGTCTTCTGGAAACCAACAGCTCCTTTGTATTATATCTTTTAGAGGAAATATAGTTGAGTTCTCTTGAACAAAAGAGTAACAACAACCCCCAATAAGCTATGCGGCGGTGCATATATACAGAAATATCACAAAAATATCTCAATCGTGAGTTATTGCATAATAACTGCTCTTACCAACTTTCAAAGATATTTTTACAAAATTTAAAGCTACTTTAATGAATACATAACAGTTGTTTGCTGTTTGTCAGAAGTTCTTGACTTTTGAGGGAAACTAGCTCTGCAGGGTGCTTTGCATTGATCCTGAATAATACACCCTTTATTGCTCTGTCGTGCTGTAGCTATCTCAGCGCTGTCATCTACATCTGTCGGTGTTGCTTTAGTGGCCAAATTGGTTTGCTGAGTTGGCTCAGTCCACTCTTTTGCAGTCATAGTAAATATATCAACTATCTGAACATGATGATTTATATTTGATGTACAAAAATATGATGAAAAATCTATTTGTTCACAGAAATGTCTGTATCATGCTTGTCCACCATTCCTGAGTAGGCAATTGATGTCTCAAAATTGTGCCTAATGTTTCATCTGCCTCAGTATATTTGTAGTAATTCGGAGGCACTTCAAAGAGATGTCTAATCTCATTCATGATAAAAAACAAATTCTCTATTCTGTGATAGAGACTTTGCCCATATGCAGGCCCTGTTTCCTTTGGGGTACTTGATGCTGCAGTGATCTGATTGGTGGCAAATGTATTTACCCTCTTGGCATAGTTTTCATGGGACAGTAACCTTCCTGCACTGTTTAGTAAGCTGGGAAGGCCTCTGTTATGCAATGCTGTAAATTTCTCTGTGAACTTGTTCACCTCTGTTTGCATTTCCTAGCATCTTCTATCCAATGTTTGCACAAGATTTCTCAAAGTGAGCACCCTTTTTACAAGAAAAATGGTATCAGTTCTGTTGGAGATACCCATGGCTACCAGCTGAGGGCCTGTGCGGTTGTTAAGGATATTGATCATCCTATTGGCTATCTCAGGCATATTGCCTACATATGCCCTTGCTCTCTGGCTTTCTTTTTGGGCCCTGCCTATGAGATCTATGTGCTCATGGATGGTTTCAATATATTGCCATTGATATGTTATAGACTGACCAATGTTGGCCCATACGACTTTCTTGATTTCAGCCACCACTTTGTCAAGAGAGAGCTCTTTCTCCAGTTCTTTTATCTTCTTGTCAAGAGCCTTCACCTCTCTTGTTTTTTCAGCTACAATTTGCTTTGATTTATCATACGTTTCATTAAGCGTAACCAATTTTTCTTTGGCCTCATTTAGTTCTACCATCTGGGCTTCTAAAGCTTCAATCTCTTTCATCATCTTCTGCATGTCAAGGCTGGGTGCCTGTCCTGGTGTTGTTGCTGGTGCTGCTGCTGTATTTGATGCTGATGTTGAAGGGCCTGTCCCAGCTATTTGTCCTATGGGAGGACTGATAATTTGAGGAGGTTCCTCAAGGTTAATCACTGGCTGAGGGGGCTGAGATGTCTGGCCTCCTTTTTTCTGTTTCAGGGCTGCCTGTAATGCACCCTCTGTTGCTACTAATCTCCCTTCTGTCTCTACCAATTGTTTGTGTAGTGTTAGCAGCATGGCTGCTACATCTTGGTCCTTTCTCTGCTGAGCAACATCTTCTGTTTGAGGGTGAAGGGTTGCTGGAATCTTGACCATCTTCCTCAAAGCTGCTATATCTGCCTCTTTTTCGTTTAGTAATGCCTGCACAGCTTTGGGATCACTTGGGTCATGCCCAAGCTCTATAATGATATCTTCCAAAGACCTAATCCTGTTGTCTTTGGCTTGAGAAGAGGCCTTCTCCAATTCTAGTTGGGCAGTGGTATTATGGAGACTATTTTGCAATTTGTGTGCAAGAAAGGTTTTGTCTGCAAGAGTGGAATAGACCATCTCACCCGTTTGCTTATGAAGCTCTATCTGGTCCATTGGGTGGATGTCTTTTGCAAATACCTCAAGGTTGGTTCTTATGTAATCTGCAGCTAACTGTGGCTGCAGCATAGTAGGCATGAAATGACTCATAGTCATCTTCCCCTCTGTTATGTCATATGCTGACATAAGCCTCTGTTGGTTTGTGGGAGCCATTTTGAGCAAGTGATTGTAAAGCTGGAGTCTGACTGGCTCATTCCTCTTCTTAATATCAATAAATTGCTACTTTATGCTGGATTCTGCCCTTCTTTGCTAGCTTGAGGAGCTGACCTCTCCTCCAAGTGTTCATTCTTGTTCCTGTTGGAAGGAACTGGCTGATGCTTCCATGCTAGGGGGGCCCATACCCATGGATGGCCCAATAGGCATCTCTTCTTCAGAAAGAGGATTTAATCTTTGCCTTTTCTCCCCTTGTTGACTTGTTGATGTAGTGAGGGGAGTTTCTTGCTGTCTATCCCTCTTCCTAGTTCTCCCTTCATTCAATGGGGTTTGGAGCACCGAGGCATCCACTGTTGTTTCCTTTCTTGAGGGCACACTTTCTTGAACCTGTTGCTCTGTAGATATAGGGGCCTCAGCCATTTCTTCTTGCTGTTTGGGCTGTTCTTTCTGCTGTTGTGCTGTTGGGAGCGACTGATCCTGCTCCATTTCTTTCCCTTTCTCTGTGCTAGCTGCCTGAGGAGTAGTTTGAGCTGCTTGCTGGGGGGCTGCAGAAGATGAGGCAACTGCTCCAAGTTGAATTTGATAAGAAGAGGAATCCTGCCTACAATTTTCCAAGTCATCTTCCTTCTCAAGATTCTTTGCTTCTTTTTGTAGTATTTCCTCTTTAGTACTTGCCTCTTCTAATGTGCCCTCTTTCCATCTTAATAGATTTGCATATTTTTCAATATGAGGCAACCTGACATGATCATAGCTAGCCAACTTATACTTGACCCTTCTAAGACTAATGAAATGATTGGGATCATAGGGTATCTAGAGGAAACTGGTTTGCAACCCTAGGCGTTGCAGGATCTTATCTGCTTCTTGCCATGCCTCTTCTCTTTTATTATAAATAAATGGGCCTAGATGATTTCCGACTTTTAGTTGTACCTTCTTATTTTTGCAGTGAAAATGGACCATGTCTGCATTTCCAAATTGTCTGAAATACTCTAAGGCAAAGAGTCTCATAGGGACATACCTTGGTAGCTTATATGGGGCTAACTCACAACCATATATTCTGATCACTGTATGGTGTTGGTAAAAGTACCAATCCCCAATGCTGTAGGCCTTTGAGAGTTGGAGGATCCTTTGCATCTCATCTGTCAATCTTGGAGGAGGGGCACTAAACAGCAAGGACATGGCTGGATGGATGAACAGGTCTATGAATTCACAGTAGTTGTATGGTGAAAAAGATATGTGATGAAAGACTGAAGACCAGAATACTACAGACCTTTGGTTCCCTTGGGCATCAAACTTCTTGAGAGTAATAGGGAAGCTATCAGGCTGATAGAATAGAAACAAGTGATAGATGTAAGAAGTGTATCTAAATATCCTTTCCCTCTCTAGATTCATCAATTGCTCATGAATCTTATTGGCAATGTATGCAGCATAATCATAGTGAACAGAAGGAGGCTTCCCAGGGGAGAAGATAGACAACATGGCCAGAATGGTTTCATCAACATCCTCAGATGATCTTTATCCCATGACATAACTGATCATATCCACAAGCATTTTGCCCAACTCATTGAGATATTCATTTCCTATAGGAGGGATCCTCACAGTTTGAGAGCCTGATTGAATGAATAGTTGATTGATCTTTATAATCTGGGCACTGGACAACTTGCCTCCTTGTTTTATCAAATCCATCATGGAGATAGGAGTCAATGGCTTTGTAGTATGAAAGTGCAGCATTTGATTTATGGCCTCAGGGGTGACATGGAACAAAACTGAGCCTGAGGAACTGAGGAAAGCTCTCTGACATGGGTCATAGTTGGCACTGCATCGATGTATCAAATCTGGGAGGATATTGACTTGAGGGAGATTGAAAATAGGCAAATTGGAGTCCCAAATCCCTAGGATATCATTTCCACTTAGATGTTTGGGTTTGAGATCATTGAGTACATGAATGTGGCACTTGCTGTAATCTGGGATTCCCTCTGCCATTTGGTAGTCTCTGTCAGCCAGGGGCAGCCATTCTAGCTCTCTTTGTGGGGCATTTAAAGGTGTAATATTCAATGCAACTGGAGTTTCCATGGTCTTTGTGTGTTTTAAGCAGAATTTTAGCGAATTGCGGGCAAATGCAATGCTTGCGCAGTAGGTTGATATAAACTTGGAGGATCTGCAGTGACAACAGGGTAACTGAGGTATAACTGGGCACAATTGGCTGATATGAGGCAATTGACTTAGTTGCAGGGAAATGCAGCTTATATCCTCGGTGAAATTGGCAGTTTTATGGTGTTTTAACAGTGCAGAGCGGAATAGACCAGGCGCAGGAAGAATGTAGTAAATACCTGGTCGCAGCGCAATGGCGGAGGCTTGGCTCAAGTTGACTTGTAGGCGGCCATGGCTCTGGAGTGAGTTTCAGTAGGTTGGCAGAAAAATGGTCGTGAAATTGCATGCAGGGAGCGAAGTGGTCTTTTGTCGAAAAGTGCGAAAAAACCGTGATTTTTGGCCAAATATGGACATTTTGGGCTTTGGCGCGTTTTTTGGATGACATCAGCATGACGTCATCGGGTGGGGTCCGGTACGGAAAGGTGACGTGGCGGTCTGTGAGTGGTCCGCATGGATGGGGGACATGGCGGACAACTTGGAGCGATGGCGGGTAGGGTGCTGATGTGACGCTGAGGTGGCAGTGACGTAATGGTGACGCATGGGTGACGTGTGGCAGAACTACCAGAGCGGTAACTGGTTCCATCGGACCACTTATAGTACAGGAGCGGTTTTGGTAGGCGGCCTCCCGATACAACTTGGGAGCGATGCGTGCCATTGCCCTAACGTCATGGTCTGACAGTTTTCGGGAGCTATCGTCCGGGCATCGGAGGCGGTCCGAAATCAATGTGAGCCGTCGGATGGGAGGGCCCAGATCTGACGGACGACGGGTTGTGTAGATGATCGGACAATATGGTGGGGAAGCGGAGAATAAACAAATATTTTTCTGGGAATGCGCGCTATAATCAAACTTTGGATAAGCGGAGAAAAATGGGTTTTATGATGATTTATGAGCCAAAAAGGGTTAATGTTCGCAAAGCGGGGTTAGGGCTGTTAAACCAAGCAGATCTTGGATTAATCCCTAGACTTTGTTTTTGGTGTTATTTGCCTATTGCGCTTAAATCTCTTAGCGCTCCAACCTTTGAAATTATAAGGCTATAGTGCCTAGGGAAGGGGGAATATTTACTTTGGGGTTTTTATATACAATGGTGATATAGTAGTAGGGAAAAAGGGGAATATAGGGAATTAAGTAATAGTGGTTAATAGTTAATATGGGAGGGGGATATGAATGAGAGGTGATAGACACTAAGTTTTTAGGGAACAAACTTAGTTTTGAGAGTAGATCAAAATGAAAAGACTTTTACACAGGAAATGTGGCTCTTTATGCAACAAGGATCAACAAAAGAGTTTGACTTCTGCAATGAACAAGGTGGTATTGGGATGTTAGCAAGGATTTTAATGGGGGATAATTGGGAAGTTAGACATGCTTCACTTTGTTGCTACAAAACTGCTGGATAGGAAGATCTGCACTGGCCACCATGTGTTTCCTTTGCTTAGGCCAGTGATATGAAAGAAATCATGCTTCTGCAACCCCATCTACCTACCCATTCTATTTCCTAGCATTTTCTGTTACTTCAAGGAGGGTGCACTTAGACTTGCAAACCCTCATGTGCCTTTTTCTTTTCCTTTGGCATTTCCTTTTGATTTTCTATCTAAGGCTAGCCTTATTACTTCCAAGGCCCCAGATTAAGCAATTGGGAACCTTCATTCTCTACCTAACTACTCATCTGCCAAGATTGAACAGTTTGGCCAGATTTCTTTCTCTACTCTATAACAACAATTGAAATATGGCATGAACTAGCTTAGACTGTTGGATCACCCATTCAAAAGTAGGAAAGCATCAGACAACTGCAGATAGCTGTTTTCCACACAAATATGAGATCTTTGCACCATCAAAGTAGGGCATATTTGGAACTTCCCCTGTCAATCATGAAAAATGAAACCTATTGGTATAGGTAGCTAACACTATGCAAAGGTCTAACACATACAGGAGTGAAAACAATAAAATCAACACATGTGACAGGAGGAAAACATAAAGATGACACTTGCAAAATGTGAATGAACTTGAAAAAGGAACATGACAAAGTGAAGATAGCATGAAAATGACACTTATTAAAGTGAAATAGAGAAAAAGAAATAACCGCAAACATGAAAGTGACATTTGTGAAAGAAAAAGTGCACTAAAGACGACAGTTGAGAAAACTTACCAAAATGGAAGTAAAAATGCAACAAAAGTGAGGGGGTTGTTGATAGATGTGTGCTAGTGATAGACAATATTGCAAAAAGAATGGTGCAACTCCTGGGCTACCAATTTTACTTTTATCGACCCCATAGTTCATAACAAACTTGGAAGCGTCGGTGTTGTATTCACAAGTACTAGTTCTCACTGCAGGTTGTCACTTGGTTAGATGGCGCAAGATCAGTAGGAGCTGAAGCCAACTTCTATAGATTTAAGAAGAAGATTTCTGTATGATGAAAGGAAAGAAAGATTACTCTACATATTCTATTCTAATTGCAGAAAGGAGAAAGACTAGAATGTAAAGCAAAACCTAGTAAACCCTAAGTAACAAGCTAACTCTACTTTTGCCAAAAGCGCTATGAGAACCATGAAAGAAATGCCATTACCTACTCAAGGAAGTAAAAAACATCTAACCATGCTATTTTTGGAAGTAAATAATAAAAAACATATTTTCGGATTTTTATGTGTTTTTATGTGAATTTGACATGCATCTAATTTATTGTGTGTGAGTGTGGTAGCGAACAGGTGGCATTAAAGGGCGGTTTTGGAGCTTGGGAGGATGTAAGATGGTGTGGATGGGTCCTAGGAGTTCTTAGGTGGCCTTCTAGAGGCTTCTCCCAAACTCATCCTTCAAAATAAAGTCTACAGGAAAAACTACTGGAGGACACAAGGAAACTACAGGAGGAAAACAAGGAAGCTATACGAGGCCTACAGGACGAGGTCGAGAGTAATTTTCATTGTTTTGAGGGTGTGAGAGTGGCTGAAAAAGGTGGATGAAGGATGAAATGAGGTGTTAGGGTGCCTAAGGTCTACCATGAATCACCAGGAGAGAGAAATATGATTGGGTTTGCTCGAGGAGAGAGGGAGAAGTTCTATGAAAAATGCAGGAAACTAAGGCAGAATGGAGGTGAGGCTTGGGAGACCTATAGGGCATGGATCAGTTGGAGGGTGTGATGTCTGGTAATTTGGCCTACTGCTGGAAGAGATTTTCTACACAGAAACTGACAGTTAACCAATAAAATCAAGCAATAAATGTAACAAGTGCATCTTAGGAAAACAGAGTTTTGCATTAAAATGGCCTAAACTATGAAAAATAGAAGGAAATGTTGGGAAATGCTACAAGAAAGGAAAACATGAAAGAGGACTATTGTAAATCAAGAAGTGAACATGATGAATGAGATCTAAAGCAAAAAAAAACTGGACCATTAATGTACTACAGAGCCGCAAACACTAGAAGTCCTATGAAAGAAGAAAATCTATGTTTTTTGGGCAGCAAGAGAGTATTTGCCTCAAATCATGGTCCCAAAGGGAGGAAGAGAGGACAAGGCACTATTTCTAGCCTTTTGAATCTTTTCTAATCATTGTTTAACCTGCTACAGAAAGCACAAATGGAAGCAAACTACTAAATCATCACAAGAAACCTATTCTTAACCATAAAAGAAAAATACATCTAACAACAAATTAATCTACAAACGGAAGTAAAGCATAAAAATACAAGTAAAGAGAAGCTTGGATTCTTAGATTGGGCCCTAACCCAAGAGATTCAGCCCTCTGAGATAACTCAGTGCTAGCTCAAAAAGGATTCCATATCCATTATCAAAACAATAGCAAGATTACATAAAACTGTCACAAAATAATAAGCTCGAAATTTGAGCAGAGTTTACATAAGCAAAATTCCAACCCTAGTGAGGCCCTAGGCCTCTCTACTTATACATCTGAAGCTACCAACATCTTCCTTAAAATCATGGAGGCTTGGCTCCCAAAACTCGAGATAACTATCAATCATCCTCCACTTGCTCGGTTGCCTTCTAGTGCATGATTTGGTTGCTTGTACTCTGACCTTCAGCCTTTGCATGGAGCGCTTATACATTAGAACTATTTTCAATGCCTCCTTAAACCTCATGGGGGAATGATATTCCCTGATCTGTAAACTGTGAAGTAAGGTGTTCCATCTTCTCATGAATGCATGCACACAGTCATCCCCAAGTAGCCTTTGCATTTCTTCAAAGTGTGCAATGGCTTGTGCTAGATTGGTTAGATATTAGGGGAAATCTGAGGGTCATTGGCAAGAAGGTTGTGTGTGCTGATGAGTTCCATAGGATCTGATGGCTCAACTCTTATCATTAATGGCTCATTCTTCTATTTTATCATCAATATTTTCATTTCTACTACCCTCAATTCTTCATGGTTCATCCATGAGGCCACGGCCATTAATTGCAGGTCCCCTAGCTTGGCATTAGAGTCCCACACATTCATGTCTGTGAGGGCCACGTTGTGTAGGTAGAACCCTTCCATATTTGCCTTGTCCTCTGAGGTGCTTTGGTCACACAAATCTATGAACTGCCTGTTGTCTTGGAAAGGCATTGTGCCTCTTTGTGCCAAAGTATTTATTTGGAATTGAAGCCATTAGTCCTTCAGATAGAGGCCATAAGATTTGGTGGGTGTTCTGCATTGTAAGGCTTCCATGGATAAGCTGGCCATGTATGCCAGCTGAGTTTCTTTCTCTTGCAGCTACCTCCTTAGGATTTCATTCTCATTTTCAAGGCAGCTTCTTATGATGGCTTCTCTACCTCTGAGAGCACTCAATTCTCTACCAATTTCCTTGAGTTTGTTTCCATATGGCCAACATCCTCAACTACTTTGGATTTGGCTATCTACATCCACCTATGTGTTCTCACTCTTTCTTTCTCCAATTTGAAAAACAGTGAAATTGCAAATTTCTGTGGGATTATCCTGCCTCCCTCAAGTAGATTGTAATAGGAGGCAAGACTAGGTCAGGGGTTAGGTTCTTGTAGTTTTTGTGCTTCCTCTTTCACCTCTGGCTATCATCCTATCCTTTCCTCAAGCTTTTGGGTCTCCTGTAGTTTGGACAGTGTCTCCTGTAGGACTATTTAAGCCTCCTATAGGTCTGGTTTTGGGTCCTATAATACTAGCTTTCCCTTCCATGTAGAAGATCTTGGAGTCCCCCTTTCATATGTTATAGGTGTCATGGAAGGAGATTCTTTCACCTTGGCAGTTGGTAATCATCAATGGTAATGGGGACTTTTGAAGAGGGCTGAGGTTTGCCTATTTTAATTCGTGTGCTCTTCCTTGCCCTGAAATACATGGAGGTTTTTCTTTTCCTCTTCTGGTTTGGCTTGAATGGTGTACTGAGGGTAGTGAGGGCAGCTGCTGCCTCTCTTTACAGAGTCTCAAGGGACTCTTCTTCTTGCAATGCCTTCTCTACCTCTTTTTCTCCTTCTTCCATCTCTTTTTTTGTCTTTTCAACTTTTCCCTCCTCTGTTTCTTTTCCTTCCTCCTTCCTTTCTTGCTCTGCTATGTCACCACTGGCTTCACCTTCTCCTCGTTGTTGTTATTCCTCCTCACTACCAATAGGACTGAAATCATAGGTTAGCTTTTATGTCATCCTCAACTGTCATATTTCAGAAAACTTCCCATGCTATAGTGAGAGTAAAGGTATGGAGGGCTTCCTCTACTATGATTTTGATTAAGCCATGGTGAGCTAACTACCCTAAATTTCCTTCTTGTACCTTAGTACTGGAGTCAATGATGGACTAAAGGAGAAAGTAAGGGATACTGAACTTTTGAGGTTCTGGAGTATCCATGGCATACGTCAAGTCATGGAGGATTCTGAAATGATATCCATAGACAATGTTGTGCCTCCCCTCATAGGAAATGTATTTGATTACTTAGTAGCTAACTTCATCCCAGGGATATGGTATACTAGCCCTTCTAATTCCATTTTTAACTTCAATAGGGGTTTCATTATTTTAGAAAAATTTCTTCTTGGCAGCCTGGCCAATTGGTTTCTCATATTTACTCCAAGGCAGCCCAAGAGGAAGGGTAGAGACCCTACTGATGAATTCAGGGTTTATTTCCATGGAAAGGCCTTTAACGGTTACAGTAGCATGAGTTCTTATGTGAGGGACTAGAGAGAGAGAAAATTCTTGGTCAATTTCATCATCAAACCCTCGAAATTTCTGAAAGAAATTCATCCAGTTTTCCCTTGTGAATACATCCACCACTTGAGGATGTGCATGGAGCCTAGTGGAGTTAGTGGGCTACTTTCTCATAAACCTTCTTGTCATACTTCTTGTACTTTCTTTTTAACCCAAATATGGAGGTGGAGACGAAGATTTTTGAGAAAAATAAAAAAAACAGAGGAGACTGTGTTTTTTTAATAAATAGAAAATTTTTATGGATTTTCTACCCTCCTATAGACTTATTTCATCCTCAAATTTAGACCACTTCTTTCATATATTGATATTCAACACGGGGCGTGCATGAATCCTACCTCTTAAGACTAAAATTCGTGATAAAAAATGCTTTCTCTCCCTTCAAAATGACTCACTGCCCCTCCTGTAGAAGCCCGTTGTCCCTCCTGTAGATTTCCTATAGGTTCTCCTGCAAATTTCTTGTAGGTGCTCTTGTAGAAAAGTCTGAGAGCAAAGATAGGGAGGAAATTGATGGAGGATGGTGGTTATGAGTTTGTGGGGGGCCAAGAAGATTGATGTGGCTGAGTTACAAGGACAAAATGAAGGAAAGGTGGTGATAATGCGCGGGGAAGAGTGCTCATTGCTTTTTATGGCTATTTTTGGTTATGAGTGTTGAGCTGGCAAGGTGTACGTTGGCCATATTCGGACCATTGGTCCCCACTGGCTTGGTCATCATGGCCCCTCATAATCATCCCTCATTATTGCATTGAAGTTCACACTTCCTCCTACTACATGTACTTGGCATCTTGTGCTTGAGTTGACTGTGTGCATGTGTGGGTGACATCTCGGATAAGTGGAGTCGATTAAATGAAGGTGGCCAAGTTAAATAGCCACCTTTCCCTCATTTGATCTCAACCATATTGTTGCCTTTGCATGATTTCTAATTACACAAATTCAAATAGAGGAGTGATTTAGTTACTTACCTATGATTCGAGTGTATTTTCCATTAGGAGTTGTGGCTTTCTTTGCTGCATGGATTCATTTCCCCTTATGCATACTATCTCTAATGGCTGATGTGTGGTTGTGTGCTTGTGCAGGTTATTCTCTTGCTGGAGCTGAGCTTCATGTGCCTTTTTAACCTTCATGTGTGCACTCTCTTGCTGCTAGTGCTGGACTTCTATGGGATCAACTGCTATAGGAATTACTATAGGAGCTCCTGTAGCTACTTCCCCCTTGGAAACTTCAGCTTTTCCCTATGCTTGGAGCTCGAGAATAATGCTAGAGGTGTCCTGAATGATGGAGGGATAATAGGTAAGCTTCAGGGTAGGTTATCGGTTCCTTTTCCCTTCTTTTTTTTTTCCAATAATGGAAAACTGTTTTTTCCTGTGTTTTTTCTTGGATAGGGAAAAATTATGCTTGGGGTGTGATGTAGGCTTGGAAATGATGGCAAGGAGGCTGGAAGGTGGTAAGAGGTATGACAAGTTTCTCATGAAGCTCTCCTGGTCCCTCGAATTGCCTTCTATAGACACTTTTGGCTCTCTGTAATTCCTATAGGAGCCTCCTGTAGAAAACACAGTTTTGGAAGAAAAAGGTGCAGTTTGGTGAAAGAGATGCCAAAAGTGATGGAGGAAGGTGAGGAGAAGATGATATGGGTGCTGGTATGAATGTCAGGGTTCCCTTGGCACCTTCTTCTACTCCCTGTAGTCCTTCTGCAAACCTGCAAAAAAAAAAATCATTTTTTTTATTTTTTTTTTGAAAACAACTAGGGTGCGTTAGAGAAGTTTTCACCTTAATTGCCTGCTCTGGCACCTCCAAGGGAGGTTTTCACCGAGGGATCTCATTCTTTTTCCACTTTTTTTTTTTTGACATCACTGGGATGCCTTAGAAGAGGTTTTCAACCCAATGATGGGACTCAAGTGCCTCATGGAGGTTTTCACTTGAGTCCTTATTTTTTTAATTTTGCCTTTTCTTCAGTGTGTGCGTGAAGTGGAAGCTAAGACATGCTCCACTACCATCACTATTTTATTCAAATCTTCAGTAAACTCTCGCTTGGAGAGGGGTTTCTTGTATACTTTCAACCGATGTATATTGACAAGCATGGGGATGGCTTCGTCATCAATGGTTCTGATTGGAACTGAACCATTGTCATTGCATTTCTCGACAGTGTAAGGTCCTAGCCATCTTGTCCTCAGCTTGCCTTTCAAATATTTGTATCTTGAATCATAGAGTAGTGCCCAATCTCCCTCTTGGAATTGCTTCTCCTTGATATTTTTGTCATGCTATATCTTTCTTTAAAGATGAACTACCTCTGTATGGAGAAGGGCTTGCAATCTGTATTCACCCAATCCATTGAGCTGAAGTAATCTCTCCTTCTGTGCATGGCTGAGGTCTAAATCTAGTTGAGCTGCCATCCTTAGGGTATTGAATTCAAACTCTATTGACAACAAAGCCTTTCTCCCATACACCGGTTCATAGGGTGTGAACGCGGTGGTGGTCTTCCATGTGTTATAGGCCCGAGTGGCCTCAACTAATCAGCATGCCTAGTATTTTCTATTGTTGCTCACTACCTTGGTTAGGATCCCTTCCAATGCTCTATTAGTAACCTCCACTTGCCCATTGGCTTATGGATGGTAAGGGGTGGAATTCTTGTGCTTGACCTTATGATGTGTGAGTAGGTCTTGAATCAAGCTGGAAGTGCACTGACTGCCTTAGTTTGTGACCAACTCTCTCAGATACCTGAACTTGTAGAATATCTTTTCTCTCAAAATCTCAGCTACTTTTTCTTTTGTTGCTGCTTTGATTGCTTTTGTCTCTACCCACTTTATCAGGTAGTCAGTGCACACAATGATGTACTACTGCTTTGAAGGGGGGTAGATAGGCCCCACAAAGTACATGCCCCACTTCTCAAATGGCTTAAAGGTCACTTGATGTTTCATGGGAATTTCATCCTTTGGAGTGGGTTTCCCCATCCCTTGATACCAATCAAACTGGCTCGTGTCTCTCCTCACATCCTGATGAAGAGTGGGCCAGTAGTAGCCTACTTGAAATATCTTGAAGGCAGTTCTTTTTGCTACAAAATAACTTCCACAAGGCCCGTCATTGTAGGTCAGGAGGATATCAAAGACTTCCTCCTCCCTAACACATCTTCTCAATATCTGATCTAGGCCAAGTTTGAAGAGATTTCTCCAATCCAGGTGAAAGGGGCACTTTTCCTTATTATCTTGCTCTTCTCTTTTAAGGATAGGTGTGGTGGGAACTGTGCTGAAACCAAGTAGTTTGCTATATCAGCAAACCATGGAGAGAGTACTGATATAGCAAACAGATGTTCATCCGGCATTTGGTCATCCACCATTCCTTCTTGACCTGCACGGAAATTTACTCTAGACAAAAAGTCAACAACAACATTCTCTTTACCAGGCTTATGAATATTGGTCAAATCAAACTGCTACAGTAAAAGAAACCATATAATAATGCGAGCATTTACATCTGGTTTGTTCATTAAATATCTAATTGCAGCATGATCAGTGTGCACAAATATTTGATAGCCTGTGATATAATGTCTGAATTTGTTTAAGAATGCACGACAGCTAGGAGTTCCTTCTCAATCACCGTATAGTTTAACTCTACCTTTGACAAGTTTTTGCTTATAAATTATTGGCATAAGGTAACTTTTCATCAATTTGTCCTAAGGTTGCTCCTATTGCTTTGTTTGAGGCATCTATGTGAATGTGAAAGGGTAGGTCCTAGTTTGGGTGTTAGGCCCCTATACTACTAGTGTAACCCCTTATTGTTATTAGTACAACCCACTTATTATGTTGATGTACCCATGTAGTGCCCATGTTATTACTATTGTGCCCCATAGAAGCCCACTATTGTTATTATTGTGCCCTTACATTATTATTGTTATGTCGGCTCTGATTATGTTATGACCCCTTAGACTCCTATATATAGAAAGGAGGTCTTTTCATTTGTATCATCCAAGAATTGTTCATTTATGTAATGTAAAGGAGGTTGCCCCTTTGAAGAGGCTGAATTCTAAGGTGTTGATCTATCTTTTCTATCTTTTCTTGAGCTGGTTTCATAACATTTGGTATCAGAGCTTTGGATTCCAGGGTTTCGCTACTCCAAACAGGTCATCGTGGCATTTTCGCTATAAATTTTTCTGTGATGTTTCAGAAGTCACAAAAAAAACCCATTTGAGAAGAAATTGCGCTAAACATTGGGTCCAAATTTCAGAGCTTTTCGCGTGATATTTGCAGAGATATGATCTGAGGAAGTTGGTCTTTTTGCAGACTCCTAAATTACATTCAAAACAAGTGACCTGGGGAAAATCGTCATAACTTTCTCTCTGGGGATCAGATTGAAATTTCATCAAAAGGTACAGAAAGAGGACAGACTTTAGTTTCTTGTATGCATTTTTCAGATCCAAAGGGCGAAATAGTGACTCGTGGCACGTCGTACAATTTCGCTCTACTGAACTAGTCTATAATCAAGGCACTGTGGGAGATTTCGCATAACTCTTCCTTGGAGAATCCAATTTGGGTCAGACCTGTGGCGTTGGAAAGAGGACACAAAGGGCTACTTTAGGCCACAATTTTAGAACTTAAAAATCTGAAAGTACAGAGTTACAGTCGTTTCAATATCGAGCTCCTAAAATCAAGAAAAAGCGAGATGAGGAAGTTTGATGGCAAGGATCCGGTAAATTGGATACTACAGATGGAGAAATATTTCGATCTACATGAGGTGAAACTGTTAAAAAAAGTATGTATTTCATCTTCATATTTAGAACTGGATCAATTTTTATGGTATGAGGGGCTTTATTCTCGTAAAAAACTTGTTACGTGGTCAATTTTCACGGAGGAAATGATAGCACATTATGAGGATACAAAGAGCAACACCACAACATTTGGAAAGAGTAAAAGGGCTTTGTGACATAGTGGAAAGCAAAATTATGGAAACCAGGAAGTATACCCGTCACAACTATAAAGATGGAAGTGTTGTTTCTCCTAGCCTTCCACAACCTACAAGGGTTACACCACAACAATTGGAAGAAAAAAGAGAAAAAGGGCTTTGTTACAATTGTGATAGAAAATGCATTAAAGGTCATAAGTTTGCTGAGAAGAAATTATTTTACATAGAATATGAAGAGGAGGAAGAAAAGGATCAAGAAACATCAAAAGAAGAAGATATGCGCTAGGACCCCATCCCAGAGAAAGAAGAAATGAATCAGACAATATCTTGTAAAGCATTGGCAAGAATTACCACTTCTCAAACTCTCAATATAGAAGGACATATCAAGAAGAAAAAGGTGCAAGAAGTGAAAGATCACATCGAGAAAGAAGAAATGAATCCAACTATATCTTGTAATTCATTGGTCGAAATTACCACTCCTCAAACTATCAAGATAGAAGGACATATCAAGAACAAAAATGTTCAAGAAGTGAAAGATCACATCGAGCAATGCGCAATTTCTGTATATGGAATTTGTGCATCTGCGATGCGCATATCTTCCGTATATGCGCACATCTTCTGTATATGCACAGTTTCCATATATGCACAATTTCTGTATATGGAATTTGCGCATATATGATGTAGATACATAAACGACGTGCATATTCGGAAGATATGCCCATACAGGAAAGTTAGAGATATACGGAAGACATACGCATATCTTCCGTATATGCGCATATCTTCCGTATATCCATAGTTTCTGTATATGCGCAATTTCTGTATATATTGAATTTGCGCATATACGATGCAGATACATAAATGACGTGCATATACGAAAGATATGCACATACAGGAAAGTTAGGGATATACGGAAGATATGCGCATATCTTCCGTATATGCCCAATTTTCGTATATGCGCATATTTTCCGTATATGAACAGTTTCGGTATATACCCTGTTTCTGTATATGCGCACATCTTCCGTATATGCCCAATTTCCATATATTCGCAATTTCTGTATATGTAATTTCTGCATCTAAGATGCAGATTCATGAACGACGTACATATAAGGAAGATATGCACATACAAGAAAGTTACGGATATACGTAAGACATGCGCATCTCTTCCGTATATGCGCAATTTCCATATATGCGCATATCTTCCGTATATGCCCATTGTTCCATATATGCGCAATTTCTATATATGGAATTTACGCATCCGCGACGCAGATACATGAATGATGTGCATATATGCAAGATATGTACATATAGGAATGTTATGGATATACGGAAGACATGCGCATATCTTCTGTATATGCGCAATTTCCGTATATGCGCAGTTTCCGTATATGCGCAATTTCTGTATATTGAATTTGTGCATATACGATGCAAATACATAAACGACATGCATATACGGAAGATATGCACATACAAGAAAGTTAGGAATATACGGAAAAATGCGCATATCTTCCGTATATGCCCAATTTCCGTATATGCACAGTTTCCGTATATGCACAATTTCTGTATATAGAATTTGTGCATCTGCGATATAGATACATGAACGACATGCATATACGGAAGATATGCACATATAGGAAAGTTAGGGATGTACGGAAGACATGCGCATATCTTCCGTATATGCCAAGTTTCTGTATATGCGCACATCTTCCGTATATGCACAGTTTCCGTATATGCGCAATTTCTGTATATTGAATTTGTCCATATCTTCGTTTATGTATCTGTATCGTATATGTGGAAATTCAATATACAGAAATTGCACATATACAGAAACTGTACATATATAGAGGATATGCTCATATACGGAAGATATTTGCATGTCTTCCATATATTTCTAACTTTCATGTATGTGGATATCTTCCGTATATGCACATCGTTCTTGTATCTGCATTGTAGATGCACAAATTCCATATACAAAAATTGCGCATATATGGATACTGTGCATATACAGAAGATATGCGGATATACGGAAATTGGCCATATAGGGAAGGTATGCACATATCTTCCGTATATCTCTAACTTTCCTGTATGTGCATATCTTCCGTATATGCACATCCTTTATGTATCTGCATCGTATATGTACAAATTCCATATACAGAAATTGCGCATATACGGAAACTGTGCAGATACGGAAGATGTGCGCATATATGGAAATTGGGCATATACGAAAGAAATGCGCATGTCTTCCGTATATCCCTAACTTTCCAGTATGTGCATATCTTCCATATATGCACGTCGTTCATTTATCTGCATCGTAGATGCGCAAATTCCATATACAAAAATTGCACATATACAGACACTGTTCATATACGGAAGATATGCGCATATCCTCCGTATATCCCTAACTTTCCTGTATGTGCATATCTTCCGCGTATGCACGTCATTCATGTATCTGCATCGCAGATGCGCAAATTCCATATGCAGAAATTGTGCATATACAGAAATTAGGCATATATAGAAGATATGCGCATATACGGAAACTGGGCATATACGGAAGATATGCGCATGTCTTCCGTATATCCTTAACTTTCTTGTATGTACATATCTTTCGTATATGCACGTCGTTCATGCATCTGCATCGTAGATGCGCAAATTCCATATACAGAAAATGTGCATATACGGAAATTGGGCATATACGGAAGATATGCAGATATCTTCCGTATATCCCTAACTTTCCTGTATGTGCATATCTTCCGTATATGTAAGTCGTTCATGTATCTGCATCGCAGATGAACAAATTCCATATACAGAAATTACGCATATACGGAAACTGGGCATAAAAGGAAGATATGCGCATGTCTTTCGTATATCCTTAACTTTCCTGTATGTGCATATCTTCGATATATGCACGTTATTCATGTATCTGCATCATAGATGCGCAAATTTCATATACAGAAATTGTGCATATACAGACACTGTGCATATACGGAAGATATTCGCATATACGGAAATTGGGCATATACGGAAGATATGCGCATGTCTTCCATATATCCCTCACTTTCCTGTATGTGCATATCTTCCGTATATGCACGTCGTTCATGTATCTGCATCATAGATGCGCAAATTCCATATACAGAAATTGCGCATATATGGAAACTATGCATATACGCAAGATATGTGCATATACGGAAATTGGGCATATACGGAAGATATGCGCATATCTTCCGTATATCCCTAACTTTCATGTATATGCATATATTCCATATATGCACGTCGTTTATGTATCTGCATTGTATATACATAAATTGAATATACAAAAATTGCGCATATACGGAAAATATGCGCATGTCTTCCGTATATCTCTAACTTTCATCTATGGGCATATTTTCCGTATATGCTCGTCGTTAATGTATCTGCATCGTATATGCACAAATTCCATACACAGAAATTGCGCATATACAGAAACTGTGCATATACAGAAAATATGCGCATATACAGGAACTGGGCATATACTAAAGATATGCGCGGTGCATATACAGAATATATGCGCATATCTTCCGAATATCCCTAACTTTCTTGTATATGCATATCTTCCGTATATGCACGTCATTCATGTATCTGCATCGTAGATGCGCAAATTCCATATACAGAAATTGTGCATATACAGAAATTGTGCATATACACAAGATGTGCGCACATACAGAAACTTGGCATATATGGAAGATATGCACATACATGAAAGTTGGGGATATACGGAAGATATGCGCATATCTTTCATATATGCCCAGTTTCCATATATGTGCACATCTTTCGTATATCCCTAACTTTCATGTATGTGCATATCTTCCTTATATGCACGTTGTTCATGTATCTGCATCGTAGATGCCGAAATTCGATATACAAAAATTGCGCATATACGGAAAATGTGCATATACGCAAGATGTGGGCATATACGGAAGATATGCACATACAGGAAAGTTAGGGATATACGGAAGATATGCGCAGTGCATATACGGAAGATGTGTGCATATCTTCTGTATATCCCTAACTTTCCTGTATATGCATATCTTCCGTATATGTGCGTCATTCATGTATCTGCATATACGAAAGATGTGCGCATATATGGAAACTGGGCATATACGAAAAATATGCACATATCTTCCGTATATACCTAACTTTCATGTATGTGCATATCTTCCATATATGTACGTTGTTAATGTATCTGCATCGTAGATTCAGAAATTCCATATACAAAAATTACGCATATACGAAAACTGTGCATATACGGAAGATGTGCGCATATATAGAAATTAGGCATATACGAAAGATATGCGCATGTTTTCTGTATATTCCTAACTTTTCTGTATGTGCATATCTTCCATATATGCACGTCGTTCATGTATCTGCATCGTAAATGCGCTAATTACATATATAGAAATTGCGCATATACAGAAACTGTGCATATACGGAAGATGTGCGAATATACGGAAATTGCGCATATTTTAAGATATGCGCATGTCTTCCGTATATCCTTAACTTTCCTGTATGTGCATATCTTCCGTATATGTACGTCGTTCATGTATCTGCATCGTAGATGCACAAATTCCATATACAGAAATTTCGAATATACCGAAGATTGTGCATATACGTAAGATATGCGCATATACAGAAACTAATCATATACGGAAGATATGTGCACGTCTTCCATATATCTGTAACTTTCTTGTATGTGCATATCTTCCGTATATGCACGTCGTTCATGTATCTGCATCGCAGATGCGCAAATTCCATATACAGAAATTGCGCATAAACGGAAATTGTGCATATACGAAAGATATGCGCATATATGGAAGATATGCGCATGTCTTCCGTATATCCCTAAGTTTCCTGTATGTGCATATCTTCCGTATATGCATGTAGTTCATATATCTGCATCGTAGATGCGCAAATTCTATATACAGAAATTGCGCATATACGAAAACTGTGCATATACGAAAGATATGCGCATATACGGAAGATATGCGCATATCTTCCGTATATTCCTAACTTTCCTGTATGTGCATATCTTCCGTAGATGCACGTCATTTATGTATCTGCATCGTATATACGCAAATTCAATATACAGAAATTGCGCATATATGGAAACTGTGCATATACGGAACATATGCGCATATACGGAAATTGCGCATATACGGAAGATATGCGCATGTCTTCCATATATCTCTAACTTTCCTGTATGTGCATATCTTCCATATATGCACGTCGTTCATGTATCTGCATCGCAGATGTGCAAATTCCATATACAGAAATTGCGCATATACGGAAGATTGGACATATACGGAAGATTTGCTCATATCTTTTGTATATGCACAGTTTCCGTAAATGCGCAAGTTCTGTATATGGAATTTGTGCATCTGTAATGCAGATACATGAACGACGTGCATATATGGAAGATATGCATATACAAGAATGTTAGGGATATAGGGAAGACATGCGCATATCTTCCGTATATGCGCACATCTTCTGTATATGCCCAGTTTCCGTATATGCGCAATTTCTGTATATGGAATTTGCGCATATACGATGCAGATACATAAACGACGTGCATATACGGAAGATATGCTCATACAGGAAAGTTAGAGATATACGGAAGACATGCGCATATCTTTCGTATATCCATAGTTTCCGTATATGCGCAATTTCTGTATATATTAAATTTGCGCATATACGATGCAGATACATAAATGACGTGCATATACAGAAGATATGCACATACAGGAAAGTTAGGGATATACGGAAGATATGCGCATATCTTCCGTATATGCCCAATTTCTGTATATGCGCGTATTTTCTGTATGTGCACAGTTTCCGTATATGCACAATTTCTGTATATGGAATTTTTGCATCTACGATGCAGATACCTGAACGACGTGCATATATGGAAGATATGCACATACCAGAAAGTTATGGATAGACGGAAGACATGCGCATATCTTCCGTATATGCCCAATTTCCGTATATGCGCACATATGCCGTATATGCACAGTTTCTGTATATGCGAAATTTCTGTATATGGAATTTGTGCATCTAAGATACAGATACATGAACGACGTGCATATACGGAAGATATGCACATACAGGAAAGTTAGGGATATACGGAAGACATGGGCATATCTTCCGTATATTCCCAGTTTCCGTATATGCTCACGTCTTCCGTATATGCCCAATTTCCGTATATGCGCAATTTCTGTATATGCAATTTTTGCATCTTAGATGCAGATACATGAATGACGTGCATGTACGAAAGATATGCACATAAAGGAAAGTTAGGGATATACGGAAGATATGCGCAATTTCCGTATATGCACAGTTTCCTTATATGCACAATTTCTGCATATGGAATTTGCACATCTACGATGTAAATACATGTACGATGTGCGTATACGAAAGATATGCACATACAGGAAAGTTAGGGATATACGTAAGACATGCGCGTATCTTCCTTATATGCGCAATTTCTATATATGCGCATATCTTCAGTATATGCCCAATGTTCCGTATATGCACAATTTCTATATATGGAATTTACGCATCTGCGATGCAGATACATGAACGACGTGCATATAGGCAAGATATGTACACACAGGAATGTTACGGATATACGGAAGACATGCGCATATCTTCCGTATATGCGCAATTTCCGTATATGCGCATATCTTCCGTATATGCACAGTTTCCGTATATGCGTAATTTCTGTATATTTAATTTGCGCATATACGATGCAAATACATAAACGACATGCATATACGGAAGATGTGCGCATACAAGACAGTTAGAAATATACAGAAGAATGCGCATATCTTCCGTATATGCCCAATTTCCGTATATGCGCATATCTTCTGTATATGTACAGTTTCTGTATATGCGCAATTTCTGTATATGGAATTTTCATATCTACGATGCAGATACATGAACGACGTGCATATATGGAAGATATGCACATACAGGAAAGTTTGGGATATACGGAAGACATGTGCATATCTCCCGTATATGTGCAATTTCCGTATATGCGCATATTTTCTCTATATGCACAGTTTTCGTATATGCGCAATTTTTGTATATGGAATTTACGCATCTGTGATACATATACATAAACGATGTGTATATACGGGAGATATGCACATACAGGAAAGTTAGGGATATTCGGAAGACATGCGCATATCTTCCGTATATGCACAGTTTCAATATATGCGCATATCTTCCGTATATACTCAATCTTCCGTATATGCGCAATTTTTGTATATGGAATTTGCGCATCTGCGATATAGATACATGAACGACGTGCATATATGCAAGATATGCACATACAAAAAAGTTAGACATATACGGAAGACATGCACATATCTTCCGTATATGCGCAATTTCCGTATATGCGCACATCTTCCGTATATGCACAGTTTCCGTATATGCGCAATTTCTGTATATGGAATTTGCATATCTACGATGCAGATACATGAACGAAGTGCATATACGGAAGATATGCACATACAATAAAGTTAGGGATATACGGAAGACATGCGCATATCTTCCGTATATGCTCAATCTCCGTATATGCGCATATCTTCCGTATATGCACAGTTTCCGTATATGCACAATTTCTGTATATGGAATTTGCGCATATACGATGCAGATACATAAACAACGCGCATATACTGAAGATATGCCCATACAGAAAAGTTAGAGATATACGGAAGACATGCGCATATTTTCCATATATGTGCAATTTTCATATATGTGCATATCTTCCGTATATGCATAGTTTCCATATATTCGCAATTTTTGTATATTGAATTTACGCATATACAATGCAGATACATAAACGACGTGCATATATAGAATATATGCACATACAGGAAAGTTAGGGATATACGGAAGATATGCGCATATCTTCCGTATATGCCAAATTTCCGTATATGCGCATATCTTGCGTATATGCATAGTTTTCGTATATGCGCAATTTATGTATATGAAATTTGCGCATCTACGATGTAGATACATGAACGATGTGCATATACGGAAAATATGCACATACAGGAAAGTTAGGGATATACGGAAGACATGCGCATATCTTCCGTATATGCCCAATTTCCGTATATGCACAGTGTCCATATATGCGCAATTTCTGTATATGAAATTTGCGCATCTAAGATGCAGATACATGAATGACGTGTATATACGGAAGATATGCACATAGAGGAAAGTTAAGGATATACGGAAGACATGCGCATATCTTCCGTTTATGCTCAGTTTCCGTATATGCGCACATCTTCCGTATATGCCCAATTTCTGTATATGCGCAATTCTGTATATGGAATTTACGCATCTGCGATGCAGATACATGAACGACGTGCATATACGGAGGATATGCACATACAGGAAAGTTAGGGATATACGGAAGATATGCGCATATATGGAAACTGGGCATATACGAAAGATATGCACATATCTTCCGTATATCCCCAACTTTCTTGTATGTGTATATCTTCCATATATGCACGTTGTTAATGTATCTGCATCGTAGATTTGGAAATTCCATATACAGAAATTACGCATATACGGAAACTGTGCATATACGAAAGATGTGCGCATATACAGAAATTAGGCATATACGAAAGATATGCGCATGTCTTTCATATATTCCTAACTTTTCTGTATGTGCATATCTTCCATATATGCACATTGTTCATGTATCTGCATCGTAGATGTGTCAATTACATATATAGAAATTGCGCATATACGGAAACTGTGCATATACGGAAGATGTGCGCATATACGGAAATTGCGCATATATTCAGATATGCGCATGTCTTCCGGATATCCTTAACTTTCCCTTATGTGCATATCTTCTGTATATGTACGTCGTTTATATATCTGCATCGTAGATGCACAAATTCCATATACAGAAATTGCGCATATATGGAAGATTGTGCATATACGGAAGATATGCGCATATATGGAAACTAACCATATACGGAAGATATGCGCACGTCTTCCGTATATCCGTAACTTTCTTGTATGTGCATATCTTCTGTATATGCACGTCATTCATGTTTCTGCATCGCATATGCGCAAATTCCATATACAGAAATTGCCCATAAACAGAAATTGTGCATATACGAAAAATATCCGCATATATGGAAATTGCGCATATATGGAAGATATGCACATATCTTCCGTATATCCCTAAGTTTCCTGTATGTGCATATCTTCCGTATATGCATGTCGTTCATATATCTGCATCATAGATGCGCAAATTCCATATACAGAAATTGCTCATATACGAAAACTGTGCCTATACGGAAGATATGCGCATATACGGAAATTGGGCATATATGGAAGTTATGCGCATATCTTCCGTATATTCCTAACTTTTTTATATGTGCATATGTTCCGTATATGCACGTCGTTTATGTAACAGCATCGTATATACGCAAATTCAATATACAGAAATTGTGCATATATGGAAACTGTGCATATACGGAACATATGCGCATATACAGAAATTGCGCATATACGGAAGATATGAGCATGTCTTCCGTATATCCCTAACTTTCATGTATGTGCATATCTTCCATATATGTACATCATTCATGTATCTGCATCGCATATGTGCAAATTCCATATACAGAAATTGCGCATATACAGAAGATTGGGCATATACAGAAGATTTGCTCATATATTTTGTCTATGCACAGTTTCCGTATATGCGCAATTTCTGTATATGGAATTTGTGCATCTGCGATGCGCATATCTTCCGTATATACGCACATCTTCTGTATATGCACAGTTTCCATATATGCACAATTTCTGTATATGGAATTTGCGCATATATGATGCAGATACATAAACGACGTGCATATTCGGAAGATATGCCCATACAGGAAAGTTAGAGATATACGGAAGACATACGCATATCTTCCGTATATGCGCAATTTCCGTATATGCACATATCTTCCGTATATCCATAGTTTCTGTATATGCGCAATTTCTGTATATATTGAATTTGCGCATATACGATGCAGATACATAAATGACGTGCATATACGGAAGATATGCACATACAGGAAAGTTAGGGATATACGGAAGATATGCCCATATCTTCTGTATATGCCCAATTTTCGTATATGCGCATATTTTTCGTATATGAACAGTTTCCGTATATGCCCAGTTTCCGTATATGCGCACATCTTCCGTATATGCCCAATTTCCGTATATTCGCAATTTCTGTATATGTAATTTCTGCATCTAAGATGCAGATTCATGAACGACGTACATATACAGAAGATATGCACATACAGGAAAGTTACGGATATACGTAAGACATGCGCATCTCTTCCGTATATGCGCAATTTCCATATATGCGCATATCTTCCGTATATGCCCATTGTTCCATATATGCGCAATTTCTATATATGGAATTTACGCATTACATGAATGATGTGCATATATGCAAGATATGTACATACAGGAATGTTATGGATATACGGAAGACATGCGCATATCTTCTGTATATCCGCAATTTCCGTATATGCGCAGTTTCCGTATATGCGCAATTTCTGTATATTGAATTTGTGCATATACGATGCAAATACATAAACGACATGCATATACGGAAGATATGCACATACAAGAAAGTTAGGAATATACGGAAGAATGCGCATATCTTCCGTATATGCCCAATTTCCGTATATGCACAGTTTCCGTATATGCGCAATTTCTGTATATAGAATTTGTGCATCTGCGATATAGATACATGAACGACGTGCATATACGGAAGATATGCACATATAGGAAAGTTAGGGATGTACGGAAGACATGCGCATATCTTTCGTATATGCCAAGTTTCTGTATATGCGCACATCTTCGGTATATGCACAGTTTTCGTATATGCGCAATTTCTGTATATTGAATTTGTCCATATCTTCGTTTATGTATCTACATCGTATATGTAGAAATTCAATATACAGAAATTGCACATATACATAAACTGTACATATACAGAGGATATGCTCATATACGGAAGATATCTGAATCTCTTCAATATATTTCTAACTTTCATGTATGTGGATATCTTCCGTATATGCACATCGTTCTTGTATCTGCATTGTAGATGCACAAATTCCATATACAAAAATTGCGCATATATGGATACTGTGCATATACAGAAGATATGCGGATATACGGAAATTGGCCATATAGGGAAGGTATGCGCATATCTTCCGTATATCTCTAACTTTCCTGTATGTGCATATCTTCCGTATATGCACATCCTTTATGTATCTGCATCATATATGTACAAATTCCATATACAGAAATTGCGCATATATGGAAACTGTGCAGATACGGAAGATGTGCGCATATACGGAAATTGGGCATATACGAAAGAAATGCGCATGTCTTCCGTATATCCCTAACTTTCCAGTATGTGCATATCTTCCGTATATGCACGTCGTTCATTTATCTGCATCGTAGATGCGCAAATTCCATATACAAAAATTGCACATATACGGAAACTGTTCATATACGGAAGATATGCGCATATCCTCTGTATATCCCTAACTTTCC
This sequence comes from Pinus tabuliformis, assembly GCA_031772625.1. Lineage (NCBI taxonomy): Eukaryota > Viridiplantae > Streptophyta > Pinopsida > Pinales > Pinaceae > Pinus > Pinus tabuliformis. The sequence continues at coordinate 141,547,479 of CM062804.1, read as the reverse complement.
TGTATGTGCATATCTTCCGTGTATGCACGTCATTCATGTATCTGCATCGCAGATGCGCAAATTCCATATGCAGAAATTGCATATATACAGAAATTAGGCATATACGGAAGATATGTGCATATACGGAAACTGGGCATATACGGAAGATATGCGCATGTCTTCCGTATATCCTTAACTTTCTTGTATGTGCATATCTTTCGTATATGCACGTCGTTCATGCATCTGCATCGTAGATGCACAAATTACATATACAGAAAATGTGCATATACGGAAATTGGGCATATACGGAAGATATGCAGATATCTTCCGTATATCCCTAACTTTCCTGTATGTGCATATCTTCCGTATATGTAAGTCGTTCATGTATCTGCATCGCAGATGAACAAATTCCATATATAGAAATTGAGCATATACGGAAACTGGGCATAAAAGGAAGATATGCGCATGTCTTTCGTATATCCTTAACTTTCCTGTATGTGCATATCTTCCGTATATGCACGTTATTCATGTATCTGCATCATAGATGTGCAAATTTCATATACAGAAATTGTGCATCTACAGACACTGTGCATATACGGAAGATATTCGCATATACGGAAATTGGGCATATATGGAAGATATGCGCATGTCTTCTATATATCCTTCACTTTTCTATATGTGCATATCTTCCGTATATGCACGTCGTTCATGTATCTGCATCATATATGCGCAAATTCCATATACAGAAATTGCGCATATATGGAAACTATGCATATACGCAAGATATGTGCATATACGGAAATTGGGCATATACGGAAGATATGCGCATGTCTTCCGTATATCCCTAACTTTCATGTATATGCATATATTCCATATATGCACGTCGTTTATGTATCTGCATTGTATATACATAAATTGAATATACAAAAATTGCGCATATACGGAAAATATGCGCATGTCTTCCGTATATCTCTAACTTTCATCTATGGACATATCTTCCGTATATGCTCGTTGTTAATGTATCTGCATTGTATATGTACAAATTCCATACACAGAAATTGCGCATATACAGAAACTGTGCATATACAGAAAATATGCGCATATACAGGAACTGGGCATATACGGAAGATATGCGCGGTGCATATACGGAAGATATGTGCATATCTTCCGTATATCCCTAACTTTCTTGTATATGCATATCTTCCATATATGCACGTCATTCATGTATCTGCATCTTAGATGCGCAAATTCTATATACAGAAATTGTGCATATACGGAAATTGTGCATATACACAAGATGTGCGCATATATGGAAACTTGGCATATACGGAAGATATGCACATACATGAAAGTTAGGGATATACGTAAGATATGTGCATATCTTTCGTATTTGCCCAGTTTCCATATATGTGCACATCTTTCGTATATCCATAACTTTCATGTATGTGCATATCTTCTTTATATGCACGTTGTTCATGTATCTGCATCGTAGATGCCGAAATTCGATATACAAAAATTGCGCATATACGGAAAATGTGCATATACGCAAGATGTGGGCATATACGGAAGATATGCACATACAGGAAAGTTAGGGATATACGGAAGATATGCGCAGTGCATATACGGAAGATGTGTGCATATCTTCTGTATATCCCTAACTTTCCTGTATATGCATATCTTCCGTATATGCGCGTCATTCATGTATCTGCATATATGAAAGATGTGCGCATATATGGAAACTGGGCATATACGAAAAATATGCACATATCTTCCGTATATCCCTAACTTTCCTGTATGTGCATATCTTCCATATATGTACGTTGTTAATGTATCTGCATCGTAGATTCGGAAATTCCATATACAAAAATTACGCATATACGAAAACTGTGCATATACGGAAGATGTGCGCATATACAGAAATTAGGCATATACGAAAGATATGCGCATGTTTTCTGTATATTCCTAACTTTTCTGTATGTGCATATCTTCCATATATGCACGTCTTTCATGTATCTGCATCGTAAATGCGCCAATTACATATATAGAAATTGCGCATATACAGAAACTGTGCATATACGGAAGATGTGCGCATATACGGAAATTGCGCATATTTTAAGATATGCGCATGTCTTCCGTATATCCTTAACTTTCCTGTATGTGCATATCTTCCATATATGTACGTCGTTCATGTATCTGTATCGTAGATGCACAAATTCCATATACAGAAATTTCGAATATACGGAAGAATGTGCATATACGTAAGATATGTGCATATACAGAAACTAACCATATACGGAAGATATGGGCACGTCTTCCGTATATCTGTAACTTTCTTGTATGTGCATATCTTCCGTATATGCATGTCGTTCATGTATCTGCATCGCAGATGCGCAAATTCCATATACAGAAATTGTGCATATACGAAAGATATGCGCATATATGGAAGATATGCGCATGTCTTTCGTATATCCCTAAGTTTCCTGTATGTGCATATCTTCCGTATATGCATGTAGTTCATATATCTGCATCGTAGATGCACAAATTCCGTATACAGAAATTGTGCATATACGAAAACTGTGCATATACGAAAGATATGCGCATATACGGAAGATATGCGCATATCTTCCGTATATTCCTAACTTTCCTGTATGTGCATATCTTCCGTAGATGCACGTCGTTTATGTATCTGCATCGTATATACGCAAATTCAATATACAGAAATTGCGCATATATGGAAACTGTGCATATACGGAACATATGCGCATATACATAAATTGCGCATATACGGAAGATATGTGCATGTCTTCCATATATCCCTAACTTTCCTGTATGTGCATATCTTCCATATATGCACGTCGTTCATGTATCTGCATCGCAGAATGGAAAATTCGATATACAGAAATTGCGCATATACGGAAGATTAGGCATATACGGAAGATTTGCTCATATCTTTTGTATATGCATAGTTTCCATAAATGCGCAAGTTCTGTATATGGAATTTGTGCATCTGTAATGCAGATACATGAACGACGTGCATATATGGAAGATATGCATATACAGGAATGTTAGGGATATAGGGAAGACATGCGCATATCTTCCGTATATGCGCACATCTTCTGTTTATGCCCAGTTTCCGTATATGCGCAATTTCTGTATATGGAATTTGCGCATATACGATGCAGATACATAAACGACGTGCATATATGGAAGATATGCTCATACAGGAAAGTTAGAGATATACGGAAGACATGCGCATATTTTCCGTATATCCATAGTTTCCGTATATGCGCAATTTCTGTATATATTAAATTTGCGCATATACGATGCAGATACATAAATAACGTGCATATACAGAAGATATGCACATACAGGAAAGTTAGGGATATACGGAAGATATGCGCATATCTTCCGTATATGCTCAATTTCCGTATATGCGCGTATTTTCTGTATGTGCACAGTTTCCGTATACGCACAATTTCTGTATATGGAATTTTTGCATCTACGATGCAGATACCTGAACGACGTGCATATATGGAAGATATGCACATACCAGAAAGTTATGGATAGACGGAAGACATGCGCATATCTTCCGTATATGCCCAATTTCCGTATATGCGCACATATTCCGTATATGCACAGTTTCTGTATATGCGAAATTTCTGTATATGGAATTTGCGCATCTACGATACAGATACATGAACGACATGCATATACGGAAGATATGCACATGCAGGAAAGTTAGGGATATACGGAAGACATGGGCATATCTTCCGTATATTCCCAGTTTCCGTATATACGCACTTCTTCCGTATATGCCCAATTTCCGTATATGCGCAATTTCTGTATATGCAATTTCTGCATCTTAGATGCAGATACATGAACGACGTGCATGTACGAAAGATATGCACATAAAGGAAAGTTAGGGATATATGGAAGATATGCGCAATTTCCGTATATGCACAGTTTCCTTATATGCGCAATTTCTGCATATGGAATTTACACATCTACGATGTAAATACATGAACGACGTGCGTATACGAAAGATATGCACATACAGGAAAGTTAGGGATATACGTAAGACATGCGCGTATCTTCCGTATATGCGCAATTTCTATATATGCGCATATCTTTAGTATATGCCCAATGTTCCGTATATGCACAATTTCTATATATGGAATTTACGCATCTGCGATGCAGATACATGAACGACGTGCATATAGGCAAGATATGTACATACAGGAATGTTACGGATATACGGAAGACATGCGCATATCTTCCGTATATGCGCAATTTCCGTATATGCGCATATCTTCCGTATATGCGTAATTTCTGTATATTTAATTTGCGCATATACGATGCAAATACATAAACGACATGCATATACGGAAGATGTGCACATACAAGACAGTTAGGAATATACAGAAGAATGCGCATATCTTCCGTATATGCCCAATTTCCGTATATGCGCATATCTTCTGTATATGTACAGTTTCTGTATATGCGCAATTTCTGTATATGGAATTTTCATATCTACGATGCAGATACATGAACGACGTGCATATATGGAAGATATGCACATACAGGAAAGTTTGGGATATACGGAAGACATGCGCATATCTCCCGTATATGTGCAATTTTCGTATATACGCATATTTTCTCTATATGCACAGTTTTCGTATATGCGCAAGTTTTGTATATGGAATTTACACATCTGTGATACATATACATGAACGATGTGTATATGCGGGAGATATGCACATACAGGAAAGTTAGGGATATTCGGAAGACATGCGCATATCTTCCGTATATGCCCAGTTTCAATATATGCGCATATCTTCCGTATATACTCAATCTTCCGTATATGCGCAATTTTTGTATATGGAATTTGCGCATCTGCGATATAGATACATGAACGACGTGCATATATGCAAGATATGCACATACAAAAAAGTTAGACATATACAGAAGACATGCACATATCTTCCGTATATGCGCAATTTCCGTATATGCGCACATCTTCCGTATATGCACAGTTTCCGTATATGCGCAATTTCTGTATATGGAATTTGCATATCTACGATGCATATACATGAACGAAGTGCATATACGGAAGATATGCACATACAATAAAGTTAGGGATATACGGAAGACATGCGCATATCTTCCGTATATGCTCAATCTCCGTATATGCGCATATCTTCCGTATATGCACAGCTTCCGTATATGCACAATTTCTGTATATGGAATTTGCGCATATACGATGCAGATACATAAACAACGTGCATATACCGAAGATATGCCCATACAGAAAAGTTAGAGATATACGGAAGACATGCGCATATTTTCCATATATGTGCAATTTTCGTATATGTGCGTATCTTCCGTATATGCACAGTTTCCATATATGCGCAATTTTTGTATATTGAATTTACGCGTATACAATGTAGATACATAAACGACGTGCATATATGGAATATATGTACATACAGGAAAGTTAGGGATATACGGAAGATATGCGCATATCTTCCGTATATGCCCAATTTCCGTATATGCGCATATCTTGCGTATATGCATAGTTTCCGTATATGCGCAATTTCTGTATATGAAATTTGCGCATCTACGATGTAGATACATGAACAATGTGCATATACGAAAAATATGCACATACATGAAAGTTAGGGATATACGGAAGACATGCGCATATCTTCCGTATATGCCCAATTTCCGTATATGAGAACATCTTCCGTATATGCACAGTGTCCATATATGCGCAATTTCTGTATATGGAATTTGCGCATCTAAGATGCAGATACATGAATGACGTGTATATACGGAAGATATGCACATACAGGAAAGTTAAGGATATACGGAAGACATGCTCATATCTTCCGTATATACTCAGTTTCCGTATATGCGCACATCTTCCGTATATGCCCAATTTCTGTATATGCGCAATTCTGTATATGGAATTTACGCATCTGCGATGCAGATACATGAACGACATGCATATACGGAGGATATGCACATACAGGAAAGTTAGGGATATACGGAAGATATGCGCATATCTTCCGTATATGCCCAATTTCCGTATATGCACAGTTTCTGTATATGCGGAATTTCTGTATATGGAATTTGCGCATCTATGATGCAGATACATGAACGACGTGTATATACGGAAGATATGCACATACAGGAAAACTAAGGATAGATGGAAGACATGCACATATCTTCCGTATATGCCCAATTTCCGTATATGCGCACATCTTCCGTATATGCCGAATTTTTGTATATGCGCAATCACTGTATATGGAATTTGCGCATCTGCGATGCAGATACATGAACGATGTACATATATGGAAGATATGTACATACACGAAAGTTATGGATATACGGAAGATATGTGCATATCTTCCATATATCCCCAATTTCCGTATATGCACAGTTTCCGTATATGCGCAATTTTTGTATATGGAATTTGTGCATCTACAATGCAGATACATGAACGACGTGCATATACGGAAGATATATACATACAGGAAAGTTAGGGATATAAGGAAGACATGCGCATATCCTCCGTATATGCCCAGTTTCCGTATATGCGCACATCTTCCGTATCTGCACAGTTTCCGTATATGCGCAATTTCTGTATATGGAATTTGTACATATACGATGCAGATACATAAACGACGTGCATATACGGAAGATATGCACATACAGGAAAGTTAGGGATATAGGGAAGATATGCGCATATCTTTCGTATATGCCCAATTTCCGTATATGCACAGTTTCCATATATGCACAATTTCTGTATATGAAATTTGTGAATCTACGATGTAGATACAAGAACGATGTGCATATACAGAAGATATCCACATACATGAAAGTTAGGTATATACGGAAGACATGCGCATATCTTCCGTATATGAGCAATTTCCGTATATGCGCATATCTTCCGTATATGCACAGTTTCTGTATATGAGCAATTTTTGTATATGGAATTTGCGCATCTACGATGCAGATACATGAACGACGTGCATATACGGAAGATATGCACATACAGGAAAGTTAGGGATATACGGAAGACATGCGCATATCTTCCGTATATGCGCAAGTTCCGTATATGCGCATATGTTTCGTATATGCACAGTTTCCGTATATGCACAATTTCTGTATATTGAATTTGCGAATATATGATGCAGATACATAAACAAAGATATGTATAAATTCCATATACAGAAATTGCGCATATACGGAAACTGTGCATATACGGAAGATGTGCGCTTATACGGAAACTGGGCATATACGGAAGATATGCACATATCTTCCGTATATCCCTATCTTTCTTGTATGTGCATATCTTCCGTATATGCACGTTATTCATGTATATGCATCGCAGATGCGCAAATTCCATATACAAAAATTGCGCATATATGGAACCTGTGCATATACGGAAGATATGCGCATATCTTCCGTATAAACACTGTTTCCGTATATGTGCGATCTCTGTATATGGAATTTGCGCATCTGCGATGCAGATATATGAACGACGTGCATATATGGAAGATATGCACATACAGGAAGGTTAGGGATATACGAAATACATGCACGTATCTTCCGTATATGCGCAATTTCCGTATATGCGCACATCTTCTGTATATGCACAGTTTCCGTATATGCGCAATTTCTATATATTGAATTTGTGCATATGCGAAGCTACAAACCACTCGCGATGCTGTCCATCTGTCAGATTCATATATGCTTCACGAATCGTACATTTCAGCACCTGATCTAGTTCCCAAGGAGTCTCGCCTGGTAGAATCGTAATCTCGTTAAATCCAATGATCGACTGCGCTTCAGACTTAGGCCTGCTAAATTTTCTATTTAGCGCTGCTTGGATATCCATAACTCTCGCATTCGGGTTATCATTGGAGTACTTAATATACCAGGTCAGCGCGCGATCCTGAAGGGTGTTAACCAGTGTCGCCTTCTTTATATGGTCATATGTAACACCTTGCACTTCCCATATATCCCTTGCAACGAACTTAAATTGGTCCGGATCTTCATTTCCCAAACCTTTGAATATAGGAAAATTCACTGTGATTGCCATATTGAATTGCGGTGGTGGTCAAGTTGGTGAGGGTGAAGATGGAGGTGAAGCTGGTGGTGGCGTGGGTGGAGGTGTTATTCACGGAATTCTTTGTCTTATCAGATGAATAGCACTTCACGGAGAGACCTTCGCGAGCTCTTCCTCGTCTCCTCGCGGAGGTGAAATCAAGGGGATATTTTCTGGACTCTTATTTTCTTCGTTCCTATAAACCTTTCTGTTTTGCATAGCCCCAAACATCAAGGTAACTGCATAAGCCGCTTTTCACAGAACAATATTTTAATCCAAGTATTCAAAGACTTTACGTACTTACCTCGCGGTCCTTTGAGAAAGCGTCGCTCTGCCTCGCTATAGCTGACTGAGGTGTCAACCGCGAACTTAGTAACGAATCCTCCTATAATACCATCGAGCCAATGATCGACGATGTGTACAATCTTATCCTCCGATGCTTCCAATCTCCGCACTAGCTCTGGGGTCCACACAATATGACTGTCAAGTTTCCACCTTCCTTGGCTATCTTCTAGCTTAGCGGTCGACGCGTATAGCTCAGTAGGGAAGGACGCAAAAAAGATTTTGTGGATATCTGTATATAGGTAGTTGTCTGGCCACTCTTCTTTTGATAGTCACAGGTTTTTGTTCTCCTGCGTCGCGAACTCATGAATTCTTCTATCCAACCAGCCTTCAATTTTTTTCTTAGTTGGATTCCAGTGATACGAGATCACACATCTCTCATGCAGATTCTGGTCCCAACAACAGAACCATTTTTTAGCTTATGGGGGCCTGACCTAGGTTCAGATTTATTTAGCCAAACAAATACCTACACTACTGGCCCTTTCGGCATCAGCCCACGGAGTGTGGACTGAATTCTCCCCGAAGCAGTATGGGGGGATGCTAGAACCAAGTTTCCACACCCTTGAGATGGATGTGATGTCAGTTTAGTCCACGTTTAGTCCAACTAAACTTGCTATCTCACAGGTCGCTTTGTGCACCGTTCTACCCTTCAGTACCTTCATGATTTATTATAATCGACTTTCGCGCAAACCTAACCAGGGGATGAAGTCCTTCGCGCTACTAAGGTAGCAAACTGCAATATCTCCTAAACTACGCCAAGTATCTTACTTATCTTATTAACAAGTCTTGATTATCTTCACATAAACATATATTCTATCTTGCATTCACTTAGCTATTACAGTTATACACATTCGCGCATCATATAAGCATTAAAAGTCAAATTCATACCCAATATAACAGAAGCATAAAACATGAAATAAAGACGTGGAATTGATAGAAATTTCTCTTTATTAATACTTCCACTATTTACAGACTCGACGCACCCTGTGCACTCAGTTGCAAGGGTTCGTGCACTCAGCTACGAACTACTAGGCCTCTGTGCACTCAGCTGTAGAGCCTCTTCCTATGCTACTACCCAAAACTAGACTTTACACTTCACAGATCTATCTCGCATAAATCATTCTTCCTTAGAAATTCTATGATTGATGCCTTAACTACTTAGAGCTTCGCTCTATTTATACAATCCCATGGTTTGCGAACCATGGGTAGATCTTCTATAGCTGACATTACATTATCAAAATAAGGGCGCACAACCCTATGACTCTTTAACAAACTACGCGCTCCGCGCCCACAAAATGTAGAGACTTTACATTGGAATTACAAAATTGACCAAAATCTGGGCTCTAAGCCCCAAAATTTCCCTTGGGGTATCCCACACCCAACAGAAGGAAGAAAAAGAACCAAGGAAGTCAATAAATTAGTGCATGATGTGAGGGAGGATGTGAGAGCTCCAAATTTGCGCAGGAAAATGAGGTCACCTAAGAGATACACTGGCTACATGGCTCTAATGACTGAGCTTGTAGAGACTGAGCCATCCACCTTGGAGGAAGCAGTAGAGAAACATGTTTGGGTTGATGTAATGGCGGAAGAATACAAATCCATCTTGAAGAACTGTGTTTGGAAAGTGGTCCCAAGATCAGCAATTAAATCAGTTGTGGGTTCGAGATGGATCTTCAATGTTAAGCATGCATCATATAGAAGCATGGAGAAGTATAAGGCCAGATTTGTAACCAAAGGATTCTATCAAGTTGACGAATTGACTATGAGTAAACCTTTTCTCTTGTAGCAAAGTATTCATCCATTAGATCAATTCTTACACTGGCTGCATAGATGGGGTGTAAGATCCAGTGAATGGATGTAAAAATGACATTTCTCAATGGTGTTATTGAGGAGGAGGTGTAGATCAAGAAACTAGAAGGTTTTGAGACATGAATGGGAGACTCGTGTGTGTAGACTCAGGAAAGCATTGTATGGTCTCAAACAGGAACCCTTAGCTAAGTACACTAGGATTGACAGTTATCTCACTCGTTTGGGCTCCACCAAAAGTGAAGAGGATGCAAAACTCTATTTTTCTAGAAGGTAAATTTCTTATTATTGTTTATATGTTGATGATTTAATATTAAGAGGTGATGAGCAACTTATCATCTCTTACAAGGTGGATCTTGCAATGGAATTTGAAATGAAGGACATGGGTCTCATGCACTACTTCCTCGGGTTGGAAGTATGGCAAGGCAATAGGGGATTTTTTGTGTCTCAAGGCAAGTATGCCAACAATATACTGGAGAGATTTGACATGGATATTTATAAACCCATGGAGACACATCTAATGACCAATTGGAGGAAGGAGGAAGCCACTTTAGGTGAAGGGGTTGATGCTACCATTTACTGATAACTATTGGGCTTACTGATGTATCTTGTGGAAACACGACCAGATATGTGCTATGCAGTCAACTAGTTGAGCTAAGCTATGGTTAGGCCGGCCAAATTTTATTGGAAGGCAGCGAAGCATGTTTTACGGTACCTCAGAGGCACTACCCAATATGAATTATGGTACAGATGGACAAAGGGAGTGAAGTTGTGTGGATTCACAAATCCAGATTAGGCAGAGAATCCATCGAACTAAAGGAGTACATCAGGTGGAATTTTCAATGTTGGGTCAACAATAATTTCCTAGTACAACAGGAAGCAAAGATCTGTGGTGCTCCGCTCGACAGAAGCTGAATACATGGTTGTCATTCAAGCAATATGTGAGGCGATCTAGATGAGAAAGATACTTGCGAGATTCTTTTGTCATATGTTGGATCCAACTGTGATCTATTGTGATAATTAAAGTTTCAATCAGTTCTCTGAGAACTTGGTATTTCACGATCGAGGCAAGCATATAGATATCCAATATCATCATATACAGGATTGCGTGTAAAGGCGGAAAATGTTGCTACAATACATTGTGATAGAGGAATACGATGCTAACATCTTGAAAAAGACTTTGTCAAGAGGGAAGTTTGAATTCCATAGGTGCAAGATGGGGGTGGCTAATAATCCCTTTCTTGCTAAGAGAAAGTGTTGAGAAGTGTAGCAAGAAAGTATCAATTTGACTTTGCCTTTGTCAAATTGAGAAAATTTGAATTTCCACATCGACAAACAACTTGGAGGTAGTTAACTTGTGTGACATGGCTCTTGTCACTTAGTTAGCTTAGTAAATTCGAGTAGGAGGTCTTGGAGTTCAGTTAAGCATGTGTGATTGCTAAATTTTCGTAATCCCGTTCAGTTATATCCCATTGTATTCATTTAAACTAGTTCTAATAGTTAATGGAAATAGTGGAAGGTCAGTTGTGTAGTGGGATAGTAGTCTAACTCAATGATCATCTAGTTAACTAATCAATCATCTCAAAATAGCTAGTGTATGCTAGGAATTGAAGTTCCCTAGTTGTGGTGGAGATTCCAAGGCACTGTAACAAGCAGTTATAAACTAGTTTGAGTGTACAAGTGTTGCATGTAGCCAAATGATCAATCCTTGGGAATTTCACAATCAATTGGAGGAAAACTCCTAAAAATAGGCGCTAATCCCTCAAGATTTGCGCAAGGAAATAAGGGCTCAAGAAGAGGAAGAAATTGACTAAGTCTAGGTTAGAGCTTCTCATTGAGTAGAGAAAGAGGTTATTCACTTGCAGGTTGTGCTTAGAGAGGGCAAGGAATTGTAATACATATCTATTCCTCTGATTAATGCAAAGAGTCTTGAGGAGTTTTTCCCATTTCGGTTCCCCTAGAAAAAAATACTGTGCATGTGTGTTTTTTCTTATTGCATGTTTGTGAACGTTGTTCTAAATTGTGAATTAAATTCCACAGATTAGTAGAGTAGAATTATGTATCTTGATTTAGATTAAAATTTCTTAAGCATTTGCAATTCTATCACCATAATTATACAACTCAACCCATTATTTGGTGTGAGAGCCACCTTTCTCTTAGACCTATGCCACTCCTTTGCGACTTCAAACTTGTTGATAGGGCATATTTATGAAGAAACTACTTTTCCATGTTTGAGCTGAGTGATCGATAAAGTAAATGCATGGAGTGGTTGGGGAAGGAGCATTTACAAACTAGGCACATTTGTGAGGATTGGGATAGGGAATACTAGAATATGTGAGATTGTGTGAGGAGTTAGAAGTAGAAAAATTCATAAGATGCAACTAGGGTGGTGGGAAATATGAGTTTGTGACATAGGGCAGAGAGGAATTTGTTGGACATTGGATAAACCAACACTCCTTGAGTGTTCCGTGACATGGACTAACAACCTCTCGTGGATCTTTATCTCTAGCGATGCGATCGTTGACTAACACCTGCAGGTTTTGGTTTAATGACAATCATGATTCCCAATAGAATTCCCCGATCCCAACCACATAATCTTTCTAGACAATTGATGTGAAAAAGAAAAAGGGTTAATTGGTTTACTCAAAGAGCTAGGGAAACAAAAATTCAAAATTATTAGAACGAAAAGATATATAAAGGAAGTCTAAGGAACTACTTGATGTGGCACTGACTATATAGAACTGAACCTTTTCATGAGGAACCATAAAACTCATTGTAAATGTCTTTCCATGTGAAAATAAGTTCTTCTCCTATGTAGGATGATAGCACCATGTAGCATGAGTGTTTGCCACCTTCTGAAATGACTAATACATATGCGAAGGCTAGGCCAAACTGGGACATTTAGTGACAAAAAAAAACATAGCAATCCCAACCAAGATATAATAAATCCCTAAGTGAAATGTCACATTAAACCAATATCGAAATGAGCATCCTCCACCATCATAAAACAATTAAAAGCCAAATAAAACCATGGGAGGAGTAGTAAATGTTTCATTTGGAAAGATGCATTTCCATGTCTACTCTCTTGAGTCTCTAGTAGGATAGTGATAATACAACATCCACTTATTGTGGATTATACAATCCATCCTAAAATAGTTATACAATAATTATACATAAAATAAATAGTAAAAATATGTTAAAGTTTTCAAAATAAATAAATTAAAATATCTAATATAAAAATATAATTTTAATTATTATTAATTTTATCAAACAATACTTAACATAGATATAATTGAAAAATATTCCCAAAATGAATTCACCTTTGTCATAGACTCTGAGCGATGGCGAACCCTAGATCCTCCGTCTCCGTGCCCTCGGCCGCCGTCGGCTCTCGGCATGCTCTGCGTGAGAAGGGGTTTGAGAGTTCTAAGCTAAGACTTAAGGGTTATCTCTCAGAAGCAGATCAGCAGCATGATTTAGCCATGTTCACCGGCTTGAACCCCAGCACTGACGCCTCCATGCCTCATGCCGCCGCAGGGTTTCAGATTGTTCCGGCTGCGATGGGGACGGAGAGATCTGGGCAAAGATCAAAGGGCTTTCACTCAAATGCAGGCATACAAGATTCCCAAGCCATCATCACGGGTGCTGCAGATCTAAAAGAACCTGCAATCCTCTTAGCCGAATGCTCCCGGAAAGCCTGGACCCGGCCCCCTGTCTCCACGACGCGCCTTTGCAGGCCCCTTTCGATGGTTGGAGCAGCGAACAAGATAGATCGTGCAGATCCCTTGGCCTGTCCTCTGTCCAGAGTTTCCAGAAAGGAAGGAATGGCGTCTATCAGATGCACGCAGCCCCTGCCACCTAGACAACTGCGGGATCCGAAAATTTATCAAGGCATTTGCCTTTCCTCTCCACAGATCGATTGGGGAAAAAGGCTTTCAGAAACTTCCTCTTCCTTCCAGATTCAAATCAGGCTTCTTTCTGGCAAAACTATGCTTCAATGGGTCTGCCAGACGGATCTAGTGCGGAATCTCAAGCATGCATTGGACATCAAACTGGGGATCCCGTCTGCAGCTCAAAGGCTTCTCTTCGAAGGTAAACATCTTGAGGATCTCTTCCCTATTTCTTCTTACGGCATTGTGAAAGATGCATCTATTATCTTAACCCTTCGGCTTCGAGGAGGAGCTGTGGGAGAGCCTTCTTCAGCTAAGGCTTTTTCGTATAAAGATGCTGTCCATGCCAAACAGTCTGAAAAGACAGATCCACCAATGCAGTATTCACCCAAGCCTTTCTTGGTTGACAAAGTGGAGGAAGTCCCCTCAGTTGAGATCTCTTACCCTGATCTTGAAGACGAAACCCAGAAATTTGCTGAAAGGGCCATCATCTGCAGATTCAATGGGCTCTGGCCGCGCTCACAGGATCTGTATGACTGGATCAAAGATAACTGGACTGACCGTTGCAAGGTTTATTTCTGTGCAAAAGGATATTTCATAGTGCTGTTTGACGACCTCGAGCATTGCTACAATGCCCTCGACGAAGGACCTTGGTTCATGGGAGAAGCTGGCCTCTTCCTCACTCCATGGTTTCCAGACTTTGACCCAGCCACAGCAGTTATCACCAAAGCCCCGGTATGGATCAGACTTCCAAATCTCCCTGTTCACCTGTGGCGTACAGAAGTATACAGGCAAATCGGCAATACCTTGGGTAGCTTTCTCACGGGAGACTATAAGAGAGAGAGGCAGGGGCTCTATACATATGCCAGAGTTTGTGTGGAGCTTGATTTAAGCAAGGGATTGCCAGAGTACATCAATCTCAAGATCAAGGACTTTATCTGGACCCAGTTTTTAGAGTACGAAAACACCGCCTTCAGATGCCGTCATTGTCACCTAACAGGGCATCTGCATCACTCTTGCCCATCGCTGTCAGCAAGAGCGAAAAAGGGCCTCTTCGCTCATTCTAAGCCCAAGCGTTGGGCTCCTTGTCCTCAGCAGCCAGCTGGAAGCTCCAGCTCCCCTTGTATGGAGAAGGAGGAAAGAGAGTCAGAACCAGATCAGACGCAGCAGCCGATGGAACCGCCACCGGTCAACATGGGGATCTCCCAGGTCTCAGCAATCTCCCAGAAACGTCCCCATGAGACTTCTTCCTCGGATTCAGAGAAGGAGTCCCCGATGATAGAGAATTCCAGTCTTCAAGTTGTTCTAGCCCATCCTCCCCAGGATGGCTGGACAAAAGTCAACAAAAAGAAAGGGAAAAAACATTGTGGAGCAGTCATTGCCCCGCTGGGGTAACAGCCTGACAGTTTGTATTTGCTAGCGAATCTGTTGATGTAGCTGAGCTTGTATCTTCCTCCGAGACCGAGGTTGATGATCCCATCATTTCCGGTCTGTCGGTCTTTTGTTTTTCCTGTAGCTCTGTGATTGTATCTTTCTTCCGGGACCGAGGTTGATGATTCCATCATTTCCGGTCCGACGGTCTTTTGCCTCTCCAGATTGTACAATATTTTACTTAATAGATTTAGTCTTTACCGAGAAAAAAAAAAAATATTCCCAAAATATAAATAAAATAAACTTATAATTTCAATTATAGCTACAATACTTATTAATACTCAAGGAAAGTGTAAATAATATTTAATGGTTTAAATAATGTCGTACATGGAAATTTATTGTAAAAAACTTTTGAAGAAAGTGGTTTAAATAATGCGTAACATGGAAATTTAATGTAATCATTATCTTCTTTTTACATGAGTAAAATAACGAAAATCCTTTCCGGTAAAAGAGTATAACTTCTATTATTCGTACATGGGTAAATGTGTTAATTTTTGTTTTTCCCTCCTTAAGATAGAGCATTATATTTTTGTAGTTAATTTAATTTGTTATAATATTGGTTTAAAAATAATTAAATAGTATTGATTTTCAATCAGTAATTTTTTTATAGACAAATATGGATTTATGAAACAAATTAACAATGAATAATTATTGTATACAAATAGTTTAGATTTTCCAATGATATTTTAAATTCAAAACTTTATATATATATTATTTACAAAATAAACCACATAATTCTAAAATCTATAAATGAATAATTAATTATGAATTTTTAAATTAATAATATTACATATGTACTTTTACTTGATTTTATATTATATTTTAAAATACAATATTTTACCATTTTTAAATTTGATATTTATATTTTCAAATTGTAATTTCACACATTTTAAATTTGACTATAATTTTGTTTCTAAATTCTTTTGTATTAATATCTCCACTAAAAGGTAAATTCGTTTGTATTAATATCTCCATTAAAGGGTGAGATTTCAATATTTAACTCTACTCTTAATGGGTTCTTGTCATTTACATCTCCTTTAAAAGGTGAGATTTCAATATTTAACTCTACTCTTAATGGGTTCTTGTCATTTACTGGTGTATTAACTTCAAAAATAGTTCTCTCTTAAGCATAAAATCTTTGTCCACGACATTCTTTTTCTCCTTTGCGGAAACAAACTTTTCATTTCCTCCGGCATTGTTAGTTGGATGAGCTAAGAATGTACTTTGAAAGAGATGATAAAAGAAAATTTTAATGTGATCTTTTTATTGGTGTAACACAATGGTGAAGAATGCTCGCGTAAATTTGTCAAATGGATGGTGTGACACTATTGATTATGTAAATAATAGTTATTTACTTTCTTTTATTATGCAAAGACATGGTAACTCGTTATAAGTTGGTAAACAAACTTGAAAACAAAAATATATTTATCATTATTTCATTGTGTTGTTATTTTATAGGGGAAAAGATTTTAAAAGGAAAATCTTTAGTTTTTAGGTAGTTAGACAGTTATCTTTTTCATCGGATTAAAAGAAATCTCTTAGTTGGATGAGGCCGCAAGTGGCCTGAGGAAAGAGGAAAAAGAAGTGCTTGTGACAAGACGTTGTTCAAGCTGCAGTTGTATTGCAACGGAGGTCTTCTTGAGTTGATTGTAGCTAGTGGAAACCTTATATGAATTGATGGATTGGACCTAGGTTCTTGAGGTCATAAAAAGTTTGTTGTTTTTTATTACCTTGGAAACTAAAGAGATTTAGGGGCAGACTTGGACATAATTGCTAGTATCGTTGGCGAGGAGGATACTATAGTCCCACCTTGGTTCTTTTCTCTTACAGGCTAATGGAAACAAATGATTGGGAGGATACTAAAGTCCCACCTTGGTTCTATTCTCTTAGAGGCTAACCAAAACTACTTTGATTTGAATTTTGTCGTGATCTTTATATAATAATAATAATATCCATTTTTAAGGTCACAGCCAAGCCACACCAAATTGGTGTATGAGACCCCCTTGTTTGTGGGACAAGGGACCCAGCTTCGCATAGCGATTTGACTACTTAAGTCTACGAAGGCATACATACTCTACCCCCCTCTGGTTTTGAACCGTGACCTCTTAGGAGGAAACACATGCTCTTAACCATTAGGCCCACTCTAGCTATATCTACAAATGATAATCTATGTGTTATTCCTTGTAAAAGAAAGGAAGTCTAAACAGATTGGTATATTGTTTCTTATGACTATTAGGTAAACAAAAAGAAACCAAGTTGACTGTTGAGAATAAATGTTCACAAGGGTAAAGAATATGCGATAAACCCTTTCTGTATTTGCATATAAAATTTGGCGAGTAGACTTCTTTTGTGAGATATACTTCCTCTCTTCGGTAAAATTAACTCTCTATGTTGGTTGAGTTTCTGGATATTAAAAGAAAGAGTCGGTATTAAGAAGAACTTAGACTCAAGTAATGCAATACGAGGGAGACAAATCTCTGAAAATTAAAATAATAATCGTAATAACTAATTCTTGCATGTACCAAGATACATGAATTCCAAAATATGTTGAAAATAATTATAGAGGGTTTCGATGGTTAGTTTTTCGATGCTGAGCCAATGGATTCTTTGGAAAATAGTCCCTCTACACGTTAATAAGTAACTACACCAGAGTCATGTGGAACCAAACTGAGGAAATGTATGTTGTTTTTTTCTGTAGCATCTATATAAGTAGAAGATTAAAACAATAACAATAATAAGAACAAACATGCAGGTGAATATTTCAAAAGAAACTCAGAGATCCAACACCCCACATTGCGGGTAAAAAAAAGCAACGAATTCCTAAAATATGTGCTAGCAAAACACACAATACGGAACAGAGAATGTTTGTAGCCAATATATAAACATATAACCCTAAGTGACAGAGAACAATGTCCTATGCAGTTACCAAAAAAAATTGTTGTTACCACAGAGAAGAATCATGGATGGGTAAAGAATCCCAAGTAAGGCCAAGATAGAAGACTGCGAACAATATTACCCTCGAACGAGTCTAGGGGAAACCCATCAAACTCAGAACAAGATGGTAACTATTTAAGAAGGAAAACAACTTAACCATTTACCAACAATATAAAATGGAAAGAGTACAAAATGCATGAATCATAAATAATATTCTTGATATGAAATTGATAATCCCAGTCCATATAATTCCTTAAGAAAACAAATAGTTTCTTAACTAACATGAAAGAGAACCTCTACTGCAAATACATTTTTTTAATCAAAACTTGAATACTAGGAATCCACATGAGTAAAATATATGTTGACTTCTGTAACAGTACCACATTTAAATACCCTAAAAAATTACTTAGACTGTGATAGAAACATTCCAGGGGAGTAAAAGTAAAAGAAACCCCAAGAGGGATTTTTGTATGGTTGTTAAAATTCAACCAAAAATATACATAATCCATTTAAGTAATTGGGAGATATATTTGATGGCCCATCAACCTAAGACTACATGCAGAGAGCCAGTAAACCATGCAAGTCAGGCTCCTAACCTAGAACAAGGAACATTTTGGAATTAATAGAGGATGGATTGAGCTAACCACTGGAAAATAAGAAGGAAAATCAAGAATCCTTCCAAACCTGCAAACAAATAAAGAGACATATTACAAATAATCTCACAACGTCCACCTGAAATACTTAACTTGGGAAATGTTAAAAGAGTAATACCTGTAAAGACTAAGAGAGGAACTATGTAGGGAATGTTGAACCCTAACACCCTCAAGACCATTGAAAGCAAGAAAAATATTGAACACCTTGCCGAGCTACAAGATAACAAATAAAAAAATAAATTAATATTTACCTTTGTGGAAGGAATACCTTGCACCGTCGTTGAGTTACCATTGCTGAGAACGGCCATTGTGGCTATAGAATGATTACAATGAAATACTTCAGCAAAACCATAATGACACTAAACAACTGTGAACCAAGAAAAGCAGTAAGTGATCTTATCATTTAGACAAAGCTCACTGAAGAGGAAACCGAGCGAGACGTTGCAGAGTAGAACTCGATGGGAGGTAGAGGAACAATGCATTCATGGGGCTGGAGGGAAGGACGGTTTCCCTTAACCGTCCTAGAGAAACCTGGACCACACTATTAAAACCCTAGCATCAAACGATGTGGATCACATCAAATGATGTGGATCACAACAAGTGTGAGTCGGTGCATAAATGGCAGCAGAATGGAGTAACAGAATGAACCACAAGCCAAAAAGCCGCCTTCTAACCAAATAAAATATGGACGGAATGAAATTACAAATTCAAAATTCAAATTTGAATCCCTTTAGCGCCTTTACTAAATTCAAAATAAAACGGAATTTGGAAAATGGTGGTAGACGAGGAAGCCAACGGAGGTTGCAGGGGGAGACGGGACAGGTCTGACAGTGGTCGCAGATACATTGAATACTGGAGCTTGCCGGAGGTAGGGTGATCAAGTTGCCGGAATATGCATGGATATGTATGGCTTTCATGCATATGTAGCATGCCTTCAGATACATGAATGTCTTGTCACAAGTACATAGCGCTCATTTATGTTTCTATAGGGTTGGAAATAGGAACTTCCCAAGTTTGGTAGGCATGCATCCTGTAGCATGTTTGACAGTCGTCTTGTTGGAAACTAAGTACGCGTTACTGAGTGACAAGAAGTATGCAATATGGCCTCGGGAAACCCATGAAGAAGATTCAGCTGAGAGGTGTACTCGGGTAGAGACAACCTCTCCATTGTAACATATTGTAAATTTTCATAATTTCATAATGAAAGATTAATTCGATATATTTTAGTTGTTGTTTTGGCCTCTCAGTTTGGCATTACTGTATTTTTATGTTAATCCACACATAACCAATAACGGAAGAAAACACACACAATATTAATGTTAGAACTCGTAGTCTGGAATATGAAAAAAATACTAAGTATAGGAGTCTAACTCGTGCTACATGATGTCCCAAATGATGGAACCAACTCGGGCACATGACAGATGGTATCAGAGCTAGTACAAAGGAATGCAATAGATATCAAAGATGTATGCAGGTTGGGGTTCTTGAGCAAAAGAAGCGTTTGTTGTACTGTTTGGGGTTTCTTGACATGGAGATTCATGGAAGAATCATCCAAGCTTTGGTGGACACAGTTTTATGATGGCAAGGTTAGTGAAGGAAGTTGGGATGTAGCTTACTCCCAAGGAAGTGGAAGTCAAGGCAGTGAACTCAAGGGCTAAAGTTTTAGGGTTGACAATCGATGTGCTAGTTCAAATTGCAAATTGGCAGGGTTGTTTAGACTTCACAGTGATGGAGATGAATGACTTTGACATGATACTGGTTGAAGATTTTCTGAAGGGAAACAAGGAATTTTTTGTCCCATTTTGTGATGATATTATGTTGATTAGAGACACACATATGTGGAATTTTCCTACTCACCAATAGCGTAAAGAGGTGAAGGTGCAACATGTGTGTTGCACTAAGTATGAGTAGGGCAATGTGGGATTTTGATGTTTAGACATATGTGATAATCATCAGGGAGGTTGAGGACAATGATGGAGTGGGGATGCCTATTCCAACCAAGATTTTTGATGTATGGG
Source organism: Pinus tabuliformis (assembly GCA_031772625.1). NCBI lineage: Eukaryota > Viridiplantae > Streptophyta > Pinopsida > Pinales > Pinaceae > Pinus > Pinus tabuliformis. The sequence goes on along the minus strand of CM062804.1, from coordinate 141,526,313 downwards.
CCAAATATGTAGATCTGATGCCTCATGAGTTACCGAAAGTACTACCGACAAGACGTGTGGTGCACCATAAAATTGAGCTAGAGTCGGGGAAGAAACCACCAGCAAAATCTCCTTATCCTTTGTCAAGGCTGGAGTTGGAGAAGTTGAAGTGATAGCTAAAGGAATTGGCTATTGCAGGCATCATACAACCTTCACGGTTCCCATAGGGTGTTGTAGTGTTGTTTCAAAAGAAGAAGGACACGAATGAGTTATGGATATGATGTGATTATCGTGCAATAAATAAGAAAACGATAATGAACATATATCATTTTCCACTTGGTTTTGATTACTTTGATAAGCTTGTGAAAGCCCGAGTGTTTTCGAATCTTGATTTTTGGCATGGGTATTATCAGGTATGGATATTAGAAGGTGATGAGAAAAAGACCACAATAGTGATGAGGTATGGGAGTTTTGAGTTCCGTGTCATGCCATTTGGGTTCTACAACTCTCCTACTACGTTTTGCACAATGATGAATGATGTTTTGCCTCCGTATTTGGATTCATTCGCAGTGGTATACTTGGACGATGTCATGGTATTCAGTGATAACATGGAGGATCATAAGAAGCACTTGGCTTTGGTATTTGAGGCACTGAGGAAGAATCAATTGTTATTGAAGAAGTCAAAGTGTATGTTTGCTCAGACCGAGATTTCGTTCCTTGGACACATAGTGGGTCAAGGTCACATACGAATGGAGTCGAGTAGGGTGCAAGCGATTAAGGATTGGGATGAACCGAAGAATGTCCATGAGATGAGGGTCTTCTTGGGGATGACAAACTACCAGCGAAAGTTTATATAGGGTTATTCCAAGGTGACTGAGCCACTGGCAGACCTTTTGAATAAGGATAATTGGTGGAATTGGATGAAGAGATGTAATACAACATTTGATGAGCTGAAGAGGAGGATGGTTACAACATCAACACTGGAGCTACCAGACTTTGAGAGACCATTTGAGGTGCACATGGATGCTTCTGATTTTGCGATTGGGGGAGTGCTCATGCAGGATGGACATCTACTGGCATATGAGAGCCGGAAATTGCAGGACATAGAGTGAGAGTATCCGATTTGTGGGAAGGAGATGACTATGATCATCCATTATTTACAAGGATGGTGACATTACTTGACTGGTAAGCCATTCATTTTCAATACTAAAAATGTTGCATCGAGTTATTTTTCATCCCAATTGAATTTGTCAGCGAAGTAGGCATGTTGGCAGGACTTCTTGGCAGAGTTCGCCGAAGTTGGAGATGCCCTCAGTAGGAAGGGATAGTTAGCCACACTTGAGGAGGGAGAGGACCATGTTGAACGAAGTAGGAGTTGATTTGATATGACCGATGAGATGCATTGTAGACTACATGCTAGTGCAGAGAGAGATATTCAGGAAAAGAGTATTCTAAAGTAGGTGAAGGAGGGAAAGACTAGGAATTGTTTCATATGATATGGACTCGTATTCTATGGGAACTGACTCTACATTCTAAAGTCATCTGGACTTAGGAGGCACCTTTTGAGGGAGTGCCACAATTCTCCATGGGTTGGCCACCCAGGGAAGCATCGTTCTTTGGCATTGTTGGAGAGAGTGTACTTTTGGGAGAAGATGAGGGAAGATGTGGAGGAGTATGTGCACACATGCATAATTTGTCAACAAGAAAAATTAGATAACCAGAGATAGGGAGGATTATTGCAGCCTTTTCTGATTATGAGGAGACCTTGGATGAGTGTTTCGATGGACTTCATCACTCACTTACTACGGGTGCAAGGGTATAATGTGATTATGTTCATTGTGGATCATTTTTCCAAGTATGTCATATCAATTCTAATGAAGATACCTTGTGGGGTCGAGAAGACTATTGAGCTATTATTCAAGTACATTGTGAAGTATTGGGGAGTCCCTTTGAGTATCATGTCTGACCAAGATCTACATTTTACAGGCATATTTTTGACCACTTTGTTCAAGTTTTTTAGGATAGAGTTGTTGCAGAGTTCGAGTTACCATCTGTAGATCAATGGCCATATTGAACGAATCAACGCACAGCTAGAGGAATACTTAAGACATTATGTGAGGGGTGATCAAAAAAATTGGTCTGAACTATGGGATGTGAATTAGTTTAGCTACAATTTGTAGAAGAGTTCCACAACTGGGTATAGTCCATTTGAGTTGGTCAATGGAAAGATGTGAGTTTCTCCACACATCACGTTACCAAGAGGATTTTTTAGGAGTCCACATAATAAGAGATTATCGACAACATGGGAGGATTGTTTGGAGTTAGCACAGGTGCACATGCATGATGAAGTAGGGAGAATGAAGAAATGGGCATATAAGGATAGGAGGGACGCACTCTTCGATGTTAGAGACATGGTTTTTCTGAGGATCACCAAATATCAGTTTCAGCCATCGAAAGGGACTGTAAGATCTTTGACGATGAAGTATGAAGGACCATTCCGGGTGAAGAATAGAGTTGGGGAAGTTGCTTATGAGTTGGAGCTACCTAACCACATGCATTTAAAACATCATATGATCCATATGATTCAGGTCAAGATATGTAGACTTGATGCACATCATCCTGAGAGGACAACACCACCGACAAGACCAGCCATGATTATGGGTAGAGCAAACTTAGTTCTAGAAAATATCCTAGATCTCAGAACTACATGAGTTAGGAGTGTCCTGAGGAGGGAGTTCTTTGTTCAGTTCAAGAATGCACTGGAGGAGAGTGGTTGGGAAACAAAGGATTCACTGTGGAGATGGAATAAGGAGATTGCAAAGTTTACTAAGGAGTTGGCATGGTCTATTGGATTGCTAAGGATGACAATGACTTGTGGTGGGGGAGGATGTGAGAACCCTGATTCAACATCGCCACCCTTGGGCGTGTCGTGCATCCATCCGGGTGCACATGAGTTATAGGGGCGAGTCACAGGTATGGGTGTGCCCAAGTGTGTGATAGGCATGCAGACATAGTGGAAGGCACGCTGGGCTTGGGTGGGTCGATGCCCTAAGCGACATGAGCCTTCGTATTAAACTTGGTGGAGTAGCATACATATATGACAGACTGCATGGTGGAATGATCATCAAACAACTGTAGTCACATGCCAGTCAAGCATTCGGTGGGTCGCAATGTGAGGGGACAAGACATGAGTGCAGTGTGTAGTGGGTAGACAAGTTTGGGTGTGATTATGCGCCCGCCCTATAGATAGACAGTATGCACTACAAGTTAGACGAGCGTGCAACATATTGGTTAGTCATGTCGTGGGAAGCTAAGTATGTGCTATTGGGTGACAGGAAGTACATGTTATGGATCAGGCGACTTGTGAATAGGATTTGGCTGAGTCCCTCCTGTAAAATATTATAAAATATCAGAATTTCATAATGAAAGATTAGTTTGATATATTTTTGTTGTTGTTTTGGCTTGTCAGTTTGGAATTGTTGTATTTGTATGTTATGTTATTTCACACATAACTAATAATGAAAGAAAAAACACATAATAATAATGTTGGAACGCGTAGTCTAGAAGATGGAAATGTTGGAAGGCGTAGTCCGAAAGATGAAAACAATACTAAGTATGGGAGTCTAGCTTGTGTCGCATGGTGCCCCAAATGATGGAACCAACTCTGGGGCATGAGAACGGGGATGACACACCAACCAGATCAAGGGATTAGTTGGTGAAGATAATATTTGATTTTGAAAGTAGCCATAAGTGGATAAATGTAATTATTCATTAGGGTCATAACAATCATTGTAATATAAATGTTCAACATGTTTCGAAAAGTAAATGATAGCTCTTTATATTAATAAAAAACACAACTACTCACTTGCACTCATAACTTCGATGTCTTTCCTTTTGGTGAGTCTCAATTCCTCAAACTACACTTCTGAAAGTCCATGGTAATATCTTAATTATTCAAATTTGAAGGATTTCTTATTCCCCATGTGGTATTGGAGCAATATTATGACCTACTTGGTTGGGGATGCAAATAACAAATTCAATGAAGCATTGCGGTTAAAATAATATAACATGAACAATATGATGGATTAAGTTTACTCTCATCTAATATAACAAGTGATGGAGGCAGCTGTAGTCCCTGCCAGTAAAAATGTAAAAGAATTAATGTGTATATTTTTTTAGTAGAATAACAGTATATTGCATAGCTTATACCAATACAAAATAGCAGTATTGCATCGCTTAGTCCAAGGAACATTTAAATCTATCTTCACACATTATTTTTGCAACATATAAGTCTCTCAGCTTATATCCAATCCAAAATTATTGACACTCTTGTTAATTTGTCAACTCAAAAATATGAAAGCACCAGGTACACAACCATGGCACACCCAAGCTTCAAATTAAATTAAAGCATGTGTTTCAAAGTTATTGTCTAATAAAGAAAAACCTTAGCAACAAAGATTTCATACAACTAAACTGATCGAAATATCAATGTTTTGCGATTAAAAATCAATCATTGAGTCAAACCAATATAACCAATGTTTACAACCACAATAATGAAACTTTGAAATTAAACAAGGGCATCTAATGCATGATTCTTTTGTGCATCATGCACGTTGTTCAGTTATTGTAGTGAGAGAAAAGGTAGAACTTCACAACATACTTGTCCAACACCAACGCCTCAGCATACATTTGCTTCAACATCTTGAAAAATATTTCGATTGAGTATTGGATATCGTCCACTTTTGTGAACTCCGAAAGGTACCTTTCCACCCCCTCCTAGTTTCTACCATCCACTTGAAAAGGTACCTTTCCATCACCTCCTAGTTTCCACTATGCATTGCATGATTGAAATACTTCATATTAAACAAGATTCAGTAAAAAAAAAAAAACGTCGAGCTGCCAACACTTCAACAATAACTTCTTAAATATATCCAGAGGCTTCAGCAAGATACAGGTGTAACGTATACCACTTGTCTATTCTACCATAAGTCAGCATGCATGTGAAAGTTTAGATAAGTCTCTCTCACTCGATGGAAAAAAGAGTTGATCATGCTCGACAAAAGAGTTAATCATGGTGGAGCATAATTTGACTGCAGCTCCAACAGATGAAACAATGGCCTCAGCTACAACAGAAACAATGGTAAAATCAATTTCCACCCCTCTACCCTATTTCTTATTTTCTCCAATTATACACACTGAAGGGGAGTGATTTCTTATTTTCTCCAATTATAAGGACTGAAGGGGAGTTCTTTAAGTCAAAACATTGTTGCATTATAATGGGTACGGCCAACCAGAATGATTGAAATCTGTTATCTTAGATAAAATGTGAACATAATTGAAAAGAAAGAGATGTAGCTCTCAGGTGTGGCCTGCACCTGGAGACTACACTCACAAAATAGAGAGATCACTCTCGTACACTCTATATCCTTCATCAATGAAAGATTACATCATTATTAGGAATTAGGAAGTTGCACCCAAACCCCTAAAATTTAGGAACTAATCCTAAACTAGGGAGAACGTTACAACAATGTAACCATTTTCTCCATTAATACAAAATAATATTAATTATTTTTAACTCTCCCCCTTAATGGAGAAAGGGTTCTCCTGGACTCCTAGCATCCTTCTAAACAATTCAAATTTCACATGTGCAAGTGGCTTTGTAAAAATATCAGCCAAATTGTCACAAGTTTTACAATATTCAACAGCAATTTCTTTTGACTGTATTTTCTCTCTAACAAAATGGAATTGAGTGTCTATATGTTTGGTGGTTTTGTGAAACACTGGATTGTATGCCAATTTAATGGTGCTCTGGTTGTCACTTTTGATGGAAGTGGGATTCTTCTGTTCTTTTCTTGCATCTTTGAGAAGCCTTCTCAACGAGATCGCTTCACACGTCACTGCACACAATGCTTGATACTCAGCTTCACACCATGACAAGGCTACAGTACTTTACTTCTTGTTGCTCCATGCTATGACCCCGGATCCTATGTTGAATGCGTAACCTGTGATGGACCTCCGATCATCCAAGTTACCTGCCCAGTCTGAATCTGAAAAACCTGCTAGAGTAACATCAGATGCGTCAGTGTACAAAATACCATAATTAACAGTACCACAAAGATACCTCAACACGCTTCTTGCTGCTACCCAATGACTTTCAAGCGGTTTCGACATGAATTGGCTCAACACACTAACAGAGTATGCCAAGTCAGGTCTGGTTGTGGTAAGATATATCAAGCTGCCAACCAGCTGTCTGTACATTGTAGCATCAACCTCTTTAGTGCCATCGTCACTGATCAATTTCATATTCTGCTGCAAAGGTGTCGCTGCTGATCTACACTGATCCATACCAAACTTTTCCAACAGATTTCTGGCATACTTCCCTTGGGTAAGAAAAGTTTGCCTATTATCTTTGCATACTTCTAATCCCAGACAGTTGTGAAGGCTTTTGATATCTTTCATCTCAAAAACTTGTGCCATAATCCTTTTGATTCCTCTGATTAAATCATCTGCATTTCCTGTTATAATCATGTCATCCACATACAAAGAAATCAAAATAATCTGCCCCTGATTATTGTACTTGGTATACAAATTTGGGTCATTTAAACTTCTATGGAAACCATGCTCTACAAAGAAAGAATCAACCTTTTCGTACCAAGACCTCGGTGCTTTCTCTAAACCATATAAAGCCTTTTTCAATTTGCAAACAAGATGTTCTTGCCCCTGTTTTACAAATCCTTTTGGCTGTACTAAGTAAATTTCCTCTTTTAAATCACCATTTAAAAATGCAGATTTAACATCAAGCTGGTGTAATTCCCAATTACATTTAGTAGCTAAAGCAATAAGCATTCTGATTGTATTTAACTTTGCTACAGGTGCAAAAGTATCATCAAAATCTATACCTTTCTGCTGTGAATATCCTTTTGCAACCAGCCTAGCTTTTAATTTCTCTATACTTCCGTCTGCATTCACTTTTGGTTTAAACAACCATTTACATCCTATGGGTGTTTTATTCTTAGGCAACTCAACTAAATCCCAAGTATCATTTCTAAGAATTGATTCCATCTCTCCATTCATTGCAGCTCTCCATTCCTTAAATTGACTAGCTTCTTTGTAATTAGAGGCTTCTACAATGTTCAAAACCTTTGACATCAAAGCATAGTTTCTCAATTTTAATGGTAATTGAGTCTTCCTACCTGATCTCCTTGGTAGGGGACTCACCTCAAATTTGTTTTCTTCTGCTATAATTGGGCTTGCATTATCACCTTATTGATATTCTTCTTTTTGCTCTTCTTTCTGCTCTTGCTCTCTTTCATCCTCGCTGCTTTCTTCCAACAACAATGGAATGTGTCAATCATCACCAACGCCATCTTTCCCTTCCTGTAACTATTAATGAAACACTACATCCCTGCTTGCAAATGTCTTACGAGAATCAGGATTGAATAATTTATATGCTTTAAATTCTGTGCCATAACCAACAAAGATGCATCTAACTGCTTTAGGGTCTAATTTCTTCCTATCAGCTTTGGGTATATGGGCAAATGCTTTTGAGCCAAATACTCTTAGATGATTTACTGCTGGTTTAAATCCATATAGAGCTTCAAAAGGGGTTTTGAAGCCAAGATACCTGGTAGGACTTCTATTCTTCAAATATACAGCAGTGTTGATAGCCTCTGCCCAAAAACTATTAGACAGACCCTTACCTTGTAGCATGCTCCTTGCGCACTCCACCAAGGTTTTGTTTTTGCGCTCTGCAACTCCATTCTGCTATGGTGTGTGTGGCACTGTATACTGCTGAACAATCTCGTGAGATTTTCAGAATTTCATGAATTCCCTTAGCTTGTATTCTCCCCCTTGATCAGATCGGAGAATTTTTATACTCTTACCAAACTGTTTTTCCACCAAGGTTTTAAATTCTATAAAGCACTGGAAAGTCTGACTTTTGTTGTTCAAAAAATAAACCCATGAATATCTAGTGCAGTCATCAATAAATAATAGAAAATAATATGCTCCTCCTAGTGGCCTTGTCTGCATAGGTCTGCATACATCAGTGTGCACTAGTTCTAAAATATTTGTTTCCTTCCTCCTATCATGCACAGGAAACTGTTCTCTATGCATTTTTCCTAAGGCACAACCATCATAATTTAACTGAATATTACGAAAGATAGGGAGTCCCTCAACCATACCTTTCTTCTGCAATAGCATGAGGTCCTGCAAATTCAAATGACCAAACCTCTGATGCCAAAGCTGTTCGGCTGTTGATCCTCCTACAATCATGGCTTGCTTTGGTATACTTTTTGCATCGAGTCTGTATAGGCTTCCAACTCGCATGCCTGTTGCAACTATTTCATTCCTGCAATCCTTTATCACACAATGAGTCTTGAAGAACTCGATTTGCATATCTTGATCAGCCATCAAGGATACAGGTATCAGATTTTTCTTAATTTCAGGTACATATAAAACATTTGTAAGGTGACTAATTTTTCCATTTGGTAACTTAACTGAAATCACCCCATAACCTTTAATCTCGTATCCACTATCATCTCCTAGATATATTTTTAATCCATTTATACTTTCTTCAAGACTATCAAAAAATTCCTTTTTACCTGTCATGTGAGAGGATGCTCTGGAATCGACATACCAAATATCGTCCTCATTAGATGCTGAAAGGGCATAGTCGACTGTGAACAGTCGAATTCATGACTGAAGTCTTCTTCTTCAACAAAGTATCCTCTGTGCTTTACATTTGCCTGCCTCCTCTTTGCATCATCAGCCTGCTTCTTATAACATTCACTCTGTATATGACCCTTCTTTCCACAATAATAATATTTCTTTTCAGAATGATTTGCAAGCATACCTTTATGAGAATGTGAATTCTTATGTGATGTTCCTCCTTTCTGCTTTGATTGCTGTTGTGACTGCTTTCCTTTGAATGATCGTCATTTCGCCATCAGTGCAAGATCATCACTCTGGGGGTTCAAGTTCTGCCGCTGCTCCTCCTCTTGCTGCAAGATCCGTGTGAAATCATCAAATGTGGGCGCTTTCTCCCTTGCCGACAATCCAGTGATGAACGTTTGAAATTCATCTCGCATCTCGTTCATTGTGATTGCGACAAGATCTTCATCAGAGACCGTCACTCCGATGGCCCCCAATCCGTCTTTCACATCTTTAATTCGCACAACAAATGCAGTAGCAGTCTCCCTTTCGTCCATCCTCATTGAAAATAACTTGCTTTTAAGTGCCAAGACTCGACTTGTGTTCTGGGTCTGATACAGATTTTTTATTTTCGTCCAGATGTCCGCAGACGTTTTACAGTCTCTCATGTGTGCAATAACGTTCCCCTTCACAGACATCTTCAACAAGACTTTGGCCTTGTTCTCTCGTTTTTTCCAATCTTGCTCCTGTGGCCCTGCGTTCGGCTTCTGCTCATCGCCTGTAACTATGGACCAAGAATTCTCACCCTCAAGCAAGGTCTGGATCTTAAACATCCAATTCGTGAAGTTAGATCCATCAAGTTTACCAGACTCGTTAAGGTAAGATTCCATCATATTACTCATTCTAACAAAATCCACAAAATAAATCTACCCAACAACAAAACTGTCAGAACGATCTGTCACCTCTGCCACCGATCTACAGTGTCTGGCAATGCCGCTCCAATGAGCAAATTCAGCGTTTTCAATACGACCGAAGAATTGATCTGATCAAAATTGATCCGATCTGCCTCTCCCGAATAGATCTGCAACTTCGCTGATCTGCACCCCTTGCAAACCGCCAAATGAAGTTGAGGCTTCCTGCAGATCCCCTTGAAGGAAGATTGGTGCGTCCTCCTGTGTATCGGCGCTTTCCCGAGCGAAAAGTCTGCGCCAATTAAAAACCGCTTAGAGTAATTTTGTTGGCGCGATTAATCCGTAAAATTCCGCCCCAATCAGGTGTTCTGGCACGATTGATTCGTAAACAATCGCGCCAATTCCCCCTCCTGGCGCTACTGTCACCGCGAAAAGCGCGCCAATCTCCTTTCTACTCAGAGAAAAAAAAAAAAAATCCGAGTCCGAGCGAGGTGTTCTGCATTCCACCTGCTCAATTGAGCACAAAGTTCTTGTATATACACGGCCACAAAGGCACTTCAAGCCACACAGACAATTCTACCACATAGGCAAGCTAGCTACAAAGGCACTTCAGCCACAAAGGTGATAAAAGATCAGGCTCACCCAATCTAAGCTCTGATACCAAGATAAAATGTGAAGAGAATTGAAAAGAAAGAGATGTAGCTCTGAGGTGTGGCCCACACCGAGACTACACTCACAAAACAGAGAGATCACTCTCGTACACTCTCTATATCCTTCATCGATGAAAGATTATATCATTAAATACAATACTAAGAATTAGGAAGTTGCACCCAAACCCCTAAACTTTAAGAACTAATCAATTATGGAGAATGTTACAACAGTGTAACCATTTTCTCGATTAATACAAAATAATATTTATTATTTTTAACTATATTATCAATTAATCTGTTGTATAATCCAGTATGTCGAAGTCTGTAAAAGGAGTGGTTGTCTCTACCTTAGCTATTACTATGAGAAGCCTTAGAGGAATTCATTATTATATATGTAAGCCGAGAAAGGACGGGTTAGGGTCTGAATGGCTGATTGTTGTTTGTTATTAGGTGTGTTTCCCTGCTTCATTCGCTTCCGTGGAGTACGAGACCGACAAATCTTGCCAGAGCAGCAACAGAGTGAATGTAACAATAAAAAAATAAGTAGGCGGCGATCAAAAAGGATATAGGTGGTCGGGAAAGTGAGAGAAACCGTTGTTGCAATGTTGTGGTTATGCGCAACCAGAGCCATGGAACACTAACTCTGTTTTATAATTAAACCAACACGTCATGCGCGACGTCGAGCATGTATCAGAAAGGCGCACCACAGTGTTCCGTGGAGTCGGACGAGGCGTCAGAAGGGACACATTATGGTTATTGCTGGGGAACTTGTCCGCGAGCAACAACAAGGATCACGGTGTCGGGGTCGCACACCACAACATTCCCTGGAGCCGGACGAGGCATTGGAAGGGACACATTATGATTATCGTTGGGGAAGCTCGAGTTCTACTGCTGCCTTGAACTTTGCCGCCAACAACAGCAAGGATCACGGTCTCGGGGACGAGTTGAGAGTAGGTTCAAGCAGGGAAGGGACGCTGTAGTGAGAATTGTAAATCAGGCCAATGCAACCCACTATTAACTGGCTCCCTTCGAGCTGAGATACATCTAGAGTCTTCTTCTGAGATACATCTAGAGTCTTCCTCTTAAGACTTCTGCACTGGCGCATTTTACAATAGCCCAGACATGTTTTACGATACCAAAACAGCATGTAGCCAAGTGAAAATTCCATTGGAAGGACATTTCTTACTGAGAAAACTTTGCATATAAAGGGCAGTGCATCACCTTAAAAAACTTACTTTGGTCATCAGGAAAAGTTTGGTTATAAAATGCAGCGCAAGAGAAGAAACTTTGGATATAAAGGAAACTTTCGATATAAAAAAAAATGCCCCTTTCGATATGAATGGTCACTTTCAATATAAATGAAACTTTCGATATAGAAAAAAGTGCCCAACCTTTCTTCATCAAGAAACTTCGGATATAAAAAAAACTGTCCAACCTTCCTGCATAGAGACACGTGAAGTTTCGAATAAAAAGTCGAATCTTTACATAGCCAATAACTTTGATTAAAATTTCAATGAATACATATTCTCCACATAAAACTTTTGAAACTTTGGTTAAAGGGTGAAAAGGAAGAAAAAAAAATAGTAAAAAAATAAATTAATTATAATAACATATTCAACCAAATGGGAACAAAACTAGAAACTGGGATTGGAACCCCTGAGCCAATTAAACAAAATGGGAACAAAACTGGAGATAGGCTAATACATATCTTTGTGTTAATTTATAGATATAAGGACCGACTCATTAATTTTTTTTTCAATGAATTACTAGAACTGCTCTCAACCTGTGATGTGAGTACTCAATGCTTGGCATTTGCCTTTTATTTCTGTGCGGCTTGATTTATGATTAGAATGATAATTAGATGGCGTTCTCCTGCTTATGAGGTAACTAGACTGGTGGGTAAAACAACATTCACACTAGGCTGGGTTTTATCCTTCACACTCCTCATTTACACTTGAATATCTAGCTCATAGCTCATTTTTGTCAATATATGAAGCATTACCTTTAATAATAATAATAATAATTTATCATTACCTAATAATAATAATAAAATTTTCCATGCGACACTCTTAAGGACAAAGCTTGCTATGATAATTTGTCTAATGCATTGCGATAATCTCGCTTACGTAGAGCAAACTGCAGATGGAAGGGGAGTATGGGGTACCATCAACTTCTAAATCAAGCTAACACCATTTTTTTTTGTTATCTATGACTGATGATTCATTTTCTTTTCCATTGTCATTGTGACCTGAGTCTTAAGCCCAATTATTTGACCCTAATAAGAATTACTTACGATTCCCTTCAATATTTCCTGATATCTTGGTAATCTCTTTTCACATAAATCAATGTGATAACGTCAACATTGGACTCTTTATAGAAACATGTACAGATAGAAGCTAATTACACCTTTTATTACTGTTTGAAAATTACCATGCCTATATTATAAACCATGGCTAGTTTAGGTACATTATTTCTTGTCATTTGGTTACGGAAACTTAAGAAGCCCTCCTAAGAAAAACACCCCAAGTAGCACTGAGAAAGAGATACTAGGAGGTCATGATAAGGATTGGAAATTAGGACAACCAAACTTGATGGACATAACGAATTTTAATAAATGAAACTTTAATGGAAGCAGAGATCCTCAATATCTACATCTAAATATATGAACAATCTAGATAAATTTTGCATTTAATGTTTCCGCTCCGTATTATATGTACCAAGAGGTTTCTGCTACATTGATTTAGATGTCGATCTGAACCATTCAACTTTATTTTTCTCCATCAATTTAGATGTATAATTTATTTATAAATTTCACGGCATTATAAATTAAAAAAAATAATAATTAAACTACTCCTCAAAATCGAGCCAGTTTGCCTTCACTGCTAATAATGCAGGGCAAAAAATTCCATGATTCTACCATGGATTTTAGCAACAAAGATTATCTCACAAATAAATTGTAAGAGAAAATATTGTGGAGAGATTCACTCAAAACAATTTATATATTACTCACAAAGCCAAATTACAAGACACATATAGATTCCAAATAGGAGAATATTGTTGAGAAAATTTCTCAACAAAACTCCAACAACCAACAACCCAATCCTACCTATATACTAATGTAAGCATTATTCCAAGTCTCCCTTTAATGCTTACATTACATCATTACAAAGATTAATACAGAAAACACAAATTATAGTTCACATATAGTCACATCTATCTCACTTGTCTAATCTCCATTCTGAAGTCTCCTAGACAAGGCTCTTTTCACCGCCACAATCTTCAAGTTTCCCTTTCAACTCATTTAAGACATAATTGCCTCTAACCATATTTGATAAAAATTGTATAATTGACACTTCTTAATTTTTCGAAGGAAAATTTAGACACCGGACCACCCTATGGATAAAATCTCATCTATCAAAATACAACGAACTACACTTTCTGATAGTTGTATAAATGAGTTGTAGAATTACTGGGCATATTCAACAATCAATTATGCAAATGAATTTTCTGCATACAAGGATCTCATAACATAACATCTAACTGATGCTCTTGAAGCCTGGAGCACAAGAAGACCATTAACATATAACAAATTTACACAATTAAATTAGTGATTCATTCTGGGCACCTAAAAACTTAGAAAAGCACTAGTTTAATTAGTTTTATCTATTCATCCATTGGTTGTGTATTTTTAATTTACAAACCAAAAATATAAAAATACAAACTCAACGCGAAACAAGTTCCCCGGTTGGAAAATCACTGCATAACGCTGAGCAAATAAAGTTTCCCATTCCTTATGAGGAGCTGAATGGTTCTTAAACTCCACCATGTCCAATGCGGCCACATCATGCCTTTATACTGGATTCCTTCAACTTAGGTGAACCAATACTACCAACATTCACATGATGAATCCAAAGGCTTTGCTTCTAATTCTTGGAAGACAACATGTTTATCAGGCGATCCTTTAATGTGGGGATTACGGACGCGATAAAATATTCTAACTTCTCAATGGATGCATCTCGTAAACAAAATTATAAAATTCCTTGACACGGTTCTTCTTGGAAACGACTTGACACATCGTTTTCCAAATTTTGGGATTGGAACAATATTGTAAATCTCGCTCTCGCAAACAACTCAACACAGTGTTTTCCAAAATTTGCGATTGGAACAAGATTGCAAATCTCGCTCTTGCAAACAACTCGGAACAATGTTTTCCACATGTTCTCGAACACTTGCTGTTTCGATGACTACCTGATCCTCCATAATAGATCGAGCAGATCCCAATGCAATCCAATTTACCGAGAATCTGACCGCATGCACAGGTCGATTCTCATTGCTCCACGCACAACGATGCAGCTCTCTTTATGCATCTATGCAGTTTTACACGACAAAGTATTGCAGCAGCCACGCCAGTACTCTCGGTAGATGGAAAATATGTTCAATTCTCCATAATCAAGTTGTTCGTGCTTCCTCATACACTGATCGTTGGCTCTGCCTGAGATCATATATTGTTGGATTTAGAGACGTCTAATTACAAATATTAAGTTGGACATACGTGCATTGTGATTATAATGTCAAATACTGTCAGCGAGATTACATTTATGTAATGATTAAAATATGCCAAATAATGTGATTAATTAAATTATGGCATCATACGTATTTAAATAAGGATTTGGATACAAATACATATAGAATAATGTTAATCAATTACAATTGTTAATGGACCGATTATAATTGATTAAAAATTATAGCAGTAAAAAAATTTGAGCTAAATAAGGAAATCATATTGATTGATTGATTGATTGATTGATTGATTTCAAAATCTGAAATTTCAGATTTCTTGACAGACTTGTTTCAGCTAAATTTTAGGATGCCCTAGGATTGGGGTTTTGCACTGCTATAAAAGGGCTGAGTCTCCAAGGCTTGCTATCACTCAGAAAAATTGTCTGCTCCATTGAAGACTAGGTACTCTGTCATTTAGGATAGCCAGAGAAAAGGATTGCAAGTTCTTGGAAGGATTCAAGAGCCAACAACTCAAGTCAATACCAGGAGCCCTTGAAGATGGAAAGTAAGTTCCGCTGTGCATTGATTTTGATTTCTTACAAAGAAGTAGATCTTGGTTAAGGGTTTAAAGTAATTAGGAAAACCCATAATGTAAATCCATCAATTGGTATCAGAGCCTAGCTTCATGTAAGAACTGTCTCTCCCGATAATTTCTTTGAAGAGAAATTATTATTTCAGGGTTTGTATTAAAATAGACCCTTCGCTGTTTTTCTGTCTTCATCTGGGCGAGATACTGAGTGACTGAAAATCCAAGTCGGCGATTTGTCTTCATCCTTAGGTTTGTAACGCACTGAGTCTGTGAACTTTAGCGTTGTGTTGGAAAGACTTCCTCCTATTCTTACTGCCAACCTGCTGGAATTGTTTGACTATGGGAGTCTCATGAGGAACGCCCGCTCTGTTTACAATTCTCATTTCATATCAAAGTCAAAATTTAAATTTGGGGTTTAGTTGCCATGTTTGAAGTGTGGAGTGTCACACGGATAGGAAAGATCTTAAATTATTAAACTCGGCATTTATTTTTATGATTCAATTTGTTACTGCTGCCTTGGAAGAGCCATAACCAGGTTATGCCATCATGCCACGTTTTGGGTAGTATTTGCTTTGTGAGCTGCGTATATTCTTCATGGAGCAGTAAATATATCTTTAAGAACTTTGATAATAATTAATACTGGAAAGTTATTTTTTTTTCATTATTTCAAAAGGAAGACAATTCTGAAGCGCATTACAGATAACTCAGTATTAAAGTTGGATGGATACAAGGGTGTGGTTGCAACTTCGGTCTAAGAAACACTTTGAAATACAGTTGACCTGGCTATTTGTTATACTATAGACGATCAACCTCTTCAACATCTCATTATTCATTTCGGTGATTATGATTATAATTAATGATAAATTAGTTGCTTCATGCATTCCTCGTTGCATTCATGAAGTTTTTCGTTGCATCAATGGCCTATTTACGTCGCTGTCTGCAGCGGTGGAACTGCACATAAGGCTATTGACAGTGAACACCTATGGCAGATTCAGGCCCCAATTGCTTCTTACTTTCTTTTTATGCATACAGTATACCCCATTTTTCGACAAAGCTTAAGAAAGATGCCAAGAAGAAAGCACCTGTATCTTGAATCACCTAAAGCGTGTTGATTGACAATGTAATATAATAAATCTAGCTGAGTCGTGGCATGTTTATATAGTACATAGGCCCCACAGTTCATGATGGAAACTCATTCAGATCTCTTTTGGCGGTATCCAGTTAAATTTCTTTCATGTTCTCATTTCCACAGCTCGCATTTTAGTTGTTAAGGGCTTTAGTACTTGCAAGGCTAAGTTCATAAATCAATTAATGCCACTTCAAACAACCCACATATGGAAGTTTTTTCTTTTCTTTTAGCTCATTCTGCACAGAGATATTTTATTGCAGCTAAAATACTTTAGCGATTTGTAAGGAATCATTTGTTGTATTTCTGTCAGTGTAGAGTTGAATTTACTATGGAAGACGCTTTATCTAATTCCGTACAATGAAATTTACCATGATTGTAATTTAGGTTATAATAATTATAATTACTATAATTACTATAATTACTATGCTATATTTAGGCTAATTATTAGGATTTAGATATTATTTAAAATTGGTATTAACACAAATTAAAGGGTGTAATACTGAATTCTAAATTGATCACAATTATGGCATAAAAATTTGTATTAACGTTAATTACTGATATAATACCAAATTCAGATTTTATCACAATAATGCTAATTATGGCATAAAATTTGTATTAACGTTAATTATTGATATAATACTAAATTCGGATTTTATCACAATGATGCTAATCATGGCAACCATAAAATTATTTAGTATTCTCTAAATAAATTATTGAAGCATTTCTAAAAGGTAATCATTGTAGAAACTGCTAAAGTTTTACTAAAACCTAATAATTATTTTTTATGAATATAGTTGACATATTAAATTTAAAAGTGTTATAAGATACTGTATTCTATATAGGACGAGTAGATTCTATAGGTACGTGCTAGATTAGGTTTTAGACATAATTTTTGAATCTAACTAAAGACAGTGTTTGGTATACATGTGTTGTTTTCGCATGAGTCAAGCATTGATGTTCGCAAACGAACCGCTCTCTGTAAGACGATTGCAAGGATGACTCATGACAAGTTGAAGTAACGTGCTGGCAATGGACGTGGGTGTTAGCTTTCCCAAAGGAGGGTTGGCGCCTGCTAAGTTGTTTGGTGCATAAGGGTTGCCTGAAGGTAATGATTGCACCCAAAGGTGTTTCATTACTGAATGGTGTTTTGGCTAAAGTTTTAATTGAGCAAATAGTTTTACACATGCCTTTAGATAGATTTTAGAATTATGATTAAATCGTGATGCATCGTATCTAAATTATTTCCTTGTTCTTGAATTTTTCAGATCCAAACATAATGTTAAGTCTAAGTCAGATTAAGCCCCTCATGGGGAACAATTTCAAACAGTGGGAGGAAAAGCTGAAATTAGTCTTAGGGATCATGCAATTGGACACAGCACTGAGATTTGATCGCCCCAAGCCTAATAAAGAGAGTGAGGTAACTCCTCAAGAGAAGGCTGATATTGCTAGATGGGAGCATTCAGATCGCATGTGCATAATGGTGATGAAGCAAACGATCCATGAGACTTTTCGAGGCATCATACCTGATACAGAGATAGGCGCTATTGAATACCTTAAGGCCCTTGAAGAAAAATTCACAAAGAGTAAAAAGACTGATGTGAGTACACTCTTTGTGAAGTTGGCAACAATAAAATACAAGGGAAAAGAAGGGGTTAGGGAGCATGTTATTGAGATGACAAGACTTCAACGTGCCTTGAAAGGGCATAATTATGACATCTCTGATGAGGTTCTCATTGAGTTCATTTTTCTGTCTCTCCCGTCTAACTTTAGTCAATTCAAGATGACTTATAATTGTCAAAAAGAGACGTGGACATTACCTGAGTTTGAGGCTCGGTTGGTGCAGGAGGAAGAGAGACAGAAAATGACTAAGGGAGAAAGTGCTCATGTAGTAACATCTAATCCTAAGGGTAAAGGCAAGAAGCGCAAGTTTACTGCCAAGGAAAAGGGACCTACCAAGGTAGCTGCAAACAATGCCGCGCAGAAAAGCAAGAAGGAAGATACTGCTGCGAAAGCAGGAGAAAGGAACTGTTTTTTCTGCAAAGCGCCAGGAGATACAAAGAAATTCTGCACCAACTATCATGCATGGTTGGCAAAGAAAGGTATGTCTCTTGCTTTGGTTTGTTCTGAAGTTAATTTAAGTTCTGTATCTAGATATACTTGGTGGATAGATTCAGGTGCAACGACTAACATCAGTATGTCACTGCAGGGTTGCCTAAGCCATCGCAAGCCAAGTGAGGCAGAGCGCTACGTTTACGTAGGAAATGGCAATAAAGTAGAAGTGGAAAGCATAGGAAAATTTAGATTATTATGTAAGACAGGATTTTATTTAAGTTTTGATGCTTTAGTGGTTCCATATTTCAGAAGGAACCTAATTTCTATATCTTATTTGGACAAAAATGGTTATGTATGTTCATTTGGTAATGGAAATTTCAGTTTGTGTCAAGATTCTAAGCTTCTTGCTTCTGGTATCCTGTCTTCTTATGATAATCTTTATTTTCTAGATATAGACACTTCACATTCAGAGGCACTGCATATAGATAATAGAAAACGTAAATTAACTTGCGAGAAATCTGCAACATTATGGCACAAGCGATTAGGACATATCTCTATGAAAAGGATAGAACGTCTTGTGTCTAATGAAATTCTCCAACCTTTAGATTTTACAAACTTAAGTGATTGTGTAAATTGTATAAAGGGAAAACAAACTAATAAACGTAAGTATGATGCAAAAAGGTGTAATGATGTCTTAGAATTGATTCATACGGATATCTGTGGTCCTTTTCCAAAGGCTACAAGAAATGGTGACCGTTACTTTATCACATTCATAGATGATTATTCAAGGTATGGTCATATTTACTTAATAAAAGAAAAGGCGGAAGCATTAGACGTGTTCATAAAGTTCAAAACAGAAGTTGAGTTACAACTTAACAAACGTATAAAGTCCATTCGTTCTGATCGTGGTGGTGAATACTACGGTCGTTATGATGGATCAGGAGAACAGCGTCAAGGTCCCTTTGCAAAATACTTAGAGGAATGCGGAATTGTGCCTCAGTATACGTTGCCAGGTTCGCCTGCAATGAATGGTGTTGCTGAGCGACGAAATCGCACCCTTAAAGACATGGTGAGAAGTATGATTGCTCGTACAACTCTACCTGAGAATTTGTGGGGAGAAGCCTTAAAGACTGCAACATACATACTTAATAGAGTGCCCACTAAAGCAGCTAACAAGACCCCTTACGAGTTATGGGTTGGGCGCAAGCCTAGCTTGAATCATTTGAGAGTTTGGGGATGTCCATGTGAAGCTAGGCCTTATAAGCCAAGCAAAAAGAAACTGGACGAAAGAACCGTTAGTTGTTACTTTATAGGCTATTCTGAACGATCTAGGGGGTTCAAATTCTATAATCCAACAGAACATACAGTTTTCGAGTCAGGAAGTGCAAAATTTTTTGAGGATAATGAGTTTGTGGGGGGAGATATGACAAAAGATAGTATTTTTGAAGAAGAAGAGACGAATGCAAATGAGACTATGGACCAAAGTCCTAGTTTTGTTCAAATTCCGATTGCGTTTAGAAATACATCTTTTGACAATGTGCAAACTTCATCATCCCAAACAACTCAGTTAGAAACTCAACAGGGAATAGAGAACACAAATGGACCTGAACCCAACCCAAACCCTCACATTGACATGACAAATGTTGATGGCCTAGGGCCTGTGGGAGAGTCAGAAGTTGGTAATGATGTTCTTCCTCCTGTTGAAGATCAAGTTGTAAATGAACCTCAAGAAAATCTAGAGCCTGTGCCAATTAGGAGATCTACTAGAGAGAAAATATATACACAATCAAAGGATTATGCATATCTTCAAGAACATGAGTTTGACATTGGCATGTTTGAAAATGATCCTGTTAATATCAAACAAGCCGTGGAAAGCTCTAACTCTCAAATGTGGATTAATGCCATGAATGAAGAGATGAAATCTATGTATGACAATGACGTTTGGGATATCGTTCCATTGCCTAAAGACAAGAAACCTGTTGGTTGCAAATGGATATTTAAGACTAAGCGGGATTCTAAAGGCAATGTTGAAAAATACAAGGCACGTCTTGTTGCGAAAGGTTTCACACAGAAAGAAGGCATTGATTATAAAGAGACTTTCTCTCCAGTTTCATCGAAAGACTCTTTAAGGATTATATTGGCGCTTGTAGCACATTATGATTTAGAACTTCATCAGATGGATGTAAAGACGGCGTTTCTCAATGGTGACATTGATGAAACGATCTATATGAAGCAGCTAGAAAACTTTGTATCAGGTGATGCAGGGTCTATGGTTTGCAGACTTAAGAAATCTATCTATGGGCTAAAACAAGCATCTCGACAATGGTATTATAAGTTTCACCAAGTTATTAGCTCATTTGGTTTTGAGTCTAACATAGTAGATGAATGTATATACCTTAAGTTCTGTGGGAGTAAATTTATTTTCTTGGTTTTATATGTAGATGACATATTGCTTGCCAGTAACAACAAGGACATGTTGCATCAAACTAAGAATTTTTTATTTAAGAACTTTGAAATGAAAGATCTTGGTGATGCATCATTTGTTCTAGGGATTGAAATACTTAGAGATAGATCTCAAGGTATTCTGAGGTTATCCCAGAGGAACTATATCGATAAGATTCTAACAAGATTTGGCATGCAAAACAGCAAACCAGGAGATACCCCTATATCAAAAGGAGATAAGTTTAGTCAAAAACAATGTCCCCAAACTGACTTAGATAAAAACCTCATGAAAGATATTCCCTATGCCTCAGCCGTGGGTAGCATCATGTATGCACAAGTATGCATGCGTCCGGATATTGCGTTCATTACCGGAATGCTAGGGAGATATTTGAGTAACCCAGGTATGGAACACTGGAAGGCAGCCAAGCGAGTGTTGAGATACCTAAAGAGAACAAGGGACTATATGCTCACATATCGGAGATCGGAACAGCTCGAGGTCATTGGATACACCGATTCTGATTTTGGAGGATGTGTCGACAGCATGAAGTCAACATCAAGATACATCTTTATGATGGCAGGTGGCGCTGTGTCATGGAAGAGCGCTAAACAGTCATTGGTAGCCTCCTCCACTATGGCAGCTGAATTTGTTGCATGTTTTGAAGAATCTAATCATGGCGTATGGCTGAAGACCTTCGTCACAAGTCTGAAAATTGTGGATTCTATTCAGAAACCACTCAAATTATTATGTGACAACAATTCAGCAGTGTTATACGCAACCAACAACCGAAGTTCGTCAAAGTCGAAGTACATTGACATTAAGTTTTTGGTTGTAAAAGAGAGAGTGCAGAATAATGAATTATGTATAAAACACATAGGTACAGACTCCATGATTGCGGATCCTCTTACTAAAGGATTACCACCCAAGAAGTTTCACCAACATGTTGCTTGTATGGGTGTAATATCTGTTTAGGATAATTAGAAAAAAAATGTGGGAGTCTGAATATGTTTTAAGTTCTGTTTTTTGATGTTCTATGTAATGCAATTGTAAACAATTTTGATGATATATACAAGTTGCATTCAGTTTCAGTCTCATTATTTCTTTCTTTAAAGTTTAAATTTTTGGCCTCGTAAAGTAAAGTAAAGGTGACTCAATTAGAAATAGGCACGTCTAATCACACTTGCGTGAAATTTCTAAACTATATGTCCAAATCAGATTCATGTCATTCAGTTATGTTGGCAGCGTGATTTATGTCAGTTTAGTTGCGAATAAATGTGACAAATGCCGCTTAAGTCCTTTGTTAGCATAATTGATGGACGGAATTGTTTAAGAAATACGATAAGTAAAGACAGAAAAGTTGCATGCAATAAAGTTAAGGATATATAATCAAAAGGTTGCACTTGTCCATGTGGGAGATTGTTGGATTTAGAGACGTCTAATTACAAATATTAAGTTGGACATACGTGCATTGTGATTATAATGTCAAATACTGTCAGCGAGATTACATTTATGTAATGATTAAAATATGCCAAATAGTGTGATTAATTAAATTATGGCATCATACGTATTTAAATAAGGATTTGGATAAAAATACATATAGAATAATGTTAATCAATTACAATTGTTAATGGACCGATTATAATTGATTAAAAATTATAGCAGTAAAAAAATTTGAGCTGAATAAGGAAATCAGATTGATTGATTGATTGATTGATTTCAAAATCTGAAATTTCAGATTTCTTGACAGACTTGTTTCAGCTAAATTTTAGGATGCCCTAGGATTGGGGTTTTGCACTGCTATAAAAGGGCTGAGTCTCCAAGGCTTGCTATCACTCAGAAAAATTGTCTGCTCCATTGAAGACTAGGTAATCTGTCATTTAGGATAGCCAGAGAAAAGGATTGCAAGTTCTTGGAAGGATTCAAGAGCCAACAACTCAAGTCAATACCAGGAGCCCTTGAAGATGGAAAGTAAGTTCCGCTGTGCATTGATTTTGATTTCTTACAAAGAAGTAGATCTTGGTTAAGGGTTTAAAGTAATTAGGAAAAGCCATAATGTAAATCCATCATATATTACAAACATAGATCAGCAGGTCCTCCATCTGCAGCTGGAAATACTCTATTCCGGTGGGTGGGTGAGTTGTCGTACTGTGAATCTGAGAGACGAAGACTTTGTATCAGCCAATCCAGGATATTACCATGACCCTTTTTACTTAAAGCATTTAAGTCCGTCACTGACAACGATCATACACAAACACACCTACACTGCGCTATGTACAAAAAAGACAAAACCTAGGATCTTTTCTATTTGTTTGTCCCTCGATGCAGGGCTCTGATAAAAAAAAATAAAAAAGGGAGGAGTAAATATTGTGGGTAGATTGAGTCCAAATAATTTGTATATTATTTACAAAGCTAAATTACAAGTTATATAAATAAGGGATTTTAAAGAAAGAGAATATTATTAAGAAAAATTTTCAACAAAACTCCAACAATCCACAACAAAATCCCACTTATATACCAATGTAAACATTATTCCAAATATCTCATCATAACAAAGATAATTTTGCTTTATTAGGTAAAAGATTTCATGATCATAAGCCCACTGGAAGGTTTTCCAATGGAAAACTGGCAACATATTTTGTTAGTAAGTTCATGAAAACCCAATGCCCATAAATAGAAACAATGTTATATATGTGCCTAGCGATTTTCGAGTAATAACCATAAATATATTTTCACATTCACCGCTTTGAGAACCAGCACTGAGTAACCAGGACATTGTCAGGAACGTAAGCTTTTCTTCAACATGATCAAGCTATGACAATCTCATGGCCGACCTTACTATATAATTAGACATTTATCTCACGATTACAGATTTGGTCTGAAATAAGAATAAAGCAAAATTAATGGTTGAATTTGTTCAGTACTCACGAGATACACATATCTATAGTCAAAATAAACTTAAGTTATATTAACAAGTCTTCTTTGATCCCAACAGTAAGTGGTTCGTGAATCCTTGATGTAAATATTCATAACAAACCACCGTAACAAGTCAAGGAAATAATCAATGGAAACAAAGGGCCAGATTTCGTGTTGATCATAATTCCAACCGAGTACCAAAGTAATTGCTCAATTCAATTTGAAATATAAAGCTTTAATGATGTGCAGGTCTAGCAAACGCTTTTGGTAGGAAGAGATGTACTTTGGATGCATTTACGTATCATTTTATTAACTATCAATCAAAGAGTGTTATTGAACTTGTGAGCTTGAAGTTGCTGTTTGAGATAAATTGCTTTGTCTGTATTACTATATTACACTTAATCCATAAAATTGGCTTTAATTCCCCGAAAAATCAGTCTAGGTTGGTTTCTGAATGTATAACTACTATAATCCTAAAAACAATCGCTAATCCTGAATACAAACAAGACATTTGTGAATTCTCGAGCCCAATACAAGTACAAATGTGTAAATTATTCACAATGCATGGAAAATTTACTAGATCACTGAAGATCAGCGGGACACTATAAGATTCGATTTGATATGAATGTAGAGATTTACATCATATTCTTATGTTAGTTGTAGGGCTTTCTTGATTAGGTTGTTGAAAATAAAATTTTGATAATAAAAAAAGTCAATCTACATGTGGGTATAAAAATAAATTTAATTATAATTTCTACAAGTCCTTGGATATAAATTAGTTGGTAACATTTTTTTGAAATTGTTGGTTCAAATTTTGTGTTAATTTTTTTCCTCAGAGATACTACTTTAATATTTTGGATGTTATTGCCTCATTGATTCTAGAACTTCAAAGGAAAAAATTCTGACAAATAAATGTGTAATAAATTATTCATTTACTACCAAAACTAACTTAATTGCTAATAATAGTACTACAGACTTGAAGTTAGAGGATTCCCAAATGGAAAAAGTTCTCACTTTCTCGAAAATTGTAAGACCTTTGGGTGGGTAAATAAAGAAAGAGATTATATTACCAGAAATGGACAAAAATAATAGAGAATATTTTTTACATCAAATAATTTATTTATTGCTTATTTGAAGTGAGTGTTAATTTGTATCGGGATAGTTTTCCTATATATTAATTGACAAAGAATGCCCTGTCAAATGTATTATTTTGAAATTGTCATTTGAAATTAAATTTTATTTTAGAAGGATCATATTACATTTTAAGCTATTTCTTTAGTCTCACAATATGCTTATTCATAAGAATATATTAGACACTTTTTTTCAATAAATAAGATAAATGGAAAAATAGTTCAACTATTGAAAGAGGGTAAAATATTTATCGATTTTTAATTGTAATATGCTAAGTTATTCTATAGTACTGAATTTATTTTTGTCAGTTTGACTTAATTAAGAAGGCATAAATTCAAGGAAACATTAAAAAAAAAAATGTTAATACATTGTTTTATGGCAAGGTTCTATGTGGTGATGGAATGCAAAACCCTTGTCTTGTAATTAGAAACTTTTCACCTTGATTGGTATTTAAAATAGTGAAGTATTTAAAGCATGTCTGTCATATTGTTTTAAAAAAAATATGAATTATAATTGCTTTAATTGATGGGTTTAAAATTTGTAAAACACTTTATAGTAATTAAAATTAGTAAAAAACCTTAGATACCAACACACTTTCTTGTTGAACACATAGGGTTAGAAGTAAAATAATCAAGAAAAAAAACGAAACATATAAATTTAAATAATTTAATAAATGTCTTACAAAATAAAGATAACTTATTATCAATTAAGTATTTAATAAGGATATAAGATTTTCCTTTTGGTTTTTACTTATTATTCTATATTTTTGTATGTGTGGGGCCCTAATCATGGAGATGGATTTCACAGATTTTATTATACTAATGACCCATATGATATGATGTAGATTTTGTTTATTTTCGATTTCCATGTTGGTTACTCATCGAGGGTCCCTTAGTTATGCACATCCTTTCCCTTATCAGAGGATGGTGTCTTAAAGGAATTGATGAAGCATCTATCGGTATAAATAGTGGCATGGTGAAAATGGAGATTCTAGTTGTGTACACAAATATTTCATTTGCTTCATGTGCAATTACACTGCAAACATTTGGCTTTCTTTGTTAGAAAATTTTATCATTATAGTTCTACAAGTTGGCTAAATTTCCTTCAAATGGATGCTTTCTGGAAGTAGTAACTCAACAATCAACCTACTAATTGTAATGTGGAACATTTTAATACACTTATTTGCTAGACCCTAGAGAAGAATGAGAAAATAGGTAATTAGAAGCCATAATTAGTTATCCAAACTTGAGGTCGCTTGATATCTGAGATTGATAACTGGAGGGTACTCAAAGATTAGTCCAAACATCCAATGAAAGTCTCATTATCTGAAATACCCCATGTAAAGTTTTTGTTATAGAAGACCATGAATAGAAGATGCACAAACCATAGAATGTTGACGATATTATTTTAAGATTGCTTCCAACAGTGAAAAGGACACAAAAAATATACTACAATGAAATGTCCATTATGAAGCCTCTTTCTAATGTCTTGGCTCTACTTTATTGCATCTCCCTGCATCGATTTGAACTAAACAAAGTGTTTTTGAAATACTCTCTAAGCCAAATGAGAGGTGGTATACTACAACTTTAAGATTTTGAATTTAATTTAAAACTCAAAAATACTGCCCCATCACATTTAATATTTAAACTACCTTTTCAACTCACCATATCACTTACTCAACAATTTGGAAACTATAGTGATGATCCTAATGAATATTACTTCAGAATAAGGGGTTAACAGAAAATGGATGACCAAAATATGGGAGGTAGTGGAGGCTCGAAAATTGCCAACATTATCAATACAATACATGCATACATCTGAATACATAATCTAAGGACTCTTCATCCTGGTGCACAATTCTCATCGTTCTCCCACTGCTCATCGTTAAATAATGGATACATTGAAAACATAGATTTTGTAATCAATTCAAGAAAAACTATGACCTTAATAACTCTAGCCAATAGGAATTGTAACCCATAGTAACTATAACCAGTGACAACTATTACCAGAGTTACTCTAGAAGACAAGAACTTTGATCAATGAACGAATAATATGATTATAGATCATTGGTCATAATAGTTCTCTGATCAAGAAATTTCCTATAATTATGACTAATAAACATTGATTATAGTTCTTGTGAGTCCAGGTTCCTAACTAGCAAAGGAATTATTCCCTAGAACTATGACTGAATAAAAAAGGTTGTAGTTTAATTCCATAGTCAAAGCTCCCACATCATAATTCTTGTAAAATAAATTAAAAGTTCCTAATTGACAAGGGAACTATGAACAACAAAGGAATCACTACAATAAAACCAACGATTTGCACCAGATTTAGCGCCAGATTTTAGTGCATTCTTTTTGTAATTGTGATGAGCAACTTGGCGCTAAATCTGGCTCTATTGTACAATTTTTAAAGCATCCTTTTTTGTGCCTAATTTTGCATCGTTTTTCACGCTATATTTTGCATCATTTTTTACACCAAACTATGCATCATTTTTTGTGTGAAATTTTGAACCAAGATTTGCATCTTATTTTATGACAGGTTTTTCTTCTAGTTTTGTGTCATTTTTTGCATCTGTTTTTCATCATCTTTTTCTTCCTATTTTGTTTCATTCTTTACTTCCATTTTTGCAACATTATTTGCATCAAGTTTACACCGTATTTTGCATCCAATTTAATGCCTTTTCCTGCATCCATTTTGTGTTAGTTTTTGCATCTAGTCTTATGCTAGGTTTTGCATCTAGTCTTACACTAGTTTTTGCTTCTATTTTGCCACCAGCTTTGGTGCCTATCATTGCACCATTATTTACACCCAATTTTTCATCCAATTTTGCATTTTTTTGGTGTCTAGTTTTACATCATTTTAACCATCCAAATTTGCATCTTTTTTTGCCTCATTTTGTGTCCACATTTGCATATAATTTTGTGTCTATGTCTGAGCCTAAATTTGCATCTGATTATGCATCATTTTTTACATCGAATATGGCATCCTTGGTTTCACCTTTTTTCAGCCCCATTTTGCATCTTCTTTTATGTCTTTTCTTACAATTTTTTTCCTTTTTGCGACCAAATTTGCATCCCAAATTTACACCATTATTTGCATCATCATTTGGCATCTTAATTTGTCACATTTTTTGCTTCTCTTTAGCACTCAACTTTGCATCTTATTTTACATCTAGTTGTTTGTCTTTTTTTGCATCTAATTTGGTGTCCATTTATGTGTCCTTGTTTTTTCCCAACTTGATATCCTTTTGTATGCCATGTTTTGTTCCCTTCTTTGTGTCAACTATTGCACAATTTTTCACTTCTAGTTTAAAACACTTTGTATGTCATTGTTTGCATTTTGTATTAATTCCTAGTTTAACATCCAAGTTTACTTTCAATTTTGCATCCATGGTTACATTCGCATTTGACTTCTTATGTAGAGTATATTATTATTTACATATATGACCCCCTTTATAGATTCATTTTACTAATTTCAATTGCATAGTGAAATCTATCATAGTTTCTAAATATCATTAAAGAAGATATCACAATTCAAAATGAATTGTAAAGAAATTTAAGGGAAATTGACAACATCCATCCAGAAAAATAACAATGTCATCATATACAATGATTCATTGACAATTTTCAACACATATGTATAAAATAGCAACATAATACTAATAAGATCAGTATTGTTTTTAATCAAAACAACTAAAATTCAAATATGACTAACAGATCAAAATATTTCATGAATATCATTATTCTACGATAAATTAACAACATACATCCAAAGATGGTAATATCACCATACATTATAATTCTCTATCATAATAATTTTGATATTTTCCAATATATAAATCAAATAAAAATATAATAATGATAATATCATCATCATCTTTAATCAGATAAAACTCATCGTATGATTACAAAATCAAAATGTTTCATTGATATAGGGTAAATTCACAACACCTATCTAAACATAACAATGTCATTCTACAGAATAATTTCTTCATAAAAAACAATGCATGTGCATGCCTAGCTACCACCACCAAGATCATGCTCATGATCATCTTGACTATCCTCATTAGTCTCATCCATATCATCACCAACACCACAACTATCATCATCATCTCCTCCTCCACCACCATCATCCTCATCCTCATCCTCATCATCTCCTGATATATGTTGAGCATAGTTTGGATCATCATCGAGATCATTGTCTTGGCAATCATTACCTATAGCATTCTGACAAAAAAAATCAATATTACATGTTAGTATTAATTACATAACACAACGCATGTTTTTGTTATACAATGCTAACCATAAAATGAGGTAAGATATAATATCTAATAGTACTAAAAAATAAAATGGAAATACGGTTCAAAAGTATATTGGAAATCAAACTAAGATTACATACCATATGGTCCATCCAAACAACGAATTCAACCCATCTCTTTTGTTGTAGCACCTCCTTTTCCAAATTATTTGAAGTTCTTCCATATTTTAGTTGTTGTCAATGAGTAAATAGGGAGAAATTATATAACAATGACTTTCTTCTAGTACAAATTTTATTAAAAAAATATCACATTTTTAATAAACTTACAAGAAAGGTGGGTGGAGGGAGCGAGGGTGAACAACGAGGGTTTTAGATAAGCACAGTCAGTGATACTTATGGTGGGCCGTAGAGGAGGGAGCTCGACTCCCTCCTATAAGGAAGCCATAGCCAGTAGAGGCAAGAAACCTCTAGAAAATGCTAGAGGTACTGGGGAGGACGGGAGAAGAAACATGGAAGAGGAGACATGATAGGCCATAAATAAGGAAAACAATGGTACAAAAGACAAGGAGGTAGAAGACAAAAATCAGGGAAATAAAGACAAAAAACAAAGGGACCCTGTAAAACCCAAAGTAGAAAACACACCCAGAGTTATTTTAAATGATCCAGCTCTGCAGGCACACAGGGATCACATGCGAATGTATGCTATCATTTGTAAATTCATGGAATTATGGCCCACTGAAAAAGCCTTACCGTCGTTGATCAAAAACCACTAGAAACCTAAAGGTAGCATTGACCTACATCTTGGGTCAAAGGGTTTCTTTACGGTGGTGTTCACAAATATTGAAGATAAGGACAGAGTATTTGAAGGAGTGCCTTACTTCTATGCAGTAGCTGGACTCTACATGCTACCATGGATGATGAATTTTGTTCCAGAATGCGAAACTTTTACTTCAATACCGGTCTGGGTAAGGCTCTATTATCTACCTCTTGATTATTGGCAAAATGAATCGTTGGCCACCATAGGCAACAAATTAGGTCATTTTGTTAAAGCTTTTGAAGCCACAAGAAGGGGAAAATATACTTCCTTTGCTAGAATATGTGTGGAAATGGATCTATGAGGAGCTCTACCAGATGAGGTGATCTTGGAAGTATTTGATGAAGAATGGGTGCAAACAGTAGACTATGAGCACATTTCGTTAAGATGTCGCAAATTTCATGAACATGGACACCTTTTCAGAGATTGTCCGCTAAGTAAGATTGTAAACAAGAGCAAAACTAATACAACGAAGGAAACAGACAGCTTTCAGAAAGTGGTGAATCGGCAAAAGAGGACAAAACAACATCAAGATGAAGGACAACAGATCAGTCAAAATAGATTCTAGGTGTGTTTCCGGGAAAACTAGTGTCTACTCAGATCTGCTAGTCCCACTGAGACAGGTAGTTATCTTAGAAACAAACAATTCAAAGTAACTTGTGTTTTCCTTTATGAGAGATAGATGAGAGAGAAGCAGAGAGCACTAACCTCAGCCTTTCTCTTGGATCCTTGCTTGTTTCCTCTCTCCTTTGATAGAGCTTGCCACTCCTTTATCACCTGTCCTGCTTTAAAGAACACCTGTAGAGGCAAAGCAGCAAAACACCATCAAAGCATAGAGATCTATAATACCATAAACAATGCAGAATTAGAAGTACATTAACCGTACAATTGCATTCAAAAATACAACATTTACAAGTACACAAGTATATGGAGGAAAACTCAAATAACTTTATTGATAGTAGAAGTAGAGGAGAGGATTACAACCCAGCTGTCTGATCCAGCATCATCCTCCTAGCATGAAAGCCCTCTTCACCTCATGAAAAGTAAGATCACCCAACAATACAATGTCTCAAAGGGAAACCAACAATACTTCCTTACAAATTACAAAATTCCAGCCTTTGGATCTCTAAGATGAGGGATCCATATATAGATATTTACAAGGGGGTGAGTCAGCTTTTGGGATTTTGATTAGTTTCATTTCAATGATAGTTCTTAGTTCCACTTGGAGATTTCATGATCTCTTACTCATCCCTGGGCGAATTCAGAGAGAAAAGTGTCATATGAGCAGTTTCTAGAAGATTCTCTGGGTTTCCACCTAGCAAACTGCCTCTGCCATTTGTCTACTCTCACTCATCACACCCTACAGAAGGGCTTTTCAGTATGCATCGCACCCCTTGTGTGTAACAGGTGAAATGCATCACACCCTTAGCACTGAGCAGTCTGTATGGTCCAGTTTTGACCAGTTCTGTGTAGTTTTTCAGGGAGAACTTCTAGGAAATTATGTAATCAGCTGACCTTAATCCTTTAGGGTATGAAACAAAACTTTTAGGGGTTCAGAATCCTTTGGTTAATGGACATATGTGATTGGGGTTGCAGTGCCCAAATATGTCTATAACAGTTGCCCCCTAAAGCATGAGGTTGTAAATCTTCTGATGTCGGTTGAAATGCTTTATCATGAGGATCCAAGGGTTTTCAAAATGGAAGGTGACCTATAATAAGATACAATAAAATAAATTATCTTAATATTTTCATGATCTAGTTAAGGCGGGCATTCCCATGCTCATCTTTATAAATTCATTTTCATGTACATATGACAAACAATTTTCTGTGTGGCAGACTGATGATTCTGATAGAGCCATCATCCCTTAGCTTGGATGATTATCTGTGCAGCTATGGAGTACATTTGATGTCTTTATTTTCCTGAATATATCGCAGCCTGGATGGATGAAACTAGATCCAGGGTCCTCAAACTCATTTAATCTTTGCCTAAAGTACATGTCGATCCATGTGAAAAGATGTTCTGAAGTCGAACATGGAAAGACATCGCCTGATTACCAGCCAATGATGTAAGCTATTAACAGGTGTGAGAGGAATCACTGATAATGATAATGACCCTCAAGGTACTACAGTACAATTCACGTCGTGTGAATATATGAGTCGATGTCGAACACCACGTAAAATCTTTCAGTCGAAGGCCATTGATGTAAACCTGTCGTCGGAAGTGAGAAACTTGCCCTTGAGGCATGCAAGCTTCAAAGTACTGAAAGGGTTGTTCCTATGCCAACTTCTTGGATAATGAGCTGATGTCAACAAGAAGTGACCCGTTGTAGGAGGGTCTTAATGAATCCCACATGTACGACATGAAACAAAGAAAATGATGTTCTAGAGGTGAAAACGATCTAATGATACAAGGTTCATGAATGGCGATCATGAAAAATGGAGAGTGAAGGTATTGCAGTGGATGAGGCGTTAGTTGGGTTGGTGAATTCTCTGAGTGACTTCTCTTGAACATATCGGCGACACTGAAACGGATTGGTAGCATTAACCCCAAAAATGGATGGTATGGAGGACCAATGGTGATATGACCGGTGAACGAAATGACCCAAATCGACTCAATCATGGTGATGGAGTGAATGTGTCATGTTCAAGAGTGACCTACTACCAATGAAGTTCTTCAAGTTTTCTTCCCTTTTTCCCCAGTCATTGCTGACCAGTACCTCTTTATTTTTGTCAAGCTTGAGGAGTATAACATATCTTTGTTCTATAATTTGCCCTTCGGGAAAACCTGTCGCTATGTTTTAGCGAGCCTAGCGACAGTGAAACTCACTCTTGTCCATATGGACAAGTTTGTCGCTATTGTTTTAACAAGTTTAACGACAAAGATAACTCGGTCCTTTTCAGTTTTAGAGAGTCAGAAAAGAGATGGAAAGGAAAATTCAGTAGTCCTTTTTCGTAGTATAATCCCTTAAGTCCAAAAAAGTATAAAATAATACGAAAGGGATGACTTTTCTGATCACTTTAGCAAGCTGAAAAAGACAAGCGCTTGATCTTTTTGTGTAATGATCCTCAGGTCCAAAAAGATTAAAATTTAGAGGAAGGACGCCACTTCCAATCACTTTAACGAGCTGGAGAGGCCAATTGCTCAACAATCTTTTCATATTTTACGAGTCTAAAAAGAGCCTAAAAGAGACTCGTTTTTTAGGAATGAGTGATGTTTTTGGGTAGCAACTGGTTCCAGGTAAGGTTTGGAACTTTTCAATTATGGTAGTGTAAAGAAGGTGGCTAATAGAATCACTCGTCATAGTTGTTCCTCAAAAGGGTAAATAACCAAGTGGAGGCTTATGATCAGCTAAAAAGTGGAGGTGATGGTAAGAACACGACCAAGGCTCAAAAGCTGATAGCAATGCAATCACAAAGGTTATTTACTGAAGGTGGGTTCATTTTTTAATGAGCTTGAACTCTGGGGGAACATATGCTCATTGCTAGGTTTATTTTTTAACGAGCTTGAACTTCGCGTAAACCTGCTCGTACCAGTCATTTAATAAGGATGTCTCTCATTAGTAGGTTAATCTTTTAGGGTGCTTGCCCCATGCGAAACTTTGCTCCGAGCCTTTTGTACACAAGCTAGGAACGACCAACTACTGTCCTAAGGGTTAATGAACTACTAAGCTTAGGTAGGATAGTTTCTCGGCAGGAAACATTTCCTTTACTTTGTTGTCACCTTCGGTCCCAGCAAAAGTGAATGGTGGATCAGACCAATCACCTAACTTAAGCAGGTGAAGTTAGTAAAAACTATGTTGTTAGAGTTACGCTGGTCACTTTTCACTTGCGTAAAAAA
Organism: Pinus tabuliformis; assembly: GCA_031772625.1. NCBI lineage: Eukaryota > Viridiplantae > Streptophyta > Pinopsida > Pinales > Pinaceae > Pinus > Pinus tabuliformis. The sequence continues at coordinate 141,492,455 of CM062804.1, read as the reverse complement.
GGTTTGCATGCCCCCAGGTATAAAGAGTAGTAGAGTTTCCAGGTTACCATATGGAAGCCCTTTCATTAAAGCAATATTATTTCGTCCACGTAGCAGACAAAACAATTCCTTGGCTTTGTCCATCGAAATAGATAGAGGTGAATGGTGTGAGCTTCCAATAACATAACCTTCGATGAGGGAATCCTATTCCAAACTGATCCCATTTTCCTAAACGGACGGGTGTGTCAGACTAGTCGTATATCCTACGAGGAAACCTACCTTATATCTAGGGTTTTCCTGCCGAAGCAGACCAGGGCACATGCCCCCTAGGTTTAGTCACATTCAGTGAATCACTCACGGTCATCAGGTGGATGGACTGGAGGTTGAAGAGACATTCCTTGTGCAAAGAGACCATTTAGGGATGGCATTTGACTAGTAGCCGTGTTTGAACCAAGGAATGAAAGCTGGTCAATGAGTTGGACCATTTTGCCTTCATATGGGAAACACATCACTCGAAAGAGTGAGGAAACAATAGCTCCCATGCTATAAATGTAGTCACGCCCAAGGAGTAGATTGTAATCTAGTGGCCCTTGGACTACCATCACGTTCAGATGAATGATTTTCCTCCTCAAAGTTATGGGTAAATTTGGAAGGATCCCTAACGGTAGACTAGTTCCTTTATTGAAGCCTGACAAATTTTGACTCTCAGGCAGAAGCGATGGTGAACCAAGCACTTTTTAAGTAGTTGAGGAAAGGATACTCATAGAAGCCTCTTCATCTATGATAATATCAGCCATGATCATTCTTTAAGCTTGTACTATGATTCAGAATGGTACATTAGATGGAAGGTGGGGTCTCGCTAGTAGATTCCAATCAAAGGAAATGACTAGATTGCTTGGAGGAAGGACCGAATAAACGACCGGATGAATCTCTTGAACTGAGGAACTTCCCTCCTGTGGTAGAGGAATGGGTAGAATTCCCTCACGTTCATCAGATTTTGTGTTAACAAAAAGAATTTGAATGGTGTCATTCTCATTCTCTTTGGAGACTATATCATCTGAAGGTGGACCTTCTGAAGACAAGACTGGGTCAACTACCATCTCGACCTATTGACTTTGGTTTGGTGTGGACTCAGAGGGTTTATCTTCAATTCTAGGCATTTCGACCGACAACAGAGGTGTGTTAGTCGAATTTTCAACTAACAATGGACTTAGCAAGAGTTTCTTGTATCCAGGAGGAAGTCGCTATGGTGAAGCAGGACGATTATCCAAGACTCTTTTAGCTTCATCCAAGAAAGGACAACAGTGGAGGGCATGATCACCTTCACATAGCCTACAAGGAAATTTAGATCTTCCTTTTTGTCCATTGACTTCATTTTCACTAGTTGATGGTGTACTCTCAACATGATCGACAGAGGTTGAAGACACCAGATTGTGCAAGCGGGGAGACCAGTCTCTCAAGATCCGCAGGATGTAAGGACAATCTCGATGATAGTGGTCTCCTTTGCAAATGACACATGAAGATTTTGGTTTGGATGGTGGAGAGTGTGGATTTTCACTAGATGATGCATGGTAGCCCCCTTTCGCTATTGACTTCTTCTTCTACTTCTCCTTCCCTTTCTTCTTCTTCTCAGTTACTTGGTTTTTAGTGTTACTAGTTTCACCAAGCGAAGAGGAAGAAGGATAGGGAGAAACAAACGAAGTAGAAGGTGTGGGAGCAACTCAAGTATCATCTCGTTGCTGATTTGATTACTCAGGAATTACAGTGTTTTGAACTACAGAGGTCGAGAATAGCCAAACTGGCAGGCCAATTGTGAGTCCTGGAAGGGACAATGTAGCCATGTGTGGAGCACCAATATCTCCCCAAGAATAGAAAGGGCTAGGATTCCCCCCAAGTGGAAATCCTTGATTGGTGGACTCCATTATCTCAACCTAAGATCAACGAGGGAACAGTGATGTTATTTCGAATTAAATAAATTTTATGACGCTTTGACACAACTTTCTTTTTCAATTTTTAAGAGTCGAGAAAAAGCTAAATATGACTCTAGTCGCCTTCGACTTTTAATGAGCCTGAAGTGACAAGTGCTCAAATGGACCTTTTCTTCCAAGGAGTCTAAGAAGGAACGAAAGTGACTTCTCTGGAAATCTAGACAGAGGGATTACCAAACCAATTGCAAAACTGCAATATGCACCTCGGTGGTAAATTATAGAGAAATTATCGAGGACTTTACATATGGTAGTCAATCTTCTCGAATGCTATGTTCAGTGCATTGCGATCGATAGGGTGGCTGTTAGGGTCCCACCCTAACCCCCTTATTTATGTCTTGGGATCATGTCATAGTCAAGAGTCAATAAAGCCCATATTAATATTTGTAAGTGGTTAACTAGCAATTAATGATGGGACCACAGTTAGTTGTAAATGGGTGGAAGTATTAGATAGATGGTAAATGGGCAGTAGTATTAGATAGATGGTATTAATAAAACCCACGATATTGGCCCGTGGTATTGCATGTATGAGTCATATATAAAGGATAGAGACTCCCTACGAGGAGCATCGTGTCTTGTTTTGTAATCGAGCTCTGCTCTATTGGAGGTTGCCCCCTCGAAGAGGCCTGTGAACATTTCTCTCTTAATAATAAAATCATTGCTATTCTGTGCTCTGGGTATATTTTCTTCGCATATTTTGTGATCTCGGTATCTTTTCTTCGCAAATTCTATGTTTGGGTATTACTTTGTAGGTTAAGAGCATAACAAGTGGTATCAGAGCACTTTCCAGGGCTCGGTGGGATCTCCAAATTTTAGCAAATTTTTTTTTTGGCTAGAGACGTGTTCCGACGTCTTTAAACCACGGGATCTGTCGTTAAGCGCATAAACCTGCGGATTTGGGGAGGCATGCACGCAGGAAATACAAGAGGTGGTCACGTCTGTTGGACTCCCTTGTAACCCCTGTGGGTACGCCTTCGAGTAGTAGCGCATTAGACAGAACCGCGCACGGACTGTCTTCCACGTACCCTCTGGGTATATAGGAAGCCCCCTAGCTCCCTTGAAACCTTGCCATAGATAAACCTCCGGCCGTCTTGTGGCTACAGTACACCAAGAACAGCACTCGAAGAGATTACTTGCCCGTACAATAGGGTAGTCGGGTTGTATGGCTAAGGGTACGGTCGATCCTCCTTAGTTAGAGCCCTGAAACATTGGGCCGAGTACTACTGTCAGACCCTTCTGTATATTGCGATCTGTAGCACCTGACACTCCTCAAGACCATAGTTCCCTTTCTATCGTGGGATCATACATCACCTCTTTCCGATCAGCAAGGGCAGCAGCAGCAGACATCAGTCCTGCAGCTCCATCAGATCAGCAGCAGCAGTTGTTCCACCATTCAGATCTCTCAGATCCACCAGATCGGAGTAGTTGTGAAGGGTTCCTGTCCCTGGATGTAATTTTCGCAAGACTTTTGGCGGCATTGACATTCTGAGGATTTGGCGACTGCAGTATTGATCAGGAAGGAGTAAAACTCTGTTGGGAGTTTTCCAAAAAAAAAAAAAAGGAGTCTGAGATCTTCCGGGGCGCTTATTGGTGACCTAGCCCATGAGAATCAGGACGACGAGCTGAGCAAGGTGGTACCATTCAATTTCTTAGTAAAAAAATTTTAGGCGGTCCCAATTTTTGTCCTCAGGTTGTTGTATGGTAGAAACTCGTGCCCAAGCGATGGCCAATGAAAGGATCGACAAAATTGAAGAGCATGTGCACTCCCTCCAATCGATGGTGAAGCTTATCGAACTTGAGCTTAAAGGAATAAGTAACCAGCTAAATGATGCACTCCCAAAGGGCAAGGAGCTAGCCCACAAGGAGGCGTATAATGGCCATGAATACCATGAGGGTGAGTCTAGCCACTCTCATCAAGTCTGCCACACCCATCCACCACCTAATCAGCGACCTCCCAAGTTGGATATGCATAAATTTGACGGGTCTCACACGTCCACATGGCTAGCACAAATGGAGCAGTATTTCCAATTGAATCATATCATAGATGAGGGGACTAAGCTTATGGTGGGCACCATGTACTTGGACAATGAACGATGGCAATGGAAGGAATGGCATCAGCGTTGCAATGGACAGTTTCGGGATTGGGCCCAATTTGCCAAAACTATTCGCAGTCGCTTTGAACAGGAAGACTCTTTCTTGGGGCGTCTCACTAAGCTCCGACAGACGGGTACAGTGGAGGAATATATTACTGCTTTTGAAGCCTTAGCCTTCTGCACTAGGGGTCTCACAGATGAGTTCGACATGGAATTCTTTATCAGCGGTCTTAAAGAAGCCATCAAAGCTCATGTTCTACTCCACCACCCTCCCACATGGACGGAGGCTTGCCAGGTAGCCCGTAAGGTGGAACGTGCATTAACAGCCCAATCCAGCCGCCCCAACTTCCCCGCTAAAGGTCGTCCCTCACCGGCTCCCAATACGACTCAGACACTTAAGATTCAAAAGGTGTCACCTGCGGAAATGGCCGAAAGAAGGAAGCAAGGACTATGTTACTACTGTGATGAAAAATATTCCCCGGGTCATAAATGCAAAGAGCACAAGTTTTTTCAAATAGATGCCACTGACTACAGCTCCACCGAGGAAGATCCACCACTTGAGGAACCGGAGGAGATCGAAGAAGATAACCAAAAGGAAATTGTATCTGATGAACCAATTATTTCGCTAAATGCATTGGCAGGAATTTCTTCCCCTCAAACTCTCAAAATCAGGGGTTTTCTTAAACATCGCCCAGTAGTAGTTTTGATTGATAGTGGAAGTACCCATAATTTCATCCATCAAAAGATCGCTGAAGCAGCACATTGTTTCGTCCGGGCAGTTTCTAACTTCCAAGTCCAGATTGCAGATGGGGGCACAATGAAATGCGAAGGTCGCTGTGAAAATGTCAAAATTCAAATGGGGGATTATCAATTGAAAACCCACATGTTTGCAATACACATGGGGGGTTGCGACATTGTCCTAGGCGCAGAATGGCTCCGCACTCTTGGGCCAATCACAATTGATTTCCAGGAGTTATATATGAGTTTTAAGCAGAACAACTCCACACATACCCTCCGTGGACTACAGGCAGGAGCCCCCTCTATCATCAGCTCGCATAGGATGGAAAAATTGTTAAAAAAGGGCCATCATGGAGTGGTAGCTCAATTTAATGCCATCCAGGTAGTAGACAACATGTCTCCGCCAATTCACCCTTAGATGCAACAGATTCTAAATAAGCATCAGACGGTCTTTGACAAGCCTCATGAGCTTCCACCCTCGCGAGGGGAACATGATCATAGCATCACATTGGTTCCAGGGGCCCAACCCCCAAATGTGCGGCCATACAGATATCCGTTCACCCAAAAGAATGAAATAGAAAAAATCATCAAGGAATTGTTGGAAGCAGGTGTCATTCGTCCCAGCATTAGTCCTTATTCATCCCCAGGGGTCATGGTCCTCAAGAAAGATGGGGAGTGGCGGATGTGTCCCGACTTTAGGGCCCTCAATAAGTTAACAGTCAAAGATAAATTTCCCATCCCAGTGGTTGATGATTTGCTGGACGAACTCAATGGGGCTCAATTCTTCACTAAGTTGGATCTTCGCTCAGGCTATCACCAAATTTGCATGAAGGAAGTCGACATTCCCAAGACAGCCTTCAGAACTCATGAAGGCCATTATGAGTTCCTCGTCATGCCATTTGGTCTCTGTAATGCCCCCTCTACTTTTCAGAGCCTTATGAATCACCTCCTCAAACCATATCTCAGAAAAATTGTCCTTGTCTTCTTCGATGACATCCTCATCTATAGTGGCACTTGGGTGGCACATCTTCAGCATGTAGATCTACTCTTGCAACTGCTCCGAACGCATAAATTATTTGTCAAGATGTCTAAGTGTGCGTTTGGCATGGAAGAAGTTGAGTATTTGGGCCACATTGTGGGGCGTGAAGGTGTCAAGGTGGACCCCAAAAAGATCCAGGCAATGCAAGAATGGCCTCAACCTAAGACCTTGAAAAGCTTGAGAGGATTTTTGGGTCTCACAGGCTATTATCGTAAATTTGTCCGCAACTATGGCCACATAGCGAAGCCCCTAACGCAACTCCTAAAGAAAAAGTCCTTCTTCTGGAACGAGGAAGCACAACAGGCATTTACCGCTCTCAAAACCGCCATGTGTTCCACTCCTATCTTAGCACTATCGGACTTCACCAAATCATTTGTCATTGAATGTGATGCTTCGGGAACAGGTATTGGAGTGGTCTTAATGCAGGAAGGGCGACCATTGGCCTTCACCAGCCAACAACTAAGTGGGAAGAATCTGGGCCAATCTACCTACGAGAAGGAAATGATGGCCATCTTACATGCAGTCGAGACCTGGCGACCTTACTTGTTGGGGCGACGTTTGCAAATCCGCACAGATCATCACAGTCTTAAATATTTTTTGGAGCAACGCCTATCTTCCCCACAACAAAATAAATGGTTAGCCAAAATGCTGGGATATGATTATGAGATCATTTACAAGAAAGGGAAAGACAACAGGGTAGCAGATGCATTGTCGCGCCAATTTGAGGAGGAAAGTACTATGCTCGCAATTTCCCTCCCCATTCCCGACTGGATTGAAGAGGCTTGCAGGGAATGGTTTTCACATCCCGGGCTCTCCCAACTCATTTCTCAATTACAGGTAGATCCTAATTCCAGCAAGGGCTACTCGTGGCAGAATGATATTCTTCGCTACAAGGACACAGTCGTAATATCGCCAACATCCACCCTCAAAAGTCGCATTTTGGCAGAATTGCACTCATCTCCCATTGCAGGACATTCGGGCTTTCACAAGACGTATGCTCGCACCAGAAGATCATTTTTTTGGGTTGGCATGAAACATGACATCCTTACTTTCGTAGCGGAATGTGACGTCTGTCAACGCATCAAAGGGGAAACCGTCAACACACCAGGCACATTACAACCATTGCCCATTCCAGCGTCAATTTGGACAGAGGTCTCCATGGATTTCATTACAGGTCTTCCAAAGACTGGGAACAAGTCAGTCATCATGGTGGTTGTGGACCGACTGTCGAAGTATGCTCATTTCTGTGCCCTACCCCACCCATTTACACCAACTTTGGTTGCTCAAACTTTCATGGATCAGATCTTCAAATTGCATGGCATGCCCACTTCTATTGTGTCCGACCGTGACCCAGTCTTCACCAGTAATTTTTGGCAGGAGCTCTTCAGAATACAAGGCACTCAACTCAAACTCAGTACTTCATATCATCTGCAAACAGATGGTCAAACCGAAGCCGTCAACAAATGTCTAGAAACCTACCTTAGGTGTTTCATTTCACAAAAGCAACACCTTTGGGTACAGTGGTTACCTCTGGAGGAGTGGTGGTATAACACCAACTATCATGCCACCACCAAAATGACTCCCTATGAAGTAGTCTATGGAAAACTTCCGCCTTCCCCTACTTCTTATCTCACGGGGTGCTCCAAAGTACAAGCCGTGGATCAACTCCTACAACACCGCGCAACCATGCTTGCCCATCTGTGCGAGAATCTTCATCAAGCTCAGAACCATATGAAGCAACAGGCTGACCAACATCGGTATCTTTTCTTCGCAAATTCTATGTTTGGGTATTACTTTGCAGGTTAAGATCATAACAGTGGCAGACATAGCTTCCTAAGGATAAAGGATATTAGCCTATTGTGGTCTCCCAATATATACTTGATGGTACGTGGGAGCACAAGTTCATACTGGCACTTATTGTATAAAAGAGGAGGAATCACCCAACCTACGATGAAAACGATAATTACCAGGCTCTACGACGCCTGAATATGTCTCCAGCCTAGACTTCTAGATGTTGTGCATTAGGTTCCAAAGAATTTTTATGTTCACTGAGGTTTATTTTACAGTTGATCTTTCTTAAGAAGTTTGCCTTTCAAGGTTCACCGCGTGATGTAGATGTACAATTCATAAATATGCAATCTAGATGATAAACAGTCATTTATTTTCTTTTAGCAATGAAAATCCTAGCTACAAAGGAAAGAAAATTTTGATTTTCTTTCAACAGAGAGCATAGAGCACACACTAAATGCACTTTCCTAAATCAAATTCCGCAAGCAGTCTAAATGCAAATGCACATGCATGTATGTGTTTTTCCATTTCCTTAATGTGAGAATGACAAAAAGAAAAATAAGTACAAATTTGAACTACTTTTCTTCAAAGTGACACTTTAGCAATTTCTTTTCAAAAAACGAGAGGAAGACTAAGACGACACTTTCACTTTCGAAAGGAAAATTGTTTTCAACACTTCAAATAATTGATAATTCAAATCAAATACAATGGCAAAAGTATAATTGACTATCTAAAAGAGGAAGACTTTACGAAACTCTCTTTATTTATTGAAAATGACAATTGCGACACTTTCGAATCAAAAGACAATACTTTGATTAAGCTACTTTTTGCAAAGGAGGACTATAAATGGTAAGAAATACATAAAAAACATTCACAATTCCTTATCAATGGAGGTTTAATAATGTAAAGGAAGAATATTTCAACAGTGATTTACTGATCATAGACAGCAAAACTACTGAATAGAGCTGAAAACAATGAAGGAAAAACCAAAATATAGAGGTAGAAACAGTCTCATTCAATCATCGCACCTGTCTTTAAGGGAAATAGGGATGAATCTCACCTGCAGCACATGGGAGGTGCAATGCATCCAAACTACCAATGAGAGATAGTGCGATGGTCCAGGGATGATACTGAGGTTGGTTTTCACCCACAATTTGCAGCTAAGTTTAGGGATTTAGGCTGAGCTTATGATAGGCAATAAACACAAAGTATAGGGGTATGATCTTATGAGGTTAATGAGACACCACAAGGGAACCTAGGATGTTTGCAAGTTAGATGTTCAATTCATAAACCAACCCGGAGATTGACTGAAGCAGCGTTGATCTACTTTGCAATTGCATAGCAAAAGCAGTTCGAAGGCTAGCTGGCTTAACTTCAGGCTCCGTATGTAGTTTATAAAGCAAACAACAATAACAAAAAAACAAACTATCCACTCCCCAGTGGAGTCGCCATTTTGTTCTTGGGAGAACTAGTGTCTACTCAGATCTGCTAGTCCCACTAAGACGGGTAGCTATCTTAGAAACAAACAATTCAAAGTAACGTGTGTTTTCCTTTATGAGAGAAAGATGAGAGAGAAGCAGAGAGCACCAACCTTAGTCTTTCGCTTCACTCCTTTCTTGTTTCTTCTCTTCTTTCATAGAGCTTGCCACTCCTTTCTCACTTGTCCTGCTTTAAAGAACACCCGGAGGAAAACTAAAATAACTTTATTGATAGTAGAAGTAGAAGAGAGGATTACAACCCAGCTGTCTGATCCAGCATCATCCTCCCAGCATGAAAGCCCTCTTCACCTCATGAAAAGTAAGATCACCCAACAATACAATGTCTCAAAGAGAAACCAACAACACTTCCTTACAAATTACAAAATTCCAACCTTTGGATCTCTAGGATGAGGGATCCATATATAGATATTTGTAGGGGGTGAGTCAACTTCTGGGATTTTGATTAGTGTCACTTCACTGATAGTTCTTGGTTCCACTTGGATATTTCATGATCTCTTACTCATCTCTGGGTGAATTTAGAGAGGCAAGTGTCATATGAGAAGTTTCTAGAAGATTCTCTGGGTTTCCACCTAGCAAACTGCCTCTGCCATTTGTCTACTCTCAGTCATCACACCCTATAGAAGGGATTTTCAATATGCATTACACCATTTGTGTGTAACAGGTGAGATGCATCACACCCTTAGCACTGAGCAGTCTGTATGGTCCAGTTTTGACCAGTTCTGAGTAGTTTTTCAGGGAGAACTTCTGGTAAATGATGTAATCAACTAACCTTAATCCTTTAGGGCATGAAATAACACTTTTAGAGGCTTAGAAGCCCTTGGTTTATGGACATATGTGATTGGGGTTGCAGTGCCCAAATATTTCTATAACAAGGTGCTTGAAGAAGATGAAGAGATCTCAAAAGAAGATCAAGCAATGGAAATAAGTCCAGTGGATAATGAGAAAGAAGAACACAGGGAACAGACACAAGATATCGATTACCAGAAAGAAGCCATAATGAGTGATGCATAAATGGAGATGGATTAGGAAATGAGCCAGAGTGATATGGACCTGGAGGACCATGAATTACAGGAAATTCTTGATAAAGAAAATCTAGATCCGGAAGGGTTCTTAAAATAGGGAACCACGGGAGGAGTAGATTCGTTACCTCAGGAAGAGCTCAATAGAATACAACAACTGTTTTTATGGAAAACGTAGGCTAAGGTGTTGGAAAACAGAAAAATCATCAACAAGCAGGACAACAGAGGCTTGAAGACAATAAAAACGACTCCAGGATTAGCTACTAGAAACCTAGGTAAGAAAAGAGGCCGGAAAAAGCAGAATGAACTCTTGATGGAGTGTGGAAAGCTAATGATAGATTCAGGTAAGATGAAATATCTAGCCAGCTACTCCTTTACAAATATTTAACTATGAAGTTTACATCATGGAATATTAGAGGTCAAGGGAGTAAGAGAAAGCAGAGAATGCTTAGTAATAGAATGAAACAAGAAATGCCAGATATTACCTTCATCCAAGAAAGGAAATGTTCCATTCAAAAAGCAAGACAAATTCATAGCAAATGGCTCAGTAGATTTGAGTTTCTATAAGTCAAAGCAGAGAACACAGCGGGGGGAATTCTCACTCTTTGGAATCCCCAAAAAATTGACATTTTAGATGCTGAGGCTTCCAGGAGTTATTTATCAGTAGTGATTCAACCAGTAGGAGACAGGAACACCTTTCTGGTCACAAATGTTTATGGACCTCAGAGAACAGATGAAAAACTCAGGTTTCTAGACTCTCTTGTGGACCTTAAGAATAGACATACAGAAATACCCTGGATCATGGGAGGGGATTTCAACATGATAAAATCTCTTTCAGAGAAAAAAGGGGGAACCAGAGCTCTAAGTAAAGACTCTTTAGCATTTCAAACCTTTTTAGATAACATGAATCTTGTTGACACTAACAGGAACACTGGCCTCTACACTTGGAATAATAAGAGAGCTGGAGAGTCCCATGTTGCCTCAAAGTTAGACAGATTTCTAATCTCTAAAGACCTTTTGCTAGCAGATAAGGAAGTAACAGCGAGAGTTCTCCCCTTTGGAGGCTCAGATCACTAGCCAGTTCAATTGGAAATGAAGGGCATTGGAACACCCATTAACAAACCTTTCAGATTTGAGAATATATGGATGTACCACCGAGACTTCTTCAGCAACATTAAGAAATGGTGGTCAGAAGATTTGCAGATATAGGGGACAAGAATGTTCTTACTTCACAAAAGACCAAAGCACATCAAGCTTTGACTTAAAGATTGGAATAAGAAAGATTTTGGTAATAGTTTTGTGGAGAAAAAATCTGTTGAAAACAAAATGCAGGTTCTCAACCAAGCTCTGATCATGAACAACTTTGATAAAGCCATAAATGATCAAGTGGATAAACATCATCAAGATTGGGAGAATCTATGTAGACAAGAGGAAATATTTTGGAGACAAAAGTCTAGAGTTCAATGGCTCAGAGAAGGAGAGAGTAACACCAAATTTTTTCATAGATCCACCATTTCCAATAGAGCTCACAACAGAATCTCTTCGATCAAGAATGAAGAGGGGGAGCTTCATATTTCCCATGAAGCGATAGAAGTTGTGGTAGTCCATTACTTCCAAGGTATAACTCAGGAGAACAAGTCAGATAGAGAGCACTTCACGAGGGAGGTAACTAGTAACATACCAAAACTGGTATCCAAAGAGGATAGTTTCAACCTTAATAGGCTACTAACGAAAGAGTAGGTTAGTGAAATCCGCAAAGATATGCAGAATGGCAAAGCACCAGGCCCGGATGGATTCAATGTGGATTCTTTCAAAGCTTGCTAGAATATTGTTAAACAAGACATTTTGCAGGTAGTGGAGGACTCCTGGTTGCACAGAACCATTCTGAAAGCGCTCAATACCTCCTTCATCTCCCTAATCCCCAAATAGGACATTGCACAAACACCAAATAAATATAGAGCCATAGCCCTTTGCAATGTCGTCTACAAGATAATTTCCAAGGTAGTGGCTAACAGACTCAAACCTTTACTTCCTATTCTGGTTTTAGGGGAAGAATCAGGTTATGTGGAAGGCAGACAAATTTTGGACAACATTATTCAAGATCAAGAGGTGGTTCACACATTAACTAGCAATAGGCAGGCAGGCATCATCATGCAATTGGATATTGCCAAAGCTTATGACAAGGTGAACTGGTCCTATATCAAAAAAGTTCTTATTGCTTTTGGTTTTGAGCACAACTGGGTCAGATGGGTCATGGCACTAGAGACTTCCTCCAGTTTTTCTATTATAGTAAATGGATGTCCCTCGGAGATTTTCAGTCCTTCAAGAGGCCTTAGACAGGGAGATCCACTCTCCACCTTTCTTTTCATCCATATGATGGAAGGACTAGGTCGGTCAATAAAGTATGCTAAAGTAACAGGAAAGATTAAGGTTCTACAGTTAATTGAGCATGGTCAGGCCCTAACTCACCAACAATTCGTAGACGACACCATGCTACAGGGAGTCCCCATAGTCAAAGAAGCTTCAGCCCACAAAAAATTTTTGAATCTCTTTGCCTTAGCTTCAGGTATGGTAGTTAATCTCTCCAAATAAAAAATCTTTTTCTTCAATACCAATATTCCTATTTGGAAAAATATATCCAGAATTCTTGGCTTTCAAAGGGATTCCCTTCCCTCTAAATATTTGGGAGTTCCTCTAACTACTAAACCATTGCTAAAAAGTATTTGGGAACCCTTGATCAATATGTTGCAGGATAAAGTCAGTGAATGGACCATCAGATCTTTAAATCTTGCTGGCAGGTTGGTCCTTACAAAAGCTGTTCTACCAGCAATCCCTATTTTTATGTTGTTAGCCCTCCCAGCTCCAAAAGGAGTCCTACAACAATTTAGAAACATTCAATGAAACTTCCTTTTGGGTAAGGAGGAAACAAGGAGAAAATGGACCTTAGTGTCTTGGGAAAAAATTTGTAGAACCTAAAAACATGGAGGGCTAGGCTTGTATGATCAAGAAATACTCATTAAAGTTTTAGGTGCCAAACTATGGTGGCATTGGATTTAGAATCCAGAAACCCAATGGGCAAATGTCTGGAAAGAAAAATATGCAAGCTCCTGGCAAACCAGGGATCTCATAAGAATGTCATTAAATATAAAGGGCTCATACATTTGGAATAAAGCCTGGGAGAATAGAAGCCTAGTTCAAGAGAATAGTTTCTGGGAAATCAGAGAAGGGGATCTTGCTATTTTTTGGGAAGATAGATGGCAACAAGAGCCAATTCCGTTGAAACTAGAATTCTACGACCTTAACCATGAGACAAATTCCCAAGGATTAGTTAAGGTAAAAAACTTTTGGGATCAGACTCAACACACGGATAAGTGGAGAATCTGGAAAAATATTGATTGCAGGAATAACAATCTCTTGAAAATAAAATCAGAGATGCTCATGAAAATGGTGGAACAGAGGAAGATCTTAGCTTCTGGGGGGCAAGACCAACTAAGATGGGGTAATAATAAAGAGGACAACTTTAATCTTAAGGAAGCAAAAAGCATGCTCCTTGAGATGGATTCCCAGGTTCCTGACAATATCTGGCAAAAACTTTGGAGGTACCAAGGGTGGATGAAAGTCAAACTCTTTATGTGGTTGGTATACCACAAGAAAATCTTGACTTGGGACAAAATTAGGAAGAGGGGTGTTCTGGGGCCCTCAAGATGCCATCTCTGTGAGGCTCAAGAGGAAACAATGGAGCATTTACTCAACAGCTGCATTTTTACCTCATGGTTATGGGACATGTTTGCCACAATCTTTCAAAAATCTGACAGGGATAGAGCGAGCATCATGAATACCCTCAATAATTAGAGAAGAAATTTTTTGGACTATAAAATTCTCAACTCAGCTTGGGCCCTTACACCAAGTTTCACTGTATGGAATGTTTGGAAGGAGAGGAACAAAAGAATATTTAAGGATGAGAAGAATCCCCCACACCGCCTGGTTGATATAATCCTGAAAAAACTTAAGGAAACAGTAGGAATCACTGTTCGCTACTACCCTAAAAACCCTCCCTCAAACAGGGATTCCAAAATTCTGAGGCAGATGGGGATGTTGGGGCTCACTCCTCAAGGCCTAGATAGGAAGGTCATTTCAAAGGACATGGAGAAGGATTTCTGGCATCCTCCCCTAGAAGGATTTTTGAAATACAACATTGATGGGGCTTCAAAAGGAAACCTAGGAACTACTGGGTATGGAGGAGCCCTTAGGGACGCTGAAGGAAATATTATCTCCATCTTCCATTGTCACCTAGAGAAAGCCACCAGCAACACGGCAGAACTAATGGCTATGGAGCAATGCCTCGATCTTCAGAGTAAAGATAACTGTTGTAATGTGATAATAGAATCGGACTCTGAGTTAATCATTAACTCAGTGAAAAGAATAAATAGTGGAACAGTGCCAGAAAAAGTCTCCAAACATTGGAAATTAATCCAAGTTTTCCAAAGAATTCACGGTCATCTCCAAAACCTTCGCACTATCAGTTTCCATCATGTTCGTAGAAAGGCCAATAAGCTGGCAGATCTTCTTGCCAACCAAGGGGTCAACTGTACAAAGGATAAAGTTTCGATGGAGTGGCAGGAGTTGGGTCAAAGCAGACTGAAGGCCCTTTGCTTTGAACATGCAGAAGAGGATAGGAGAGTGTTCAAACATAAAGACATTGAGGCAAGCTCTTAATTTTATCCTCGGTATGCATCATTAGTATTTGGAAAACTGGTCTTTGGCGGGGGGTAGAATACAACTGGCCACTAAAATTCCTGGAGTCAGTGAGATAGATATCATTGTTCATCAGGGTCAGCAAAACGGACACCATAGTTCCTTCGTTAATGGTGTGTCTCTCTTCCTTTCTGGGTTCCAGGATAAGGTGGGGAGGAAAAGTAGGCGTGGGAGGAATCTAGGTTATTTCGGCAACCGGAATATTCTGATCTTTGGGATTTGGACAGTTAAACCGCTTCCTGGGAGGTTTCGATTGATCACACCGCTCTTAGATGGGAAATGGTTTTTGCATTTATGCAGTGATCACAATCGGCATCCTACATGTGGCAGGAAGATGGTTTTGGAAACTGCCCTTCTTTGCACACTATCGTAGGGTTAGCTTGTTTAGTGCACTATAATTCTCGACCGTAGGATGTAGCAGTGTGGATCAATGGTCAATTTTAATCGCACATCTTGGAGGATTGGTAACATTAAACTTCAGTCCTCTTGGCGAAGCGATGTCAACCTTGGTCGTTGGGTTGATTGAAAAAATGAACGGCTCAGATCAATAGGGTTTCTTTGGGTGGCGGAAGTCTTTGTGGGCTTTCTGAGGGCCAAGAGGCTATTGTCCTTCATTTTCTTTGGGTTAGATGTTTTCTTTGTAAAGCTAAGAAATTTTTCCCTAGGGGCTTTCCTCTAGTTTTTTCTGTCTCCTTAGCGTCGGGGAGATGCTTGTATTTATTGTAATCTATTTTCACGATTAATGAAATAGAAGGATCGGCACTTGCTTCAACAAAAAAAAATATAATTACAAAGGTTGTTATCAGTGCTTTTAAACCTTTCTGGCCACTATGATGAGTGACTTTTGTCTTGGTTAGCCTTGCCTTAGATGCCTTGTACTTAAACATAAGCCAATTCAATTTGTTTTCACACAAATACAGGTCTAAGATACTTATAAGTATTAATACATTCTAAATAATGTTTAATGAAAAATTCAATACCTGAATGCTCTCATCGCCGGCCTTTCTTTGTGCATCCAACTTGTCATATGATTTTACAAGTTCTTTCCATACTTTAAAAGGTATGTCAAATCGTATTTGTTTTACATTTGATCTTGAGGCATTTTTTTAATTTTTCTTGTTTGGTTGCAACGAAACCTCTTACAGTTGAGAGACATTTGCAATTTTATCTTCTTAACCGACCAACCGGTACCAAATTCATTCTCTATGTCCTATACCACCATCCTTTTTAGGTGAAGTGGAATATTGGAGAATGTGAGGTGAAGATGATCTCTAAATCGTTGAAGGCATGAGTCCTTTAACCTATTTAAGAATTGCTTCCATGCATCTGTCCTTCTTATCTCCCATGAAATAGGGTCATACTCTATCTTGGTACCTAAACTACCAATAGATGATGCATAAGCTGAGGATCAAAAGGAATTTGTAGTCTCAGGAGTTTCTATCACACAAGATGTCTCAACATAATGTTATTCATTATTGGTGTTTGATGTTAATGACACTTTTCGATTTTTTTTTATCCAAGAGAGGATGGGGAATTTATTGATTCTCGTAAAGCTTGTTGATTACCTAGACCTAGTTGATTAGCTTCAGGGGATTTTTTCTTAAGAAAATGGATTAGGGATTCAACATCCAAAGCATGAAGCTTTTTAAGCATGTGTGGAGAAACATGGTTTGCTAATGTGTTGAATAAATTGTTAAAAAGTAATTATTTAAAATTGATTAATTAATGAAGGATTGCCTTATGGATCCATAGATCTTGGGAAAACTTGATTGCTTACTAGCATGCCATGAAATTTGAGCCACCAGTTGAAGGCCAATAGAATCTCCTAGCAAGGGTATGGTGAGATAAGACTAGGGGTAGCTTGTTGCATGTTGTGGGAAAACTATAGCTAGCTGCATTGATTAATTGATGAAGGATTGCCTTATGGATCCACAACTTTAGGGAAAACTTGCTTTCTTACTAGCGTGCCATGAATGTTGAGCCACCAATTGAAGGCCAATAGAATCTCTCCAAGCAGAGGTATGGTAAGATAAGACTAGGGGTCGCTTGTTGCATGTTGTGGGAAAACTATATCTATCTACATTGAAGTTCCTAATATAGTGCGCTTTAATGCGTCACTTTCTTTTGGATTATTTGACTTGCTTAGAAGGTGAAGAACGTTTTGGCTCGACAGAAACAATTTATAAGAAGAAATTGAATATCTCAGTACATTATAATATAAAAAACTAGTAAAAGTTGATGGACCAACAAATGGATAAATTACTTAATAAAAAAACTTGAACCAAAACCTTACCTTGATAAAGATGTTGGTTTGTTTGAGCAAGACACTTAGACATGTTTGTGGCACTGTCAAATGCAGATGAGTTTGCAGAAGAATAACCTATAGAAAAGCCTTTAGGATCTCCTCCTCCCACTTTTTCTCTTAAATTCATTTGTAAATTTGAATTCAAAACATCCTACAAAAGAAACAATTACTTAATACAAAAGGGCTACAAACAAATCAAGCATATGATATCAACAATCTAAGCATGAAGTATTTTCAGTTGAGATAAAAGGACACACAATACTAACAAATTGAACTTCTTACAAGGATCCACAATTTTCATTGATTAGATACTTCTTTCAAGTCCAAATAGAGTGAATAAATTTAATACCTCTATCTCATTCATAGTACTATTTTGTGAGCATGTCCTAACCACCTTTGACTGCACAAAGTTTTCCTATTCAAGAGCCTTTTTTCCCTTGATAATCCATGTTCACTATTCCTCTCAGAGATGAGTCCTATTTAACACTTTCTGCATGCCACTGGTTCATTGAATCCATTCCTACTACCTATTAGAGCATGTGCATAGGGGGCATTCTCAGCATATCATTTCTAGAACTTTCACTTGAACCAATATTCATTTTACTTACCCGGCTATATCACCATTGATTCAATCATATTGATCAATTTCAAAGACCTAGGGATGTAACAATTCCCATTGATTGTACTATGTGTCAATCATTACTACAGTGTAGCATTTTATATGCAATGGTAAAAAATTCAGAAATGCCTTCTGCATTGCTTGCTCAAAAATGCTACATATTAGAATTTCAAAATTTAATTAAGATAAGATGATGAGAAAAAAAATGGGAGTCATACTTAACAAATAAACAAGGAACAATTGCTAAATAATAAGCAGTCTCTATGGTCATGTTGTTACCTCATTATATGTGGTCTGACACTTGCTCTCAACCTTCTAACTAATTGGGCATAGTTAAACAATCGAAAGTAAGTGAAACAAACCCCCGACCCCAATGTGTAATATAAATATAATTACAAGCATGCCCTAAGGACACCATGTGTAACAAAAAGAAACATTATTTGCCAGTGCATCAAGATTTTTTTTGAGATAGTCAACCACAAGGATTAAACATAACTCCACACATACTAGATACCCATATTATCTCCATGGCTGGAGAGGTCCACACCTGGCTTGCTTTTGACCTCCCTCTGTGCCCCATGACTGCCATTACGAGAACAAACACATACGAATCTACTATCAATTTATATCAATTCCATTACCTCCAGCAACATAAAGACGTTAATCCATCAACTTGTACCAAAAGAAAATTTTAGTCAGAAAAAGAAAGAGAATAGGTGAATTGTGAGGATACACCTTTCATGCTGAATTTTCGGAGTCCCCTCTCACCCTTCTCCCCACCATTGGCTCTAGGAGCTCTTTTTCTCTTCTTTGTGATGTTCAAGTGTAAAGGTACAACCGATCAATAATGCTCTATCTCAAACATGAAAAATACACAACCCCAAGAGGCCAGCAACATAGAGTAATGAATGAGACTCACCTTGCAGTATCTGAAGAATCTAAGTCCTATTGATGAATATCTAAACGTTGTATTCTTGCCATATGATTGTTTCTGGAAGGTGTTGCAATTTCTGCATCACTACCTCTTGATACACCACTTCCATTTTCCATAGAAATTGATTGCCCTGGTGCACTTGTAGAAGTTCATAAACATCTACCCACAATTGCGTTTGAAGGATATTCTCCCTCCCCTTGCTGCAGAGTTGATTTATTTTCGTCAACATTCATTCCTACACAGAATAAAGTTAAACATTTTCTCAAATTAAGAAAGGAATTAAATATCTAGAACTTTGTTAGGAAAGAAGACTAAAAGACATTTACAATCCAAACTTCCATTAACAGTTGATAGTAATTGGCAAGCATGATCCTTCATTAGCAACTTTTCTCTTCTTATTAAATCCAAACATGTTTCTATAAATAGAATGCTGGCGACTTCAACACCTTCACTGAGCTGGTAATCAGTACTATGATCCGATGTATTTTTTCCCAATGTAATATTATAAAATAAGTTTGTATTGTCAAGACCTGACGTCTTCTACAGGGGCAGAGGGGAAGAATTAGGAGGTAGGAGTAAATAACAACCAAGGAGAGACCTAACTTATTGAGCCTTATTGTATCCAAATATATAAAACTTGTGAAACTTGATTGATTTTCCTAATTCTGCAATTTCTCCCTATGATTTGGATGATAGTAATAAAAGCATGTATTTGCTTCAGAATCTCTCTCTTATAGGGGCATACCTCCTAGAAAAATCTTCATTTAAACTTCAATTTAAGCATCTCCAAATGAGGCATGCACAACTCTTGAAGAAAATTGGGGTTGCATGAGTAAAAGTAAAAGCCCTACAGTATCATTTTGTTTCTATCTATTTCTAATCCTTGGCACTGACTTAAACGCTTCCAGAAAAGATTTGGGACCAAATATCTAGCCTTCAACATGTTTCTGTATGACTTATCTAGATTCTAAAATACAACAATGAACGCATCTTGATCTTCTGGAAACATAAAAAACATAACACCACACTTCAGCAGATTAGTAATTTGCCAATTATGAAGGTAGATATTTCTTATCATAGTTTGCATTATGGTCCAAGTTCAATTTAAGTAGCATGTTAGTTTTAAATTTCTTATGTGGAGCGGCATTGTAGATCTGTTGTACTGTCCAAAAGTGGTTATTGTAACTCTAGTCATACAGCTTCCAATTAGCTTCTATGAAAAGCAAATTGGATAGTATTGTTTTATTCATTTGAATTCAAGGTAAAACTTGTCCAAATTGTAAAAACATATCAGAGATATCAATTTGTTATAAACGCTACATCTTTGGCTCCCTCTGCTGTCTGTTGTGAACTTTTGCATTTAGCTAGCCAACCTGTTATTTAGCTAGCCAACCTGTTATTTTGCTAGCCAACCTGTTATGTCAAATTAAACTAACTCAACAAGAAATTTTCTAAACTGATCCTTAAATGTCAACAAGAAATCGTCGGAAGAATCAGCTTTAACCAGGTATTCCTTCCTCTTCTTCTTGCTATGAGCCCTCTTTATTCTAGCACCAATCGAAGTGGTAGCTATAGCCTGATGATTGGTAACAGGAAGGGTACTTTCATTATTGTCAATAGTATCATGGACTACCTTTGTAGCCTCTTGTTTTTCAGCTTCTTGATGAATTACAAAGGTATCAATGGCCAGTAGGAGCTAATAGTAGAGCTAATAATAGTTTTCTTTCAATTTAATGAAGAAATCTCTAATCCACAAGGTGCAACCCAAGTAGGAACTACTAGAATAGTCACTATTGTCACCAAAGCAACCTATCCTCTCATTTTTGGTTGACTCTTCCCCAACTTAAGGACTACATACCTTTGTCTTTCATGATCACTGGAGGTTGCTTCAAAGCCGCCTTCTTGATCTCACAGTCTTGGGCATTGTTACTGCCTTCAAGATTTAATTGTGGGCTTGCTTCAAATGATCCAAGACACTTAAAAATTCCTCTGTTCAGGATGCCAAGCTAGAATAAGGCACTGGTATATTTTTATTTTTTATCCATAAATCTGCAATTTCCATTCTATGTTTAACAGGTTGTGAGGCTTGGTTCAATGTGGATATTTAAAGGGCTTTGTACTGCCAAGGAAAATTCCCTCTAAGTTTAAGTGGTAGTGAAGCTTGGTTCAAATTGGATATTTAAAGGGCTTTCTACTGCCAAGGACAATTTCCAGCTTGCCATATCAATTAAAAAAGGGACAGTGGTTTGTATTTATGAGGTGCGAAAAATTTGGGTTGCTTGAAATCAGCGGATATCTTGAATCACAGGTTTGCTAGGAGGATGCCTCTCTTGTTGCACATTTAAAACAACACATACACAACATTTCCTTGGGCTGCTATAATAGATATATTGCTGTTGTGCAAAGTTTGTTTCCAAAGCGTTTGAAAATAAACTCATGCTTGTGTAGTAGTTTGTATTGATTTGCTTGAATGAAAGTTTCACGTGTGTGTTTGTGAGCAATAAACAGTCTGTAATGCTTGGCAATATATTCCAGCTGTTCTTATGTGCATTATAACCATGTTATGTGAGTTTTAGCACTGAAATGTCTTATTATCTTGGGCATGAACAGATGAGTAGAATTGCATTCTAAATGGTTGATAAAATGGTGTGCATAAGTTATTCTTCACAGTTTATGCCCACTTCAACAAAGAAAATGCAAATCTGGGTTTTCATAGCAATATTTGACATACTGTTTATTTTCCTCATTCAGAACCAAAAGTGGCAATTCCATAGTATGTCCAGAAATACTTGAAAGACCTGCAATACTTTTTCTTTAATTCAGATGAAGTGTGACTGTTATCATTAATGGTCTTCACCAACCTTTAGTCATTCACTGATTCTAAAATATTTAAAGAATAGTCACTTAGAATTAATTCTCTATTTCATGCTTCAACCCACTAGGATCAGGGTCTTTTCATAACAGTTGCAATTTGTGGATAGTTTCAATGATTACTCTTTCAGATTCAAGAAAATAAATTCATGAATGCGTTCAAGTGTTGGTTCTGAAATGTTTTTATTTCAAGCTAAAACTTAGATTGGTTGTTTGTAAAGTTATTACATGCATTTCACATCTAAATAGATTGTACCTTATCACTTGGAATTACAACATAAGAAAGTCTTGGTTTTGTCACTTAGGTTTCTAAGTATTTTTCCTATGAGATATATTGTTGAATGTATGAAGAGATGATGTAAGAAAAGCATCTCGCAGATGTCTTGTTGAGAAATTTGTATCAATTGACAGAGCCAAGTGTTGCCTTTATAGGTAGTATAAGATACACATAGAAACTTTACTTCCTTTTATGGTTATTGCCATCAAGATATATAGCAAGAGTCTTGTTCAGGGAAGCCTCCCTTGTGGTGATAAGATAAACCTTGAAGAGTGTTATATGCTAGGTTGCACCAGGTAGAACTTGAAGACCCCATGGCCCAATGTACAAGGCACTCATCAAATTTTTTTTTTTAGAAGACCAGGAGTCAACAGGTACCTATTGACCATTACTTTGTCCTCTCTATTCTTCTTCCGCAAATCTCGCAACCCTGTGGGGAATTGTATTAAATGTCACTAGTATGATGACATTTTATAAAGTGCCTAGACAACTTGGGACTCGATCATTGAGTGAGTACACTCTAGAGTGTTTTTTCACCTAGCTAATTATTCTTGATTTTCAACAATGAATAATTAACTGAGTTTTTTCAATCACCTACCTCCAAAGCTGGAGTGGTGGCTTTGACGATTAAGCCCTGGGTCCATCCAAGTGCCTAGAGTCGATGTATATTACCATACTAGGACATATCTAAAGTGTCATGAAATTTGATTAGGTTTTGATAGGATTTTTTTTTTTATTAAAAATTCCCAAAGAATGGGATTGTTAATTAAATTTTTCAATTCTTTTTAAATAAATGAGCTTAAAAGATGTTGGTTCTCGGGGGCTTATAAGTACTTCAAAAATATGCTGTCCACCCCAACATTCTTCTAGGGTCCACTTTGAGGGTCAAAAGATGACTTCTGGCCCCTTAAAATCCATTTTTCCTATTTTAGTGGTATAAAGTGGTAACAAAAATTGAAAAAATTAATAAATGGTGGACAAAATAAATATGTCACCAAGTGGAAATGATATGGAAAAACGAATTGAATTCAAATACTAAGTTAATGATGCTTTGGAAAGCCACATAAGAGGGCCAAATCTCAGTGCCAAGTGGAGGTGCGAATTTGTTCTTGCTACAACAATTTGGGGTGACCAAATCCCACCAAATGTGGTCCATCTTCAGTTAGAAAGAGGGTCGAGTCCATCAAGTTGAGTGATGGCAGTCAAAGGGCAGTAAAAATGGGAGTTAACTCCCCCCATCTAGCCATGTGTTAACACATAGCTAGCAGCCATCTATTACAGCCCACGTAGGCCAGCCAAGATCCTCCACGCACAGGCTTATACATATGTCATTTATTGGAGGATTATTCACAGCAGTTAAGCACAGGTTTTGAGGGAGTTTGTCTCCCATTCTCTACACTCATCTCATATGTGGCTAGCATCTACACCAATGCACATATCTCAAGAAGAATATGCTGCCAGCAGAGGAGATGCTACAACAGTTTGACTTCACACTTGGGAAGCCCTTGTGCCACATGGAGAATTCAACCCTTATTAGGATTTCCACCGCTATGCCACTTGTTGGATCACTTCTTCATTGGGATTTTCTCCCAAATATGCATAAATAAACCCACATACCTCTCATTCTCTCATGGTTGGGAAGCTAATTCTTGGGTATATGTTGTGATTTTATTATTGCACACGATAATAAAGAAAAGTCTTTGAAGGTTTTATCTTGGGATGATGTCGGTGATCTTTTCTTGATGCAAGGTATATTTGTGGTTTTTTGAATTGGTTTTGTTGCATTTATTTTGGTTGAGCAAGGTCCAAATAGGGGCAGTATTGCTTAGGAAGAGGTAGACAAGTATTTGACTATCCTCTAATAGTTGTGCAAATTTGAATAGAATTCGATGTGTGTTTGTGAATAACGCAAGTTATTTTTTTTCTCTTTTGCAAATCTATTCCTTGAGTTTATTAATTGTTGGATGCAAGTATCTTAAGTGAAGCACAGGTTACTTTTGAAATATTGAAGGTTTGGGGAAATTGTTGGTCATATCAACCAACCTTCAAGAGCTAATGAAGTCATGATCTTGCCATCATTAGGGGCAGCCAAAGACATCCAACAGGAGGACATTGAATCTAAAAAATTCTTCCCTCAAAATTCTAATTTTTTTCTCTTGGTTACCTTATTTATGGATTCATTGAAAATTTAAGCTATTTGAAGGCTATTTAGTGGCTGACCTAAAGGCCACAAATCAGCCAAGAAGATTTGGTTTAACCCAACATTTCTTGGTTGCCATAGGATAGAGTTTTATTAAAGTTTTAGTATAGTTAATTTGTTATTTTTTCTAATTGAGTTTGATCACTAATCTAGTGGATACCCAAGTAAGCTTGGACTCTTTCGCATTGGCTTTTGCTAGCCTTTTTTGCAGGTATCAAGTTTCTCCTAAAGCTGATTTGTCTCTCCTCCTTTTGACTGATATTGGGCAGCAAGGAACTTGCTTCTTGGCATATTTCCTCTACCTAAGAAAGCTGATTTTCGTTGCATTTGAGTGGCCAAATTTTCCCCTTTTTGGATTGATATCTGGAAATTGTACTAGAAGACCTAAAACTCCATTTTGAAATGATTTTGGGGGCAACTTTTGAAAGGGAAAGAACATTTGTGGATTTGGACAACAACGACAAGCAAACTCTTTAACTATTAGACCCTTTAATTGTACCTTCCAGAGTGGTTCTACATTCCAAGAATTCTTCATGGATTCCCTATTTTGTAACTCATTTATACTTCTCTTCTCATCCATAAAGGGAGTTCTAAGTTTTTTTTGGGTTTTGATCTTATCGCTGAGTGAAAGATCAAACCAAATTTTGTAACTATTTCCAATTAACATCTAGTTTTATTTTTTAATCACTTCTAACTATTGGAAGGAGATATCTCTCCCTTTTGAGGGATCATCTGTAAACTTCCTCCAAAAGAAACTTCCTTTCCATCCCTAATTTCATAAGAGGGAACCAATATAATACAGAGGCACTTGTTCTTGGGAGCTTGGTGACCTTTTCCCTTTGGCATCCCATTGAGTGGTTTGTTTTTGTCACTTAACACTAAATAGATTAAATGAACAATAATTACTTTCATTTTCATTCTCTTTTTTGCTTTCATTTCATGCATTGTAGTTCATATGTTCTAAACTTCACATGCAAAATGCTTAGATGAGCCTTGTGAACTATTTTAATTTATTTTGAGAATTCCATTTTCCTATAGTTTGTATCTTGCTCTATTGCAAATCCAAATCCATTTTCTTATTTGCATAAGTTGCTCATGTTCCTTTTATTAAAGGCATCATTTATTTATTGAGACATCTTTATCACTAGTTTGGCAACTGTAAATCCTTTCATCTCGTTTTGACAAATTAGTAGATTTGAATTTTTTTGTACATAGAGGAAATTAACCTCTAGCTTAACTGGTTGTATAGTTTTATAGGGCTCCTCTTCACCCATTTCTTTTCCAAGATTGGAAACGGGAAACACTTGACTTACTAAATTAGTTTGGGCATGCCCAATGTTGGACCTACTTGCGAGTGGGTTGACTTGAAAAATTAGTTGGATACTCATTAATGAAGCTAAGCTTCTCCATGTTGGATCTCCTTGAAACCATCCTTATATTTTCTTGGATAAAGTTTTGGATCCTCCACCCTAATTTCAATTAAGAACCCTAAAGAACCAACCGACAACTATGTCTAATGGGAGGCGAAAGGTTCCAAGGTATTTTCCAATGTTAAAGGATACAATAATTGTCTCAGATAATCACAAATTTATTCTTCTAGAAGTGGCTAGCTTAGCCTCTTTCACTTTGGCTTTTGCTAACCTTTTTTGCAGGTATCAAGTGTCTCCTAAAGCTGATTTGTCTCTCCTCTTTTGGACTGATATTGGGCAGCAAGGAACTTGCTTCTTGGAAGATTTCCTCTAGCTAAGAAAGTTGATTTTCGTTGAATTTGAGTGGCCAGATTTGCCCTTTTTTGGATTGATATCTGGCAGTTGTACTAGAAGACCTAAAACTTCATTTCGAGATGACTTTGGGGCAGCTTATGAAAGGGAAAGAACATTTGTGTATTTGGACAACAACGACAAGCAAACTCTTTAACTATTAGACCCTTTAATTGTACCTTCCAGAGTGGTTCTACATTCCAAGAATTCTTCATGGATTCCCTATTTTGTAACTCATTTAGACTTCTCTTCTCATCCATAAAGGGAGTTCTTGTTTTTTTGGGTTTTTATCTTATCATTGAGTGAAAGATCAAACCAAATTTTGTAACTATTTCCAATTAGCATCTAGTTTGATTTTTTAATCACTTCTAACTATTGGAAGGAGATATCTCTCCATTTTGAGGGATCATTTGTAAACTTCCTCCAAAAACAACTTCCTTTCCATCCCTCATTTCATAAGAGGGAACCAATATAATACAGAGGCACTTGTTCTTGGGAGCTTGGTGACCTTTTCCCCTTGGCATCCCACTCTTCCTCATTTGTGGAAGGTCTCAATGTGATTGATTGAGTGGTTTGTGTTTGTCACTTAACACTAAGTAGATTAAATGAACACTAATTACTTTCATTTTCATTATCTTTTTTCTTTCATTTCATGCATTGTAGTTCATATTCTCTAAACTTCACACGCAAAATACTTAGATGAGTCTTGTGAACCATTTTAATTTATTTTGATCATTCCATTTTCTTATAGTTTGAATCTTGCTCTATTGCAATTCCAAATCCATTTTCTTATTTGTGTAAGTTGCTCTTGTTCCGTTTCTTAAAGGCATCATTTATTTATTGAGGAATCTTTATCACTAGTTTGGCAATTGCAAATCCTTTCATCTCCTTTTAATCATTTAGTAGATTTTAATTTTTTTGCACTTAGAGGAAATTAACCTCTAGCTTAATTGGTTGTATAGTTTTATAGGGCTCCTCTTCACCCATTTCTTTTCAAATCTTGGAAACGGTAAACACTCGACTTTAAATTAGTTTGGGCATGCCCAATGTTGTATCTACTTGCAAGTGGGTTGACTTGAAAAATTAGTTGGATACTCATTAATGAAGCTAAGCTTCTCCATGTTGGATCTCCTTGCAACCATCCTTATCTTTTCTTGGATAAAGTTTTGGATCCTCCACCCTCAATTCAGTTAAGAACCCTAAAGAGCCAACGAACAACTATGTCTAATGGGAGGAAAAAGGTTCCAAGGTATTTTCCAATGTTAAAGGATACAATAACTATCTCATATAATCACAAATTTCTTCTTCTAGAAGTGGCTAGCTAACAGAATGTTTACAATTCCTCTGCCCTACGATAAAATAATGCTATCCTAGCAATAGAAAGTTAGGGCTTATAATAGTCCATTCATTAAAAATACTGAAAAATAACTCTACGCACAGAAAGTTTAGGGGATTCCATCAGTTGTTCACATAATGTGTATAAACAGCACGGACAATGTCGAAGTTTGTGAGGGTAAGTTCAGATGGATCAACTAACCTCTGTGGTGCATCTTTCTAAGCCACGCAGATTTTTCCCACTGCCTCCCCAACCTGTGCACGTTCCTTCTCTCCTACCACCAATAGCTTCAATCTACGGATGATCTGGTATTGCTGGCCCTTTTTCGTTCCCACTATGTCTTTTTCTATTTTTGGTTATCCTCCCAAGTCCCCTCCTTCCACCTTTTTTCCTATTCCAAATCAGAGTTTTCCCAGAGTGAATGATCTATGGTCATCATATTGAAGATGGGAGCGAGATCCATAGGTTCCAGCGCTGGCCCTTTTTCGTTCCCACCGCGGCTTTTTCTGGTTATCCTCCCAATTCCCCTCCTTCCGCTTTTTATCCTATTCAAACTATGGGTTTTCTGGAGCGAATGGGGGTTTTCTCGCACGAATGATCTATGATCAGTGCATCGAACATGGGAGTGAGATCCATAGGTTCCATCACTAGCCCTTTTTCATTCCCACTGTGTCTCTTTTAGGTTATCCTCGCAATTCCCCTCCTTCCACCATTTTTCCTATTTGAAATTGGGGTTTTCCGAAGTGAATTGGGATTTTCTGGAGTGACTGATCTATGGTCAGTGCATTGAACATGGGAATGAGGGCCATAGGTTCCAACGTAGTTAGGGCAAGCCAAAAAAAAAAAAAAAACCTATTTATTGGCCATGTATATTTATTCCTTGAAATTACAATAATCTCTAGTAAATACATAAATAAATATATATACATATTCATCATCTCCAATTAACAACTACACATTAAGCAAGTTCATGCACTCCTATATGGATAAACATGCTTATTATCTTTCATGAGTTTCATAAAGATTTAACATATTATTCATCAACTTTGGATTGGGTGAGGATGAATTCTAGTATATTACCAAGTGTATGTTTTTTTTTCAATTGTAGTTTTTACTTTCATGATTAATTTGGTTGTAGTTTTTACTTCCACGATTAATTTATTCTAAGTTATTTAGGTAGTCATTAATGATCTATTCGGTGCTATGTGGGGATTTTACTTTTCAATAAATCTGAAGTATCTATGTTGCATTGGGATCTAGTGACCTTGCTGAAAAACCCTAGCAAACATCTTTGAAACCATCTACTACCACGAGTTCAACTTGAGATTTCTCAAAATCTGAAAGGAACAAATAAGGGTTTCTTTGCCAATCCACTCATAACCTAATCCACTTTGGTGATGAAGGGAAACCAACTATAAGATATCAAACACCTTCCCTCATGCATAGTGTGCATAGAGGCTCTACCCCTGTAAAGGTTTGAACATGTGTTGTTTACATTGTAATGCCCATAGTTGTACCATTTATACTTTACTCCTGTCTCTTTGGGAGGAATAGATCACTTAGGCATCATTTTAGGATTTATTGATTTATGCAATAATTATTTTAGTCATTATTGACTTAGGTTGGAAATTCCATAGTGTTTGTTTTCCAATAAGAAAAAAATATCATTTGTGTATTAATATTAATGCAAATGTGTAATTTAGATCATCTAACATTTATTAAATATGCTTCACATGTATGACATGGTAGTATAATATGTTCAACATCTAATGTTTGATAAATATCGAAATCTCCATAGGATTCAAACAATTTCATGAGAATCTAGTACCGCTATGTTCCTAATGTACATTCAAACTAGATAAGCAACTTCATATCCACGTTAAAAACTAGTATACAAAATCTAATAGATATGACCCTAATAATCATAAGTGTAGATCTACATGAAAAGTTAAGACTTCAACTTGAGTTCAATCATTATCATAAGAGTGTCACAACAATGGTGGAGAATTTCATAACTAAAAATAAAAATAACTAACATGGAAATTAGAATGGTTAAAATAACGGAATAAGAAATAAGACTAAAACAATTCCATAGATGAGTTTAATAAAAATTGTTATCATTGTTGTGTATTGCAAGTGCTAGGAGAGGCCATGGAAACAAATGAATTTATTTCCAGTGAAGGCACACAACATGATTTAGGGCATCAAGTATTTAAATATTACATTAATTTATGAAATATAATAAAATGAAATTTAGTTTCCGATCCTTGTTTTCCTAAACCTAGTAATTTATATAGTTTATTATTCAAACTTGAAAAAAAATAATGCATGTCGTTGATTATTTTAGGTGGAAATGTGTTTGCAATAGATACAAAGTTGAACCCTTTTACTGTAAAACAACCAAAATATGTACACAAGGGTGGACCCCATACTATTAAAGCACATCACATGAGAAAGTGGGTGGAAAAAGATATGACAGTTGAGTTTGTAAATACAATAGAAATTGGTGGCAATGAACAAGAGGTTAGTCATGATGATAATACATGGAATGAATACTTTGATACAATTGTTATACTTTGTGGTTGTTATAAATAAATTTAGATATAAATTAATGGACAATATAAGTACATTATATAGTCTAATCTCTAACCTTGGAAAAAATCATGCATGTATCAATTATTTTAGGTTGGCAATGGAATCATAGCAAATGTGGATTTTAATCATTTTGATAGACCAATACAAATACCTGCATATGGATGTGGCCTACACCGTACAATTAAATCACACAAAAATAAATGGGTGGAAGAGGATATGACAATGGAGTTTGTAAATGCAATAGAAAATCAACACAATGAAGAAGAGGTTGGTCATGATGATACTACATGCATGGATGAATACTTTGCGACAATTGTTGTTTTTGGATGTTGCTAAGGTAGAAAATCTAAGAATATGAAATTGATGTGGCTTGTTTTTAAAATAATGTGTTCAAAAATAATATTTTTAATTTATTGTATATATGTATAATATTGTTTTCTTGAGTAATTTATTGCGTATATCTTTGAAATGGATCCATGTTTTATACAGTAATTGCTATCTAACATTAAATAATGTTTTCATTTAATTATAGGTAAACGATGATGATGATACACCTACTAATGATCAAGATCCAACTAGACCATTAAGAATTCAACAAGATGATCCAATTCATCCTTTAAACCATACTAGGAGAAGAAGAGAAGCATTGAAAAGAGCACTACCATGTGAAAAATTTGAGGAATTGATGAAATTAACATACATTGATGACATGCCATCCACTGCTTAGAGTAGAGATGTTGATGGAAATGTAATGCATGAAGGAGGATTGAACAAAATTCTCACAAGTTTCTTTAGGAATGGAAGCAATGATGAGGGTGATGATCCTATGCATAATAATGATGATGTTGATATAGAGGTAAATTACCACCAAGATAATTATGATGATATCAACATCAATGAATCAATTAAGCAAGCAGCAAAGACAGTGGTGTTCAAATCAGGTGCAAGTAGAACATCCAAGCTTTCATGCACATTAATATTACTGGAAATCAAGTCATTATTTGGTTGGTCAGACAAGAGCTTCACTACCTTATTAAAGTAACTTGAATTATTTTTCTAGTTTTGCACTGTCAATTTGTTTCCTCAATTAGAATATAAGTACTAACTTCATTTAATATAATTTGAAGTGGATTTTACATTATGGTATATAAACAACGTTATAAATGACATTTCTAATGTGGGTTTGAAAAAAAAAACTTATAGGGCTCTAAAGGATAAAATATTCCCTGAAGATAATGTGTTACCATCAACTTGTAGAGAAGCACATCAATTGTTAGTCAAGTTGGGGATTGAATATAAGAAAATTCATGCATGTAAAAATTATTGCATCTTATATAGAGATGAATATAAGGACAATGAAGAATGCCCTGTTTGCAAAGAGAAAATATATTGTACAAATATACAAGGTTCTACAGTTCCAAATAAGGTTTTACAACACATGCCAATTATTCCTAGACTACAATGGATGTTTCATTGTAAATCTCTTGCACAATTGATGGATTGGCATGCAAAGAATAGGAGTAAAGATGGATTCATGCGAATTCCTGTGGACTCCAAAGCAATGAAACATATAAAGGAAAAATGGCCAAGAAAATTCAAAGATGAACCTCGCAGTATTAGGTTAGGACTTGCAATGGATGGAGTGTGCCCTTTCTCTTTGCTAAGCTCAAATTATATAGTTTGGCTAGTTTGACTGATAGTATACAATATTTCCCCATGGATGAGTGTTAGAAAGGAACACCTTATGCTAACTCTCATCATTCCAGGAAAACATCAAGTAAAAATGGATGTTTACATTGAACCTTTTATTGATGAGATGCAATTTGGAAAGGCATAAGAATGTATGACATATCACGTGCTCCATCAAATAGGTCCTTCATGTTTTATGGCATATTATGTTAAATAATTCATGATTTCCCAGGACTTGGTGTTTGTTCTGGTAAGAGATCAAATAATTTGCATATTCGTAGTACATCATAATTTATTTTCAATTCAAGTTGTCTATAAGTATTATATTATTATTGTTTTCTTATGTAAGCTAGTTATTGATTATAGGGCTACAAACAAAAGGGATTTTTGGATGTCCAAGATGTGCAGAACAATTTGAGGGGTGATATGTTTCTATTCCAAGGTAGATCTTGAACACATTGATGAAACCAACTTGTCTTAGATGTATCATCCAAGCATTCTATATATTTACAAGTTCACCTCTCATTTTCATTGTTTCTTAAAATGCTAAATATTTTCACACATGATATACTGAATAGTTAATGGACAATAAAAATAGGTTCGATGGTCCATATTATTCCACTTATATTCTCTTTGTAACTGAACAAAATTATTAATTTTGTCTTCAGAATTAGACTTTTAGCACAAAGAACATGGTTAGGAATCATTTAATGGCTATATCAATTCACAACTACTAACAATTGTTTTTGCTTTCTCCTTAAGTTTTGCAACCCAATTTGACTTAAACATGCTTAACAGTGAAAAAACCATTTGTCAATACTTCAGGTTTTACAAAATTACTCTAAACAACTATCTCTACTTGGTAATCTAAAAAATATCAACAAATTCACAATCTCATTTAATGGTCAGAAGAGGCCATCGTCAAAGTCAATGAAATAATAAGAATGATCTATGTCTAGTAAAACCTATAATTACATTGTTTCCCTAATAGCAAGTAAAAACTTCTATACCCAGTTGTTGAACTTTTGCAACCGATTATAAACCTCCAATAAGAAGTTGTTCTCTAATGAGGATTATTGCCCTATCTTCCATGGTTTTACGAGGAAAAAGAAATAAAATTTCATTAGTTATCAAAGGTAAACCAAATTAATTATTTGCATACTTCCAACACCTAGCGTTTCATATCCAAAGTAGATTGTAAGCACATCAATGAAACCAACTTTGTTTTTATGTATCATCCAAACATTATGTACAATTACAGACTCACCTCTAATCCATTGTTTCTAAAAATGTTGAATATTTTTATACATGATATCCTAAACAGTTGGACAATACAAATAGTTTCCATCTCTATTCCTCCATTTATATGTTTTTTCCAACTTATTTGAAAGCTCAACTTTGTCCCAACAATTAGACTTGTAGTACAAAGAACATGGTTAATACATATAATGACCAAAAACTAGCTACTACCAAAATTAAACCAAAAAAATATCACTGCATAAATATAGAATTAAAAACAAAAAAACAAAAACAAAAACAAAAATTTCCCAAATTAAAAATAAATAAATAATTAAATTATCAACTTTTTTTACCAAAATTTAATGATTTTTTAAGTGCTAATCCTAACATCACCATTACAACAATATAATTTTATACTGCTAATACTGCCATTACAACAAGATATAAGAGGGATATAATGCAAAAAGTTTAATAATAATATGTATGTAGAAGATGGTCTTCAAACTGGTGAATTCATGAAAATCAATGGGACTACAGTCAAAATAATTGTATGTTATTTACTTTTCTACATAGATTGTCAAAATAACTGCTTAAATCAATTTTTTTAAAGCAAAATTTAACAAAAACTTTGTTGGTGCTAACATTAGAACCACCATTACAACAAGATATCTTTCTAGTGTTGACAACACCACTATAGTAAGATACCCCAAGAGAGACAAAAAATGTAACAAGTATGATAGTAATACGTATCAGGAAGATGGTATTGAAACTAGTAATTGTTCATGAATCCATAAGATTGTAAGGTCATTCTCATTATCATAATCATTGTCATCATCTTCATTCTCATCATCATCACCATCATCCTTGTCATCGTTATTTCCATCATTACATTATCATCATAATCACCATTCATGCCATCATCATCAGCTCCATCATCGTCATCATCATCATCATCATTATGGACATTGTTTGCAATTTTTCATAATTATAGATGTTGTAAGAAATATCATCAACCCAAGAAATGTGATTAATGCTAGAAAAGGGTTGTTTAGGACACATTGATATACGTAAGAGAAATAACAACTTTATTTTTGAGAGATGATCGATGATCATCATCATCACCACCGTTATCATCGTCGTTGTCATTTTTATCATCCCCATCATCATCATTAATGTAATTTCTGTCATCATTGTTGTCATCGTAATCATGGACATCATCATCATTCATGCCATTATTGTTTTTGATGATGACCTAGATGAAAATGATGATAATGATGATGATGATGACAAGGATGACAACAACAAAAATAATGCTTATGATTATGACAATGACAACATTTAAAAATTGAGAAGATTCACCAAGGTCATTAGCATCGTCATAATCATAATCATTGCCATCATCATCATTTTCATTGTAACCACTATCGTCTTTATCATCATAATCACAATTCATGTCATCGCCATCATCTTCATTTTCATCATTGTCAAGATTATTGACATTATCATCAATTGTTCATAATTTTCAATGCCATAAGGAATATCATCAATGCAAAAAATATGATGAGTGTTGGAAAAGGGATGCAAAAGCGAACACAGAAATGGGGGCAACAATAGAAGTAAAATTGGATGAAAAGTGGATGAAACATAAGTAGATGCACAACAACATGAAAAAATTGACACAAAAGTGGATGCAAAAGAAGATGCAGTTGTCAATGCAAACATGAATGCAAAAGTGGAAGCAAACATGGGTCCAATGGTAGGCGTAAAACTTGGTACAAATTGTGGTGAAACAAATGTTGATGCAACAACGGACACAGAAAAGGACACAATCTTAGATGCAAAAAACAGACAAACATGGATACAAAATAAGATGAAAAAAGGGATGTAAACATGGACACAAACATGGGTGCAAGAGTGGACACAAAATTAAATGCAAAAATCGATGCAACAAATGTGGATGCAATAGGGGATGCAAAAACATACACAATATTTGATGCAAACTCGAACACAAAAGAGGGTGCAAATGTGGATGAAAATTGGAAGCAAATGTGGTTAAAATGGTAGGCGCAAGATATGGTGCAACAAAAGTGGATGCAATAATAGACAAAAAAATATGCAAAATAAGATGCAAAAAGGGATGTAAAAGTGGAAGCAAACATTGATGCAATAGGTGAAACAAAATTGGATGCAAAAAAATGGATACAATGGAAGTAGATGCAAAAGTATATACAAAATGAGATGCGAAACCCAATGCATAAACCTGACACAAAAGTAGATGCAAAGAGAGATGCAATATTTGATGCAAAAGAGGATGTGAACATGGATACAAAATTGGAAGAAAACGTGGCTACAACAGTAAGTGCAAAACATGGTGTAAATTGTGGCACAACAAAAGTGGATGTAATGATAGATGCAAAAAAAGAATCAAACTATGATGCAAATGAAGATGTAAAAAGGGATGCAAAAAGTGTACTTTAAAACGGGTGCAACAGTGGATGCAAAATTGTATGCAAAAGTGGATGCAATAGAAGTTGATGCAAAAGTAGATGCAAAGCGAGACACAAAACCTGATGCAAATCTTGATCCGAAAGTGGATACAAAAAGGGATGCAAAAATAGATGTAGAAGTTAACGAAAACCTAGATGCAAATGAGGATGCAAACGTGGATGCAAAATTATAATCAAAAGTGGGTGCAAAAGGAGGTGCCAAACTAGGCACCAATTATGGCACAAAAATATTAGATGCAATAGTGGGCACAATAATAGATGCGAAAGAGGATGTAAATATGGATGCAAAACAAGATGGAAAAGTGGATGCAACAAAATTAGATGCAAAACTAAACACAAAACTCGATGTAAAACTTGGCGCAAAAGGGATGCAAAAAATGATTTAAAAAAGGATGCAAAAATCGATGCAAAATTTGATCCAAGTGTAGGTGCAAAAAGTGGATGCAAATGAGGATGCAAAAGTATGTCAAACAAAATTAGGTGCCAAACTTGATTCAAAACCTGGAACAAAAACTAGTGCAAAGGATGACACAAAACTTGGCATAAAATTTGGTGCAAAACCTGGTGCAAAACCTATTGCAATACCTGGTGCTAAACTTGGTGTAAGATTTGGTGCAAATCTCGATGCAAATTTTGAGTCAAGTTTTGCACCATATTTGAAAAATAGATGCAAATAGCACTAAAAATGGGCTCTAGATGCAAAAAAAGAAGTAAAAAGGGACGCTAATCATAGGGATTTGTTGTAGTGAATGATTTCTAAGGTCATAGTTTATGAGCGTCAAAGTTCTCAAGGTCATAGTTATTATGCGTCATAGTTCGTAAGGGTTAATGTTCTCAAGTTCATAGTTCTTGTATGTCATAGTTACTATGGTCATATTTTTTATTGGTTAGAGATTCCAATGATAAGAAAGCTCATAAAATTTCTTCAATGAGAGTCGATGAAGTGCTTGTTGGAAAATGAGAGAGGGAGGGAAATATATATATCTGTATGTATATATGTATATATATATATATATATATATATATATATATATATATATATATATATATATAGATATAGAGAGAGAGAGAGAGAGAGAGAGAGAGAGAGAGAGAGAGAATGTGTAAATGGAAATAGAGAGATACAAAGTGTTTGGAATAAATTAGTCATAATGGTATAAACAACAACTACCTTCGTACGATTCCATTCCATCAAATTCCACAATAATAGTGTTTTCAAATTCCATAAAAGTAGGGTTTTAAAATTGCAAAAAACTAAGGTGTGCAAATTTCACTTCAATATACATTGAAAAACATTGCCAACTTGTGATGCAAGTTAAATATGGTTTGTTTACTTACATTGTCTAACTACGGACTAAAATTTGAACTCACTATATTGGAGTTTCCACATTCCACATTGATAGGGTTTTCGAATTCCCCAAAGCTAGGGTTTTCATGGTCCATAAAGCTAAGATTTTCAAATTGCATAATGATATTTCCTAATAAAGCACGTACACTTTTGAGACATGCTAAGAAGGCAACCTAGTTTGGGCCTTACAGAGCCTAGACAACTAGGAGCACAGGTGCAGTCCTAAGGACATGCACACATTGTTGTGGGCATGTGTTCCTCGTGATAGCCCCATTTTCACTTCTGGGGTCATCATTCTTGTGCAAGTTCCCTTAGTTGATTCTCACTAGTTTTTTCAATTATGCATAATCCTTTTGAGGGTCTCATTGTAGAATTTCTCACAACATTCCTTCATGCACTTCATGCTAGGTGTTTTCTCATTAGTCTAAATTGTTTATTTTTTTTCCACATATGAAGTCATTGCCACAAATATGTGATTCCACAACCACTTGCCACATGCTTATTCACAATATACCACTAGAGTGCTAAGTTATTTCACCATGACTATTCCCTAATTACAAAAGATTCCATCATGTTCTCGTTGATTTCTTACACTTATTTGAGAAACTTTCACATTTTTAACTTTTTGTATCCATTTATTACTCTTTCATGTTCATATCATCATTCTAGATTGATCATTGTTACAAGCATTGCAATATTTTATCATCATTCATTTCTTAAAACCCCCATTTATTTATACTTATTTTTCTATCTTCTCATAGGTTTTGTATTCTTTGAGGGGTAAGTTTCTTCCAATTTTTACTTCATTCATATGTAATTTAGGGAGTTGTGATACTATTTCTCATCCATGATTTCTCTTCATTTAGATTGAATTATTATATTGTTCGTTATATATCTCAATGCCTTCAGAGTGGAAGAATTACATGAATGAGCTTGTAGGGTCTTTTTTATCAATGGGTCAAAAAATTCGGGTATGAAATCTTCCAGAGCCATTTCAAGGCATTAAATGAATTTTTTGGGGGTTAAAAAATTATCACTTGTGCGCGACCATCCAATACTCAAAGTTTGTATGCAAAATTTATGCCTCTCGTAAGTTGATCTACCATACTGACCGCCATGGTTCAAGTTGATGTCACATTAATCCATGTTACTCATGCATATTGGGCTAGCCATGTATGGAATTTCAAAAAGACTCTAGAAGGTCCAAAATTGTAACTCTAATTGAGGGTTATGGGAGTCAAACCTTTCATATAGTTAGATATTGGATTATGTTAAATACTAGGCCACTAGGAGGAGTAGGGTTCCATTTCATGCTATTATATTTTCTTCCATATTTGAGAAAATAAATTGGGTGTGATGTTAGAGAGAAAAAAAAAGGGGCTTAAGATTTTGTCCCAACTTTACAAGGCATAGGTCTTAGGCAACTCTATACAGAGTACCTATTTCTTTGTATCTACACATTTTTCCATACTAGAGAATAGAGATCAAAGAAACCTCACCTTCTAGCTGGGTTTCTCTCATAAGGGTTTCTCAAGGAAAAAAATGTGCCTATTTTGGTTAGCGTGTGTATGTATTTTTAGTCTATATTTCTTGCATTTCAAGTAATTTATATTTAAGCATACAAACAATAAATAAAGAATCTAAGATCTAAAACTAATTAACATTCACAGTAAAAATTTCAATATTTTTATCAGATATATTATGATGAATTGTTCCAATGGAATAACCAAGACATTTTATTGATCATCTCCACATATTCTTTGAATGACTAGTGTCTTCTTTACTACCGCATGTTACGACGACCAGTTTAACATATTATGTGATTTTATGTTACTTTATGTTTAATATTCTTTTCTTAATTTCCATGCTTAGGATTTTATCGCCATTATTCCATCTTCAAAATGAAACATCCTCAAAGCAAGACAATCCATTAACCATTAATTAGGAGTTAGTCTCAACAATTATCTTGATTTCATTTTATATTTGAACCCATCATTCATATCAACTCGAATTTCATTTTCAAACTATGACATGATCATTAGGTTGTTACTTTCAATAATAGTATAAAAATATTATATTACGAGGACAAGTATAAAAGACAATTAGTACATAAAATAATTATTAAAACTTATTTTCCCACACATTACAGCTATCTATTGGTCGTATCTATATTCCCTCGCCCTTGTAGCACTAAATAAGGTTCCAAATTCCTTTATCCTCCCTTAATTAACTATATAAACCTTATTATATCTAAAATGTAATAATAAACCTTTATATTCACTTAAAGTTATTCATATTCATGAAGCTATATAATTTCAATTCACTTCTGTTTTTGAATGGTTATACACATTTATCAATAACCAAATTATCCTCATCATAACTTAGTCCACAATAGTGAAATTACTATTTATACAAAAATATAAATGAAAATAAAAATAAATGTAAAAGTATTTCCCAAAAATTTCATATGAAAATATTAACTTCTTAAATATTAATTTGTTACATGTCTTACTTTTTTCAACTTGTTATAGAATATTTGAATTCATTTTAATGATTCTGCCAAATTGTGGAATGTGAAATTATCTAACTTTAAAATGTTGTTTTTAAACCATTGCACTAAATTATATCTTTAACAAATATCATATAAGTATATTACAAATTAAATAAAAATAAAAA
Source organism: Pinus tabuliformis (assembly GCA_031772625.1). Classification (NCBI taxonomy): domain Eukaryota; kingdom Viridiplantae; phylum Streptophyta; class Pinopsida; order Pinales; family Pinaceae; genus Pinus; species Pinus tabuliformis. The sequence continues at coordinate 141,453,204 of CM062804.1, read as the reverse complement.
TAAAATAAATCTCATACAAAAATATTATTAGTTATAAGTAATTGTTTTTCCTCTTTTAATTTTGTTTCAATATTTTATTTAATCACTAGATATGTAGGAGTTCGATGTTAGATGTTAGACATAAATATTTTCTATATTCATTTTTTTTATATAGTGAGTTTGTTTTTATTAATAGAATTAGAAACTTTTTTTTAGATAAACCATGTGGAACATGTACATATGCATTGTAGCCAAACACCTTGAGATGTGAAAGAGAGGGTTTATTACCAGTCCATACTTCATGTGGAATATTATCCTCCAAACACTGATGAAGGTGACCTGTTAAACAAGCAACATGTGGTATCCACTTCCTCTACCCAGAACTCCTACCCTAATCCAATGCCACTAAGAATTCTTCTTTCATTTTCCATCATTGTCCTATTCATCCTTTATGTAACTCCATTTTACAGAGGCATGTATGGAGTAATATTCTACCATGATATACCACACTTCTTTCAAAACACTTTGAATTCCTTCTTGCAAAACTCTCCACTATTCTTTGTCATCATGATCTAGCGAATCAGAAAAATGCTCAAAATTCATAGTGTTCAAAAGTTCTCGAAACTACTGCCAAAGCAAAGATCTTGTCGCCCTGAATCCAACACAACTCATTTCACTCAAAACTGATATTGTATGCTCCTAATATTGCATTCTGATCGATTTGTCAATCATCTAAAATATTTCTAATATGGTTGCAGGTACACCTAGTCAGCAGTCTGTATGATGACTAAGCATGGGAAGTTGACTGTGTGTTTGTCGGGTAATGGTTTTTTGGCATGTGTCTCAATCTATTTGGTCAAAATTTATTGGTTTTCGATTAGTTGTGGGGTCATTGATGTGGTCCAATAATGGAGGGACACATGGGCCAACGGCTCGCTGCCACGTGGCCTCTGGACTATGCAGTAAAATTTTCTATGGGGTCGAAGCACCCCACAAGAATTGAACTCAAGACCTACCACCTAGTAGAAACAAGCCATACCGTCGCGTTATTCATTTATTTCTTGCCCATAGTGTTCATGGGTTATATTTAAAGTGGTAGCGCAAATGTAATGGGTGAAGGGGCCAAGGCTAAGCCCTAGTCTATGGCCACACCCCACACCATAGGACCATGGTGGAGGGAGCCTAGGCCTAGGGCCTAGCCCTGACCCACAGTCCTGACACCCACACCATGAAACCACACCAGAGCCATAACACAAAACCGCAGGCAAAGAGTGGAGCACGAGCAGAGTGGGCCAACTCCAGGGCACATGCGGCCAATACCACCACGAGCATGGAGTAGAAGGGGGCTTAGCCCTAGGTGCTTGCAGTGGGGCCAGCCCTGGGTCATATAACTTGTCATATGATCGCAACATGTGGAGTTTTGGGTGCAGACTATGTGGGCACCAAGGCCAGGTTTTATGGGAGGATACGACAATGATGCAACATGTTAGGGGCCCGATAAATGAGGGTGAATAGTTAGTCCAAACCCCTGGGCATGTGGCCCCCATACGACCATAAATTTCAGCATTAGGGAGTTAATGGACAGTTTAAGTGTCCAACGATTTTTCTCATCGGGCAGGATTGTAGCGCAGGTTCACACACCAATTTTGGGCTTGGAGTGCTCAAGCCAAGTTTGGGTCGAATTGGAGGATGGTTAGCTATGCAAATTGGCAAAAACTTGTAACAAGCATAACTTTCTTAGTTTTTGGCCAAATGAGGTGCAAAAACAACCTAGAGGGGGGTTTATGACAGTTCTAGATCTATTGGAGACATTTGTTTTTGCATTTTGAGCATTTTGAAGCCATGAAAACACAAATTTGAGAAGTTAATGAAAGAGGCTTTGCATTAGAAGTTGGACTAGGAGATGTAGCCCAGGAGATGGGTGAATTCCTTTATCATGTTTGTTGTTATGTGTTTATGATATGGCATTTTGTCTTTGTTTTGGCTATTAACTAAGTTTAAAATTCATTTGTTTATGTGTTTTGTAACTTCATCCATTACCCAAAATACATATAATTTGACTTGCAATTTGTATATCCCCTTCAAGTTTCATAAACATATCACATCAACACATTGATCTTCTTCTCTATCTAATTTTCCACCAAAGCTAAACCTATCAAAATCTTCAGATTTCTTCCTAAGGAAATGTATCCATGTAAATGAGACATAGTACATAGACTTACTTAGTTATGCAACCAAAACATGTCCATACACATCATTATGCACAATATCTAATATTAATTCTTCCCTCTTAGCACCAGATGGAAAACACAAGCGATTATGCTTCCCATATACATAATGTTCATGGAAATTAAAGTTCATTGAGCAATTAGACATACATTCTACCATACCATTACCATGTAGTATCCAAAGGCCCTTCTCTCGAATATGCCCTAGTATTTTATGCCATGGCATAACCTTTTCACTAGAGACTATAATATTTTCTACTCTAATTTTAGTAATGATAGAATTGTTTCACCCATCAATAACATTACGACCCATAATCTTGTATGGATCTTTGATCTAAAATCCCCTCATTAGTACCAGTGCTCCTTGAACCATCTTGCAAGTATCTCTCTCCAACATTGTCTTTGCACTTGCACCATCCATCTTGCTTACATAAATTATATTTCTAGCAAATCCAGAAATGTGGAGAACACCATGAAGTGTTCTAATCCTTCCACTTATAACATTTATCTTCAATTTTTCTCGCTCTATAATTATGGTCTTCCTTTAACCACCTAGGAAGACATCACCACCATCATTTTTCTAATTTTTGAAAAACCACTCCCTGTGGGGAATCATGTGAAAGGATACACCTGAGTTAATCAATCATGCATCATGGTCTATGTACGTACTTGAAGATAAATCCAAGTACAAATTCGCACCTTCATCAAAGGTGGTTTTCGCCTCTACAAAAGGAACATCATTGCATCCCTTTTCTTTACGAGGAGTCTCAGTGATCTGTTAGTCACCCTATGAGTGACATCAGTTGAAGATTTATTAAACAAAAGGTATTACAGACTCATGTTCTAGTGTGTGTTCTGTATTGTTTAAGCAACGAATCAATCAGATTGCCAATACACAGACATTTAAATGGAAAGACAACAAAGAAATACAGTAAGCAAACACAAAGACACAAGAATTTTAATAAGGAGTTCACCTTGTTCTCCAGGGTTACATCTCCAGTCTAGCTTTCAATGGTGGCCTTGTTTTATTATGTCTTTAAGCAAAGAATTACAATGCAGGGACTCAGTGTGAGTTCTCCTGAAGCAGGTTTGCTTGGCAGGGTGGTCTTTGGATTCCCCAAGCCACTAGAGTGCACAGACTCTTCTTCTTCCTACCAGCTCTGTGACCTTCGGGTCTACAATGGAAAGAGCCAAATGTGATGCTCAGTCCGGATAGATTTCTCTATGGGATGGCTTAAATCTTCAAGCTCTAGTGCTCGATGCTGCTACTGATCAGCTCGACCCTCTGTCTCTTCTTCTTTGCTTTGTTTTTCTATGTGTTCAGTCCTCCTCTCAGGGTTCACTGTTCCACTTCGTCGTCTCTCGACTCTCTCTGTGTCTAACTTCTCACCTCATTTGACTATCTCTGTCCATGGCTTTTAGCCATTTGACCCTTATGCCTGTTCAGTTCTTCTTCCGCCTCTGTCAATTCACCTTCTGCAGTTGCGCTTAGAGTTCCCTGTTTGGCGTCAGGATGAATGCTCATGGAGTGGCCACGTGTCCCCCTTGGAAAAGTGCCAGCCTGCTTGTCGATTCATTTCTTCAGTTACATCGTGGATGCGTTTTACCTCCACTATGGCGGTCAAATGTATCCTAAATCCTTACAAATCATGGCATATTTCTTCGTCGATTCCACTTCCTCCATCGAGCGCAACCTCAGCTGTCCGATTTGGGTCCCCCAGATCCAATGTTGTATGCATCTCCCACGCGGTTGACCTACTCGATCGATAATGCGCAATCAACAGTGGTTTTCTCTCACCTCTGCCGCCACGCATCGATCGTTGAGTTGTATCGCTCCGCTTTCTCCAAAACCATTTACCATTTGAGGGTGCCCCAATCAATACATCCGGTTTCCAGAGCATGGGTCCCGCTTTTGTACGTTTAGCGCTTTTGCATTTTCACCTGTGGTCCTCCAGTTCGCCATACATCCAAGTGCTCGGGCTTCCCCCACTTCAGCCTTCTTTTCCCAGCAATGCGTGATTAGCGCTAGGTGCTAATTGCGCATCAAAAATCTCCTCTGTTTCCCAATCCAAGCCTCCCAGGGGCTAAATTCGCCTCCCGGGTAGTCTCCATGGGCCTCGGTCAGCGCACTTTGACTGAGGTCCTCCTCATTCCATGTTGGCTGCCATTGCCACTGGTTCAAGGTGTTTTTGATCATTGTTTTGGAATTTTTATAGATTTGTCCCGACCTGGTACAGTCATGGTTCTTTGATAGTCTTTGATGGATCTAATTCAAATCACGGCCTTCCCACTGAAAAAGATTTTGGAACACCAAAATTTGGTTTTCTATCAAGCATCGACTAAGTGAGGAAATTGCTGTCTCACATGCCCAATCTCAATCCACTTTGCACTGCTTGGCTTCGAACCTTTGAGTCCAATTCTGAGGTACTCAACATTTCCTCTGCGCATTTTCCTCACCTTCCTATCCAAGACTGTGTCTTCTTGCAATTCATTAAGATATTCAGGTAGTAGGTCATAAACAGAAGGCAATTGACTCTGCTCTTCAAGGTCCTCAATCATTGAAGGTTCAAACAACCTCAAGCAATCTGCATTTACGACTGAGTAGATGTGCATGTAAGGTGGTAGATCAAGGAAAAAATAATTTTCGCCAATCTTCTCAAGTATCCTGAAGGGTCCATACCTAATAGGTTTTAGCTTTTTACCTTCACCTTGCATCCTATCCCTGTTGATATACAGCCAGACTTGGTCTCCAACTTGAAAACTATGCTCCATCCGATGCTTATCATGCCTAGCCTTGTACTTGGCCAGGATCTTTTCCAGTTGTTCCAGTACTGCCTAGTGGATCTCCTGGATCTGTTCAATGAACCTAGTTGCCTTGTCCACATCACTGTGTCCATCAACTATGGTATCTTTACCAAAGACAAAATCCAAAGGAGACCTTGGTGTGAAACCGAAACAAGTCTCAAAAGGAGATCCCTGTGTAGAAGAGTGTTTGGCTCTGTTGTAAGCATGTTGCACATAACACAAGTGTTCATCCCAAAGCTTAAGATGTTTGCTGCAATATCCTCTCAATAACTAGATCACTATCCTGTTAACTACTTCTGCCTGGCCATCGGTTTGTGGATGAAAAGTTGTGCTTTTCTTCAATTTTGTGTCCATCAGTTCCCATAGACTCGACCAAAAATTCCCCACAAATCGGGTGTCTTGATCAGATACAATAGAAGTGGGTAATCTGAAATGTACCCATACATGTTCAAAGAATAATTTTGCAGTTTGTTCAGCTGCAATCTATTTATTACAAGGTATCAAAATACACATTTTGTTGAACCTATCCATAACAACATATAGATAATCATGACCTTTCCTAGATTTACGCAGTCCTCCAAAAAAATCCATGGAAATACTTTCCCAAGGGTGAGAAGGAACTGGCAATGGAGTGTACAAGCCTAGTTTTCTATTGCTGGGCTTGCTTTTGGCACACATGGCACAACCTCTTACATATCTAGAAACTGTCTCATTCATTTTTGGCCAATAGCAGAACCGTTGCAGCTGTGCAACTGTTTTACTTACTCCAAAGTGACTTGATATCAGAGAAGTGTGTGCTTCCCTAATTATCTTTACCCTCTCAGTTTGTGGAATGCAGAGTTTCCCACAATGGTATAAGAGTTGGTCCTTCACATGATAGTCCAGTCCTTCTACTCTTTTGCCTTGACTCAAAGTTGCGTATACATCTTTAAAGTCCATATCCTGAGCATATCGTTCGATGTAGCTTTCATGTAGCACATAATTATTCTTAAGTATGGTAGATGCATTTATAATGGATCTAGATAACATGTCTGCAACATTGTTATGTATGCCCTTTTTATATCTGATGACTAAATGAAACTGTTGTAGAAAACCCATCCATCTGTAATGTCATGATCGCTGCAACTTAGTTTGGGAGTGTAGGTATTGAAGTGGCTAATGATCAGTATGTATTACTGTCTATTTGCCCATTAAGTAATGTTTCCACTTTTTCACACTCTGAACTAATGCATACAATTCTTTATCATATGTAGGATAGTTAACTACTGTAGGATTAAAAGTCTCAGAATGATAACATATGGGTTTACCGTGCTATGTCAACACGGCTCCCATGGCATAGTCACTGGCATCAGTTTGGATCTCAAATGGTGTTTGCGGATCTAGTAGTGCTAGTACAGGTGCTATACTAATCTTCTCTTTTAAGGTGTCAAAGGCTTTCTGATGTTTTCCTCCCCACTGAAACACCTTGTTCAATCCTTTCAAAGCATGTAAGGGAGCTGCAATTGAGGAAAAATTAGAAATGAACTTCTTGCAATATTGTGCTGCTCCTACGAAGCTTCTCACTTCTATAGCAGACTTGGCTTTAGGCCAGTTTACAATGACTGCCACTTTAGAGGGATCTATTTTCAATTCACCACCCCCTACTATATGACCCAAATAATATAGAGATGTTTTGCCAAATTCACATTTTTGGAGTTTAACATAAAGTTTTTCTCTTTCAAAAACATCTAATGTCTGCTTAACATGCTTTAAGTGTTCTTCCCACGTTTTACTAAAAATCAGAATGTCATCCAGATACACAATAACAAAATCATCAAGAAAAGGTATGAGTACATCATTCATTAATTTCATGAAAGTAGCAGGGGCATTGGTCAAGCCAAAAGTCATAACCAGCCACTCATACAATCCCTGCTTTGTTTTGAAAGCAGTCTTCCATGCATCTTGCTCTGCAACTTTGACCTGATGGTATCCACTATGCAAATCCAGCTTGGTAAAATAAACAACTTCCATTAATTGATCTAAAAGATCATCTATGTGAGGAAGGGGATAACAATTTTTTATTGTTATCTTGTTCAGTGCCCGGTAGTCAATGTACATTCTCCACGAGCCATCTTTCTTTCTCACCAAAACAATTAGTGACCCACATGGTGATGTGCTAGGCCTAATGAACCCTTTCTCAAGTAACTCCTGCACCTTCTTCTTGATTTTAGCATTCTCTAAAGTGGACAACCTTTTATACCTGTGGCTGCAATGATTGTTTCATCTCCCGAGTCTGATCCCAAATCTTTTTGAATAGCTGCAGCAGTCTTCTTCTTCTTGCGCTCAGACTTCTTAGGTCTCAGCTCTAGATGCAGAATCCAACAGTGCTCATCATCATGCCCCTCCTTTTTACAGTGAGTGCATGAAACTTTGCCTTTTTGTGCAGTGTTAGCCTTCCTTGCTTTCCACTTCTGCTTTCTTTTCTCTTTGCTCTTGCTTGTAGTGGGTTGGGATGGTCCTCCAACTTCTGGATTTCCATTCTTTCCTCTAGCTTCTAGATGAGTAGCTTGTACAAATATGTCATCTATACTAGTGGGATTAAACATGAGGATGGTATGCCTCATGTAGCTGTGTAGACACCCAATGTACTTCAGAAGAGTCTCTCGTGAGTCTAATGAGATACCCAACATCAATGCTCTCTTTCTGAACTCTTGAGTATACCCTTGCACACTTTTCCCTTTCAACTGCCGAAGAGTTTTCCAACTCATCATGGCTTGTTGCATTTAGGCTAATGGATAGAACTGCTTTCTGATTGCAGTAACAAATTCACTCCAGACAGAGATTGTCTTACCATGTCTTTTCATAACAGCTTGGGTTCTTCCTTCCCACCAAACCAAGGCAGTGCCTCCTAGGCGTAGGCTTGCAAGCTAAATCTCACTCTTGTCTGAGTCTATGTTCTGTACCCTACAATACACATCAATTTGTCTAATCCAATTGTCCAACTTTTTAGCATTTAGCTCTCCATCATATATAGGAAAATCAAATTTAACATCTAGCTTAATCAAAGATGCTTTCTTATTATGCACAGGGCTATTAGGAGGGGTGAGAAAGCTTTCCTCTTTCCCTTTCCCCTTTGAGTGGTCATGGGAATGAGACTCATCTTCTTCTTTATCTTGTTTAGAACCTAATGAACCTTCATCCTTATGCTTTCTAAAGTCCCTATACATTTCTTCTACCATAGCCTTTATAGCTAGGAAATTTTCTATGAATTGAGGGTTTGGCCCAACATAATCTTCTTCTAACATTGTCTTCTGAGGATAGACTCTCCCAATTTCAGGATTACTTTCGACCAACTCTCCTTCTCCTAATTTGAGATTTGATCTAGTGAGCATTCACCAATTAAACCAACACAAGCTTGTCTAACCTTACAGCCTAAAGCTCTGATACCACTTGATCTGATAATCACCCTATGAGTGGCATCAGTTGAAGATTATTAAACAAAAGGTATTACAAACTCATGTGCTGGTGTGTGTTATGTGTTATTTAAGCAACAGATTGATCAGATTGTGCATACACAGACATTTAAATGGAAAGACAACAGAGAAATACAGTAAGCAAACACAAAGGCACAAGAATTTTAGTAAGGAGTTCAACCTATTCTCCAAGGCTACATCTTCGATCCAGCTTTCAGTGGTCACCTTGTTTTATTGTGTCTTTAAGCAAATAATTACAATGCAGGGACTCAGTGTGAGTTCTCCTAAGGCAGGTTTTCTTGGCAGAGTGGTCTTTGGATTCCCCAAGCCACTAGAGTGCACAGACTCTTCTTCTTCCTACCAACTCTGTGACCTTCAGGTCTATAGTGGAAAGAGCCAAATGTGATGCTCAGTCCGGACAGATTCCTCTATGGGATGGCTTGAATCTTCAAGCTCTGGTGCTCAAAGCTGCTACTGATCAGCTCGTCCCTCAGTCTCTTCTGCTTTGCTTTGCTATTCTTTGTGTTTAGTCCTCCTCTCAGGGTTCACTGTTCCACTTCATCATCTCTCGACTCTCTCTGTGTCTAACCTCTCACCTCCTTCGACTATCTCTGTCCATGGCTTTTAGCCATTTGACCCTTATGCCTGTTCCGTTCTTCTTCCGCCTTTGTTGATTCACCTTTTGCAACTGCACTTGGAGTTCCCTGTTCGGCATCAACCTGAACACTCAGGGATTGGCCACGTGTCCCCCTCGGAACAACACCAGCCTGCTTGTCAGTTTGTTTCTTTAGTTACATCATGGATGCATTTTTCCTCCACCATGGCGGTCAAACGGATCCCAAATCCTTACAAATCACGGCATATTTCTTCATCAATTATGCTTCCTCCATTGAGCGCAATCTCAGTCGTCCGATCTGGGTCCCCCAGATCCAACGTCGTATTCACATCCCATGCGGTTGACCTACTCGACTAATAACGCACGATAAATGGCGATTTTCTCTCACCTCCGCCGCCATGCGTCGATCATTAAGTGGGATCGCTCTGCTTTCTCCAAAACAGTTTACCATTTGAGGGTGCCCCGATCAATACCACCGGTTTCTAGAGTGTGGGTCTCACTTTTGTACGTTTAAAGCTTTTTACTTTTCATTTGCGGTTCTTTGGTTCGCCATGTGTCCGAGTGCTCAGGCTTCCCCCACTTTGGCCCTGTTAGCCCTGCGATGCACAATTAGTGCTAGGCACTAATCACTGATCAAAAAGCTCCTATGTTTCCCGATCCAAGCCTCCCAAGGGCTAAATTCGCCTCCCGCGCAATCTCCATGGGCCTCGGTCAACGCGCTTTGACTGAGGTCCTCATTGTTCCACGCTAGCTGCCATTGCCACTAGTTCAGGGTGTTTTTTATCGTTGTTTTGGAATTTTTAGAGATTTGTCCCGACTTGATACAGTGATGGTTCTTTGACAGTCTTTGATGGATCCAATTCAGATCACTCAAATCCTAGTACCACATATATATAACATATATATTCTTATGACTCAAATGATTATATAGCAAAAGAAACCTCGAACTCTTGAATTGACATATAAAACATTTATATGATCGATGTAGCACATTCTTAATAAGATATTTTTATTCATGTCAACCAAGAGGCATACTAACCTTGAACTTTAGCAAAGGGTTCTCTTTAAGGAAAGATCCCACCTACTAGGTCGATTTATTATTATTAGTTCAACATTTTTTATCTTGTTATTATTAGGGAAGCATTAGTTAATGATGACCGCAATGACTTGTGGAAATTAATGAATATTGAGAAGTGTTGACACCACGCGGTTAATAATGGTTGATAATTAAATACAAATTTTGGAATATATATTACAAAATAGCTTTGCCTATTGGTATAACTATTAATAATGGCATTAAAATTATGGAAGCCCTATTCCAAAATAAACATGTCAATCCAGTAATTATTAATAATAATTATTTAGAATAAAGTTATATTTAGTTAGTTTTTATAATTTTTAAATTTTAGCAACTAAATATGTATCATGTGGTAATTATTTTGATACTTATTATGGATGTATACCTATAAGGATTTAAGTTAAAATAAAGTTATAATTTAGTTAGTTTTGTTGTTTATTATGAATTGATGATTACTTGACCAACTATTTAATTCAGATGGTATCCCTCATAAATAGTAAAAAGAAGTAATATATAAGCTAAACATATATAAATTTAAAATCGTATGGAAAAATATTCTTAACCACGAGATTTACTCTCACTTTCCCATGGATATTCCATACGCAAAAAAACTATCATTCACTTCATATAACACTTGTTCATATTCCATTTAAAAAAATAATAATCAATTTAGTTAAAAGGGTAAAATGACAAACTACACGATCATTCACTTCATATAACAGTTGTTCATATTCCATTTAAAAAAATAATAATCAATTTAGTTAAAAAGGTAAAATGACACAACTACTTTCAAGATAAATCTCAATCTTTAATTTGTGTATAGTGCTATAAATATTCTAAAATATTTAATAGAGGTTAAATCTCTACCGCCTATGTAATAATTATTGATAATTAAATTAAAATTCAAGAAACTCTATTCCAAAATAAACACACATATCCACAATTTATTCAATTTTATTTTGTTTTTAACTATAAACAAATATTTTAATAATAATATAAATTAAAGTAATAATAAATTTTAAGCATCAATATATTTATAGAGTAAACATTCATATTTAATATAAATAATAATTATATATTAAAAAAAAAATCCCACATATAATAATAGTTAATATTTATTTGGATTGAATCAACATTAAAAATTTAATTTTATAAAACCAAAATTATTATAAGTATAAATTTTAAGATTGGAAATGCATAAAAGCAATAAAACTAATTTAATTAAAAAATATTTTTAAACTAATAATACAATTATTATATTAAACTTTTAGTTTATATATATATATATATATATATATATATTTCTTGATTTTTAGTTTATATATATATTTCTTGATTTTTAGAATAATAGTGTCTAAAAAGATAAACTATAATATTTATATAACATATAATAAAAATGTAAATTAAAATCGTAAATATATTAAAATTTATATAAATTTCAAAAATTTCAAAAATAATATTTATTTAAATTGAGATATAATCTTAAGTATTTGAATAATTATGAAATTAATAAAAAATACATTAAAAATAAAATATTTATAATATAATAAATATACAAAATATGAAATATGATGTATTATGCAATTACCCAAACATATTTCATTAGTTTATGGAATATATTAATATTGATTAAGGTGATATATGATATATTTTTGAGGTGTAGTTTAATTTGTTAGCATGTGGTGTAGTCCTAGCTAGATCATATTCAAACCTTATAGGGAGATTGAGGATGAAAGCTCTTTTGGAGGAACTAAACTTCCAAGAAGACATCCCATTGTGGGTGAGAGTTAACATTTTTCAATAAAAAAATCATAAAAAACTATTTTTATTTTCAAAATTTCTAAAAACAATGAAATAAAGACACCCAATTTATTTTAAAATCATTTTCAGAACATTAATATAATTCAAAGTTAGTAAAAAACATTAGAAAGTAACAAAATGTATATAAAAAAATTCACAAATATATTTGCCCCATACACATAGGATAAAAGGTTAATTTAAAAACTTCACATAAAAGACTTAAAATACATATTAAATATTGCATTGCATGCACAATATAGAAGCTCAAATGACCATGATAATGATTAACAATAAGATAATGGTTATCAAGCTCTAGCCATAAATCATAAAAAAAATCAAAGTATAAAAAATTATTGGTTTAACCGTCAAAAACTTTAGAAGTATCTAATAATATTAGCTCATTATTCAAACAATTTTAAAAGATACATTTATAAGAGACCATTCTTTTTATTTCTTATTTGAAGATAAGTTTTTTTAATAGTTTTCATTGGTGCTCATGTTTTCTATTATAATTAAAATTGTTTCTCCACGAGATCTTTTGAAATCCACTAGTTACTTCAAAAAAAAAATGTTATTGAATATATTGAAAATATGTAGATAAACTAAATGTGACTATTCAAAAGAGTACCTCCTACAACACATCATAACCACACCTACCTTATCTTAAACCACACAAACCTTATCTCAACTTTAGGACATTTAAATGCACCTTCTTGAAATGGTGATGTTTCCACATATTTGGTTTAGTGAAATGATCAAGAAAATTGATTTTCCACAATTGTTGGTCATTTCTTCCATGGAAAATTTGGTTTAGTGAAATGGTAAAAATGTTGATGTTACCACATTAGTTGGCCATTTCTTTCCTGCCAAATTTGGTTGATAACTAGGTCTATATTACACAATCATGAAGTTTAAAGATTCAACCCACTAGGCAAAGTTCATCAAAATTGGTAAAATTGTTAAAGTAATGTGAGAAAAAATAGACTCATAAAAACCAAGATAGTGAACAATAACCTTTCTTAATGAGACTCTATTCCAAAACGCTTGAAATAGCTTAATGTTCCATTCTGAACATTTAGATACAATTTTATACTAAAATAATCACCACTTCTTAAAATATATTATAAAAGTGAAATTTTAATTACCTTCAAATACATCGATCATCCATTCCAAGATGTAGCAGACATTTCAAACAGAAAAATACAGAAAAATCAATGGATAGTAATAAAATTGGAAAAAATGAAGCTTTCAAACTCTACACTTTCACTACAGGGAGTCTTCATGGAGGTGCAAAGGTTGGCTCATGCTTATCCTAGATTCAGAGCATTTCATCCTTTTTAAAGGGTTAGGATGTAACTACATTGTGGTCCACATAGAATTTTTGAATTTGAAAATGAAAAGTTGGTGGATGAACATATCTTATGTTGCTGGATGACCCTTTGTCATGGATGTCATTGATTTCAACCAACTATCCGACTGACAGTCTTAATGACTGATACAGTGGATAGCGCCGTGCCTGCTACCTTCTCCTCGTTCTCGTACCGCGCGAAAGTTACCGGTAGGGTTTCCGGCAGTGAAAGTCTCTGGCCACAAACAATTTTCAACCATCCGACTGACAGTCTTAATGACTGCTACAGTGGATAGCGCCGTGCCTGCTACCTTCTCCTCGTTCTCGTACCGCGCGAAATTTTCAACTATCTGACTGACGGCAACGCCTAATCAGTTATCTATAGAGTATTTAATGTTCCCGATATGCACGCAATATAGCCTGATAACACGGGAACGTCTAAATATTATTTAATGCCAAAACTCCCTGCTTCCGTGTTATCACGTTAAGTTGCGTACATATCGAAAGGCAGTAAATACTCTATAGATGACTGGTTAAGCGTTGCCTCCGACTGACAGTCTTAATCTGCTACAGTGGATAGCGCCGTGCCTGCTACCTTCCCCTCGTTCTGGTACCGCGCGAAAGTTACTGGTAGGGTTTCCGGCAGTGAAAGTCTCTGGCCACAAACAATTTCCAACATCCGTCTATGTAAACGGAGGCCGAGAGGTGGGCCCGAGCGGACCACTTAAGCGGATGCTAAGAAGCCGCCATCAGGATAAAGGTTGCTTTTCCGAACATCTTTCTATCTCTTATCACATTATTTTTAGCGTCGTGAACGTTTAAAATATTTTTTTCCCTTCTTTCACTTCCATTTTTATTGATGATTACTCCCTTCCTAGTGTCGTTCCAATAGAATCTGTTCCAATGGAATCTGTTCTCAACTCAATGTAGAAGAGGTCGCACTCGATGTCCTTATCGCCCATACGTGTCATGTTTTGGATAAGAGCTATTCCTGTAATTTGCAATTAAGTATAACTATAACGATACTCTTTATTCTTAGCTTGTTACGTGTAATAATTCATACAGTTGTTTTCTTCTGCTTATGTAGAATCAGACTTCTGAAATGCTTAACTGGTTGTATTAATTAAATATCCATCATTAGACGAAGAAGACTTATTTGTTTGGTTATAACAAAATCTTTTTACATATATAAGTTAGTAATTCGTCCGTTCAGCTAAGTTCATTACTTACATCCTGAGCTTTGCGCATGTAAGGCACCATGGGGATTCATCTTCTGCCCGAGGGCATAAAAGTTGACTTCACATGACCTTGATATACAGTGCTACTTGAATTCCGGTTTAGGCAATATAGTGACTTTGGCTGCTGGCAATGTGATATCTATGGCAGTTTTTGGCAACACATTGTAATAATTTTTATTGCTCTAAAATTAGACTTGAATGGACAACACATTATGGTACATTATTTGTGGGCCCTTGAATTGGTTACGAAGACATCCCAATAGTCTTACAGCTTATCGATTTCTTGAGCATCAATCGTGTTTTGAGTTCGGAATACATTAGTTGTCTTTGAATATGCCACCGTTGCAGGATTATTTCGGGCTACTTGAGCTTGAATGTAAGTAGCTACAATTTCACCTTTATCAATCCAAATTCTTTTGACAGTTATTTTACTTACATAGAATTTCGGCATAGTGCACTGTCTAGATTTGCGGCGAAAGTTCATTGTATAAGTATACGGTGGATCTCAAGCATCTGTATAGTTCATTGTGGGTGTTGTGGAGTTACAGAGTCTTTGAAGTGTGGAGGAAGTTTTATTGTGGGGAGTGAGAGAAGGACATATGTAAATTACCATTTTCTTCTAAGTGTGTTATTGAATAACGACAATATTAGGATTCTCTATGTAGAGGCAGGAACATACTGCATTGCCCCTATTAATCTGGTTGAGGAATGAAGTTTATTGTGGGGAGTGAGAGAATGACATAGATAAATTACTATTTTCTTGTAAGTGTGTTATTGAATAACGACAATATTAGGATTCTCTATGTAGAAGAAGGAACCTACCGTATTGCCCTTATTAATCTTGTTGAGGAATGATTCATAGATGAGAGAATAAAGTTTTATGGATGAAAAAAATAAAGTTCTGAAAAAAAAATATTTCAATTAAGACAATAAAATTTTATAGAGAAGAGAATAATTTTTTTTTAGGAAAGTATTACAATTCTCAAAAGATATTAGTCATATTATTAGAATATCATGTAATTGAATTAAAAAATAGTTCCCTGTCATAAGTAAAAAAAAAAAGTTTTATAGATAAGAGAGAAGTTTTTAAGAACAACATTTGAAATGTTATTTTTTCAAATATTTTATTTTGTATTATTTTTCATTATGGATTCATACTCTTTCTTCTAGCATTTATCTATTTTTCATGTTCTCTAGCTTGTTCAAAATTCAGATGTTTTATGAGATTCATTACTCCAATCACAAAGAAATCATGTATATAGCTTATAGGTACCTGAGTTTTGTGTAATGATTTTTTTATTTCTTCACTACTATCAATTCTATTTTTCTTTTTTTGGTGAATCATCTCCTGTTCTTGGTGTGCTTTCACTGCTCGAAGTGTCCATGTCATTATATTCTTCCTACCATTTCTTTTATTGTTTACCATCTACTACTTATTTGACATTATCATCATAGTCACAAGGAATATGCCATGCATCATAACTATCCACCTTGTGGCCTTCATCTACATGCTCTTGAAATAACACCTCTACTTGAAAAAACTTTATGTATGTAGGGGTTAAAACATATTATATTCTTTGTCATCAAAACAATAACCAATAAAAGTGCACTTGATTGTTTTTGCCTCAAGTTTCATCCTATATTTTTTGGAACATGAGAAAATTATTTACTTCCAAATATTCTTAAATGACTTACTATTGGTTTATAATCATAAAGAACTTCAAGAGAAATTTTATAGTATAAACTTTTGGTTGGAATCAATTTTTCAGAACCCAACATTATTGGTAAGATTTTTTCCTTTTATTATGTTCTCTCCACATTCCACTATGGTTATGTTCTTTCTCTTAGCTACTTCATTATGTCGTGGAGTATGTTGAATTATATACTATTACACAATTCCATGGGCTTTGTAATGCATGGTGAACACATCTCATGTATATACTTCCCCTTGGTTTGATCGAAGGATCTTGATATATTTACATGTTTGATTCTTAGTCATATTTTTAAATTCTTTAAAGTATTCAAATACAACATTTTCTTTCTTGTAAGATAAACTCATGTATATTTTGTGCAACCATCAATAATATCAAGAAACAACATGATCCCCCAAGTGATCTTGTTTACATATGACCACACACATATGTATGGACAAGTTTAGGAATTTTCTATTTTCCTTTTATCTATATGAGTAGGAAATTATTACCTGTGCAGCTTCCCTAATGCACACCCTTCACATGCATCATGTTCATTTTTAAGCAATGGAAGTGCCTCCTCATTTCCTTGTTTTTAGAGTACTAGCGAATTATGATAGTTAATATGACTATACCCTTTGTGCCATAAAAATCTTGTTGACATGGTTGTAGATGTCAATGGTTGATGTCTTCTACTCATCACACCAAGCTTGTATAAACCTCCAACTCTAATTCTTGCTGAAATAATATTGTAATGATCTTGCATAACTTTCACCATACAATGTGACTTTACAAATTCTACCTTCAAATCTTGATTTGTTATAGTAGAAGCTCAAATTAAGTCCTTCTTTATACCAAGAACATACATCACATTTTAAATTTGTTTAACACGATTGTTTGGTAATGTCATAGATACATCACCATATCCTTTAATTTGATGTGGTCAATAACCTTTAAGATATATATTTGCATCATTATTTATTTCATAATAATTTTGAAAACCAGTTCTTATTACAAGACATATGGATGGATGCACTAGAATCAGTAAACCATGCATTTAACTCATTTGTTTTAGCGAACAATGAAGCATCTAAAATAAATAATCTCAGATTATTGAAGTCATCATTCATTATTTTTCCATTATTAACAAAATGACTAGTATGCCTTCCATTTATATGGTTGGACTCATGATACTTCCTTTTAAAGAAATCTATAGAATAGTGTCCAAATTTTCTATAGTAACAACATGTATCATTCCTTTTAACACTAGCATAAAATTTTGGCGGAGTCATACATTGATGTGGCTTTCCATATGGTGTCTTTAAATATGGTGGATTACTTCCCTTATTTTGTTCCCATGGATTTCCTCGGGAAGGTTGTTTCCCTTTTGCCATCAATGCCTAGTCTAAATTTTGAGACCGACAATTAAGATTTTCCCTGCATTCTTCTTCTTGCAGAAGAATACGTATGAGTCCATCAAATGTAGGAGCTATTTCTCAGGATGTACAACATGTAATAACATTATGATAGTACTTTAATATACTATTACACATTATAGTTACTAGATCAGTGCTTGAGATCTTTTGACCAATATCACCCAATTTGTCTTTCGAATCTTTAATTCTAGAAATAAAGTTTTTTGACATTCTCATTCTCCTCCATTTTCATTGAAAGAAATTTATCTTTTAATAATAAAAATAAGTTTGTATTGGCTATTTAATACACACCTTTAAGGGTATCCCATGTCTCCTTGAACGTTTTGTAGTCTCTGAAATACAAAATAATATTTTCTTTTGTGAACATTGAGAAGCACTCTTTCTTTTCTCTCGTAGTGCTCCCAATCATGAACTAAGTATGTAAGGGCTGCAGGTTTATCTTCAAGTCCATATACAATGGGCCAAACATTTTCCCCTTTTAGCAAGTTATGAATCTTTAACTTATAATTCATAGAATTTGACCCATATAACTTGTTTGATTCATTTGAATAACAGTATGTGAGAGAATTAGCCATTTAATAAAAAAATATTCTCCAACTTCAAATCAATTAACAATTTTCTAGATATTACCTCCTTGCTATCGTATATCAAGGATGCATTCACAATCTATTTTCTATTCTTGAATTGGTAAGATGTGTACTCTTCCTTATAAGATATGTAATAAATAAATATGATTTTCAAAACAGTTTGTTGAAGCTCCCTCTACTTTCTTAAAACATCAACTACCATTGGAACTTGTAAAAATATTTGATTTGTTTCAATGATCATGTGGTATAAACTCCTTGATCTCATATCATAAACTCTTAGTGAGCTAGTTTCACCTCAATGATCTTGTAGTACTCTGTTTATTGAACATATATGCTATTGATTACATTGGGTACATATTATTCATAGTTTATTGTTCAAATATTCATGCGAGAGGGATTTCCCATGAACCTTCTATTGATAAATTATTAGCCTCCCTTACCACTCTAGAGATGATAAAAAGGCTTATCTAGGGCCTTGATATAGGGAAGGCTCAAGTAATTAATGCCTACAACATTGTTAAAGTTTCAATGAATCGAAAAACAACATTTTAAGCTAAGCGTACATGATTGATACATACTTACAGTTACTATGGAATGGTAAGATGACATGATACAAAATTTATGAGAGTTTATGATACATATTTATAGTCTATTGTTCACGAATTGATATTCAATGGATAGCCTTCTTTTTATCCTAAGACAAGATATGAGCTCCGTTCCTTTCTTATGAGTCTTCGTCTCTCCAACAATGATGGTAGCTCTTTCCAAGTAGTTCAAGCACATGAATATGCATAGCAGAGTCCTCTTCATGCCCTATGCCGCAACACCTCAAGAAGAGTTCACATCAAGCTTTAAGTGGCTCAATGCAGGTGGTTCTATTCCACTTCACCTTGCAGCCATCCAGTAACCATTTTCACACTTCACACTCTTACAACTTGTGGTACTCATCCGAATCACATTTCACACTCAAAGGATTCAATTACAAAACATAGAGTAGTGCCTATATTTGTTGTTAAACGCATAACATTCATAGTTTCTGTTGATTAAGGAGAAGTTTTTATACTTCTCTTAATTAACCTCTCGAACCTCACAGGGTAGGTGAGATAGTGGGATAGGTTTTCTTGTTATTTTACACCCGGATGTGATGGCTAGTTGGGATGGAAATTTATAGAGTTTTATGATAAAAATAAGTTTATGCACAAGATATGTAAAACAAAAAATAAAATTAAGGTTAATATTTACAAGAATATAACTCAAATATCATAAAACATTTAGAAATAAAGGTTGTACAAGATAAATCGACTAATATAATTAAAAATCAGACATGAACTAGCAACAAACTAGTCAATATTTTGGAGTCTTGCAACCCCAAAAACTGTAGAGCCTCATCTGCAATAAACTTTATCAAGTTAAAAGAAAAAACTGTAGAAAATGTGAGAAATATATACTATAAAAGATAGAGAAAGAGATTGATTTATTAAACAAATTCCTAATAGTATAGTATAATACAATGGCATATTTCTGTGAAAAAAATTTGGCTAGATTGGATTCTAAGTATATGCAAAGAAGAAGAGATGGTATACATACACCTTAGAAAGAGACAATTTATGATACATCCTTCAAAGACCTTTGAATGATCTGATATAGCTATAGACAACATGTTTTCTCTACAATATAAATGGTTGTTAGCACTAGTCAAATTAAGACCATACCTTTTAATAACAAGTAAAATAACATGAATTTAGCTTACCTAAAAATATGTGTTGAAAAGTTGAGTGCACTTTCCTTTAGGATTGTCTCTGCCCTTCGAAAACAATTTGTTTCCACCTTTGGTTCAGCTTCTCGTAATTAATAGATAAAAAACAGAAGGAAGGAATGACAACTAGAAAAAATTTAATGCATACCTCTCTATGCATTATTCTCTCCCTCCTCTTCATAATCCCCCTCCTCTTTTATGCCTCTTTAAAGTAGTTGGGAAGTTGAACCACATTGGAAGTAAATTATGCCTTAATTTCTAATCAAGTGTTGATTACAATATGAGGATAAGGTTTCCAAAGGAAAAGTTAAATTAAATTAACCTTTTAACTATTATGTTTCAATTTCCTAGTAGATGATGCCCTCCTAATCCATTAAGTAAAACATTTAATATTTAGCTTTCCTTTATCATTCATTTGACCAAGAATAATAATTAAAATAATCATAGTGTGTGTGTGGATCTATATATATATATATATATATATATATATATATATATATATATATATATATATATATATATATATATATATATATATATATATATATATGAAATAGAATATGCTAATACAAACTATGTTGCATGAAGTTCCACACCCTTCCAATATGAATACAAAATACATTGCCTCTATGTATCAGTAAATATCCATAAAGTAGTAGAATAAAAATATCAAAGTATCATCATTAAATAGAAAATGACAAATTAGGATAACCTTGTGCATCCCATGATTTCCCTTTATCTCCAACACCATGTGTTATCCATAATAATCAACAAAAGACACACACATCCCCAAAAATAAGTAGCATATGTATCATAAAAAACCCAAATACTTGTGCTATCAAAATTGTCCATCCATCCCTGCATATAATATGATGTGATAAATGTGATAAAACCTTAGTCATGCTAAAAATAAGTGTCAAGTATCCATAAACAAACTAAAATAATATATGATGTGAAAAATGTGATAAAACCTTAGTCATGCTAAAAATAAGTGTTAAGTATCCATAAACAAACTAAAATAATATGAGAAAGTAGCAAAACTAGAGGCATGGTCTGTCCACAAACAAAAAACAGATCTAAAAATATAAATAAACTGTCACTTAGGCCCGTGTGATGCAGTCTTTGTTGTCGTTTCACTTTAAACATGGTATTCCTTCTCAAAATGATGGGTATGAGAGGTAACAGAATCAGATTAGCCATGAGAAGAATCTAATTTTGTGACTTGGACCTTTTGTTTCTTGAGGCTGGCAGTGGGTTGATGATATTGGATAACAAGTCTTGAAGATTGAGCTATATGTTGAAGAGTGGGAATAATGAGTGAGGTAACAGATTGCAGCTGTTGTGATAAATGTGATAAATGTGCTTCAGAAGGGGCTATAGGGGAAGCAAAGAAATTATTGGCCATCCTGAATAGATTATAAAGATTGTGGTTCGATAGTATTCTACCAAGCATCATTGGTAGAGATGACAATTAAAACTCAAACATGAGGGACGCTAGAATACTAATGTTGGGTTTGTTATGAACTAGCATTTGTACCAAATGTTGCAAAGGAAATGACGTAAGGCATAAATTGACAAAAGCAAATAGAGCAAAAAATACTTT
The DNA here is from genome assembly GCA_031772625.1 of Pinus tabuliformis. NCBI lineage: Eukaryota > Viridiplantae > Streptophyta > Pinopsida > Pinales > Pinaceae > Pinus > Pinus tabuliformis. The sequence continues at coordinate 141,431,587 of CM062804.1, read as the reverse complement.
GATAAAGAATAAAAATATATTAAACATTGAAATCAATGCCCCATTAACTAGAATCACTTTAGTATATTGCTGGTTTTACCCATAAATTGCAGGCTTCACAAGCTGAAGATTAGATTAAACTTTGGGGAGGTTCAGTAGATTCAATTAAAGACAGTTTAAGGAAGGTAGATAAAGCAAACCCTTTATAATTTACTATGTGATATCTTGTATTATACAGAGATGTTTATTGTTCAGAAGATTAATCCTCTCATGTTATATAGAGATGTTTATTCACAAGATTAATCTTGTGGCAGGACACTGAAAGAGATGATAGAGAGCAGTTATCTTCTGAAGTATGAAATGAGGATTGCTACACTATTACTCTGAAGTGATGCATGTACTCTAATCCATCCACATCACCAGTTTCGGCAGATAATAGGCATTTTTAAGTGTATTTGAAGAGGACAATGACTTCATGGTGAATTTGATTATGGTGTCTTCTTCCACAATCAAGGACAACAAAAGTCATTTTTTCAAGCTGCATTCAATTGTCTAGACAAATTTTTAATTCCCTCATTCGTTGTTTTCGTGGAATCACCCTGTTCTTTTATTGCAAGCTTTGACTTTTATAAATGCTGATTAATGGTACTCTATTTTCCATAACATCATGTGATTATCAGGTGATGTTGAAAAATATACAATCTTCTGCCACATTCAAGGGCATGGAGAGTCATTTTGTCAAGCTGCACTGACTTGTCTAGGCAATTGTTTAGTTCCCTCATTCATTATCTTCATGGAACCACCCTGTTCTTTTATTGGAGACTGACTTTTACAAATGTTGATTAATGGTTTTCTATTTTCCCTAGCATTACGGGACTATCAAGTGATGTTGAAAAATATACAAATAGAAGGAAAACTTCACCATGTTTATGTAAATTTAAAGCACAGGACATATTTAAATGTGAAAATTATTTTTGTTTGTTTGTAGGGTTTAATCTTTATCAGGCTCTAGGTTTAAATTTCTTGGTGAAGGGTTGAGGATTGAAACTCTCCTATGGAACATCCAAACTCGATCAAACATTAAATACTTTTAATGACAACATCACACAATTGAATAGATTATTCTTCCATCCAAAGCTAAACCGGACATGAAACTAGCCCAACCTAAACTCAACCTTCAACTTAATAAAAATATAAATAACAAAATTCAGATAGCTAAGAAGAAAAGGACTACTAAAGAGTGTATAAATAAAAAGGTATTAAAACTCTATAAACTCTATTCAAATATTGTCTATATTCTAACTTCAAATAGCAAAGTAGCATAATTAATCTGTTCACGTACCTTGGTATCGTTTCTTGCCTCTTGGTTGGTTCTTCGGCTTTTACGTTGTGTGGGGGCACATTCGTTGATGTTGTTCACCACATCTACTCTCCTTTCTACTTGACTCGAACCTATGTCTGATGAAATCTTCCTCTATTGGCGTTTTATCTTCTTGAAAGATCTTAGTTATCTTGTTTTTCCCCTAGGGCTTGAATTGTTGGACAGATCTTTTCCAAACGAATCCAATCTCATGTTTCTTCCCACATTGTTGGACAAATCTTCTCTAGATATAATCAATGTCATGTTTTTTTTGCTAAATTGTATTCTAATAGCGTCTTCGAGCCTTCCAATATCATGTTCTTGATATATGGAAACATCTTTGGCAAATGATTTCATGGGTTTTCTTTTCATAAATCTCGGAATTTTATCTCTCTAAATCTTGTGAATAGTCATATGCTTGTCTGGAAGATTAATCCATGCACATCTACATATTAACCAATTCAGACTTTCAAACTCTAAAACTATGGATGGCTAATAAGATCCAGTCTGATCACAATGCTTTGAATCTAATCAGATTTCCCTACAGACAAGCCGCCTCTTCAGTCTTAAATAAGTGTCGAACATATCTTCTTTAGACAAATCCGATGTCATGTTTCTTCCTAGATTGCCTTACAGATCTTTTCTAGACAATCCAACGTCATGTTTCTTCATATTTCTTACCACACACAAGGCACCTCTATATATTTAAATAGATTCAGTGGGTAGTTATAAGTCAAGGAAAAGTGTGTTGAGCTCAGGATAAATAGTATTCAAACTGCCCTATTTTCCTGAGTAAATTTGGCCTTAAATCTAGTTTGAATTATGACGGAAGTCAGAGTTCTGTTTATTGAACATGAACTTTCCCTATCGAATTTATTTTTGGAGTTCTAGTTGATTATCTCTTTTCAAATAAACAATAATAAAGAGTGGAACTTTTGACTCGTGGAAAAACAAAACTCACCAAAAATGAGGCGATATGAGTGCTGGATATCAAACATGGATCTCAATATAATTTCATTGCATCGACCTAGTTGTTAAGTTACCAATGCTGTGATTCTGTACACGTTTCTCGTTTATTGGTAAATAATACATTTCTCCACCAACCTCTTTTTTTTGTCAATGAAACCATAATGTTTCTTGGAGAAATAATCTCTGTTACCTACCTAAGATAAAAAAAAAAAAATTAAACCCAGATTTGGCCACTGCAACAAAGTAAGTCATTTTCCCTTAATGTTATTGTATTCTCTAATTATCATTTGCTTTTGGTTAATTTCTTCTCAGGTTGTTGCATTTGTCAACTAGGTTCATTTGTTGAGAGGATTAGAAATATATCATTTTTTTATCAGAGTATTGATTTAGGCTTGTTTCTTCATTAAATTTTATTTATTTCTAAGCTAATTGGATCACTCACTAGTTTTTTTTTTAATGAAGTTCAGATTTGCTTCCTTTGGAGTATACCTTCCCACCTAGATCTAGATTGGCACTCTCTCCTCAGTCTACCTATTTCAATTTTGAATTGATTTGGAACCCTTGTTTCAATAAAAAGACTTCATCGGATCTAATCCATGGATCTCGGCATTCCCACTAAAAGATTTCACTGAATTTCTTTCAGGTCGGTTGGTTTTGTATTAGTTCTATTTTTTAACATTCATTTGTCTCTTACCTCACAACTTTTTAGCTTTGTTATTCTCTTCCATTACTAGCTTGCTTGAACCCAACATCCACTTTTCTCTACGATTTAGCCTATCACTGGCCACATTACCCCTCTATCGATGCTCCTGCAGATCAAGATCTTATGCTCTTCACGGTATCTAAAAATACAGGTCATGCAGGAAGTCAGATTGGGTAAGTAATGTTGATTCTTTTACAATTATATGCAATTTGCTGTGCTACCTCTTCTTTCTCACTTTAACTTGAATGTTGGCAGACCTTGTACTCTGTTTCTCTGGGTCTGTATGTGTATGCTTGTTTTGTGTGCATGTGTGTACTCAATGGCTTGGAGTTTGACTGGTACTTATGCATGTCATGTAAGGTATGTATATTTCAAATGGATCTATCTGTCTGTTGAAGTAGAGTCATCAATGAATGGTGGAACTGAGTTGATGTCTCTACTTTAAATGGTTGAAATGAAAATACTTGGCAAAATGGACTAATTACTCTTACTCTGGCCATCTGTATCAATGCAACATTTGCAGGGCTAAAATGTGAAGGAAAGGAGGATGAAGATTGTGAGAAGTTATTGAAGAGCAATGGAATCATCACACACAGTGGGATGCATTTTGGTGTACCTCAAACTTATGTGAGGTTGAATATTATTGACAGAAACCAGACCTTCAATCTTCCGCTTGACAGGCTCTCAACTATTCATGGATGATTAGTTGAATCAATCAATCATTGATGCGAGATCAACTATATTCCTTTTCAATGTTTACAACTACAAATACAGTAGTATCTTTAACTAGAAGGCCGAGCGACCATGGCAGGATGATACAAGGCTTTACAAAAGTTTATCCACCAATTCTATAAGCAAATTCCCAAATCAGCGTTCTTTTCTCGGTTCTGTTCCAAATAATCTTTATATGTATGTGCACCACCTGCTCATAAAAAATCATTCTCAAGATCGTGGAGGGCCTTCCTCCTCTTTTTTGAACAAAGAATTAATGTCACTCACTATAGCAATTGAACTTGAAACCACTGCCAGAAAAATCTTGAACAATGCAATAAATATGTCCTTCCTGGTTGAGATTCCATGGGTGTCTCTGCAATTAAAAAATAATTGAGGTTAGAAGTTACATACAAGCAAGGTGAAAGACGAAACCAGAAATGAAAAACAACTTTTTTTCTACCTGAGAGCAACGGGAGCTGGGAAGATTAACCCAATACAAACTGCTGCTGTGGCCCCTATGAATTGAAATGCATCCCAGATACTTGGTATGAATGATGCCCGAAGGAAAACGATTCCAATTAACCCAGCAGTGATCAAAATGAACCTCTTATTATCCAAAACAAGATGCTTTTTCGCTGGAAAGACAAGCCCATCAAGATTAAGTCCCAGGGCAAAAAAAATGAGAGGAAAGACCAACATCAGATGTACAACATAAGTCACACGAACAATGTCATTCATGACAACACTGTAGGGAACTCCCAAGTTGGTGTCAAAATTGGCCAGGACATCATCCATGGTTTGGTCTCCAAATAGAAGAAAGCCAAAAAAGCTTGTACTTATGTATACAATTGACCACGATGCCAATGTTGTGCGAACAATGGGCTGCATTTCTGAAGGGTCCTCAAGTTCATTGCATATGGAATGAGCTGCATGGCGCAAAGACATCACAATTCATTATAACATAATTTTAAATGCAAATTCAACTAATGAACTCTAAGATACTACACTGCAGGACCAAAGATGGAGGAAAATAATCCATACCATTGTAATGACAGATGTAAGCAGTCACAATAACTGGCACCACAGTGAAAAGCTTCAAGAACGAAGTAAAATCCACAATATCTGGTAACAATCTTGGTTCTTTGACGGTGCCACTGAACAGCTTTACAATCACAATACCAGCCATAATCACAACAAATACAACAGCAAGTGCAACTGATAATGAAGAAGTGAATTTCAAAGAATCTGCAAATTCATGGAAATGAACACATCAATATAGGCATGAATATTTGAACATCACAACTCCTAAGGAATAACCCATGATCCACATCCTTGAATGTATATGCCATATGCCATTTCTAACAGGGCAACATGAAAAGTCAGACAAATCGTTAAGCAGATGCCATCAGTATGTGACATTCGCAAGATATGTTCAATCCCCTCATTTAATTACAACAGTTTCTAGACATTCAAATCCCTGAAAAGGCCCAAATGAAATATGATATATCTGAAAATCAGTGCTAAAAAATGCTTATCAGGATGAGCAAAGCAGACTTACCCACTCTCTTGAAAGACACCAACAGAACTAAAATAAGGACTATGGTGAGAACTAGGATCAGAACACTTCCATTCCACCAATGAAATCCAAACCATTCTTCAAGTATACCTACATGATGCATGCCATTTGATGATGTTCCAGATAGCACATCGCCTGCCCAAATCAATAAAACGACTACATCAGACATAGAGATTTCTAATTCAAAGCCATATATAGGAATCATGCCCAAAGTAATATAAAAGTGGCACCAGATAATTGACCATTCAAACAAAAATGAAAGGAATCTAAGAAAAAGGAGACACTAATAAAGCATGTCAAGTCATGTATGCTTCATAGAAAACTTCAACTTTGTTAAACAGAAACAAGTTGTTAGTGTTTCAGCTTGCTAAACTGCTCACAATGCAAAAATTGGGTTGAAGTTTCAATTCAAGCAGTACTTTTAAAATACTCTAGTTGTAACATACATGCTTAAATATTTCCACACGATAAACTATTTGTCCTTGGATATTACCCTCAAAACTGGGCTAATTAAGCCCGCGACCTAAAATGCATAACCTACAATGTTTAGATTGAATTACTTTTCAATTCATCTTATCTTGATTCCTTTCTAACAGAAGCCTGTAAAAAAAATATCAACGGACTGCTTCTAAATCAATGATTGCAAATAGTTAAACTCTTCACAAGGTACGAGGGTCTCCCTCGATCTCCAACATATTAAACACGATGCAATTATGATCTAGAATCAGATGAACAGAAACCCGCTCAAGTTCAAACACTGGATTCAGTGATTAAAAGCAAGGGACTATCACATATTTACCAAGATTCAACTTGGGAAATATCACAGAATAAAGGCAGTGATAAACTGGTAATTCACCTTATGTTGAATCCCTTTCCATAATCTTCCAACAAATTGGTCTCCTCAAACATAAAATACTGATTATGATTGATTGCTCTAACAACAAAGGGAGTGAGATTTTTTCAAAAGACATCAGAAGCAGGAAACAGATAACAGAGGAGAAATAAATAATTTGTTCCCAGTACATGATTTTGTAATCAAATAAAAAGACTTTTTCAACTCACAAGGACTGAAAGATGACTCGATTTCAGAACTTTATCCAGATCTTTAGCATTCAAAATGCAACCAAACAAAAAGTACCTTAGTTTTTGTACTTGATACCTTGAACATCACTAAAAAATTATCTCCTACTCTGCCAAGTTTTAGCCTTTAGGCGGGTATCCCAATTCTGTGGTAAGACTTTTGCCTGGAAAGGAAGTTGATCATTTCTCATCTTAGTCAATCCTCGGAACCATTTTGCTGCTTTGTTTGTGCCAAACAGGACATTACAGTCTGCACATTTATCACAAAACTAACATAATCAATAACATGAACACATCTGAAATAAAAAGGGGTTATATACTCTAACATGCAGCAATGTTGTTAAAACTGAAAAAATAAATAAATAAAAGTTGTCCAGAGATAGAGCAAGTTACCTGATGACCCTGATTGATCTTCTGAAACAACAATAATAGCATCCATAATGCGCTCCTCTGCTTTTGTCATACAAATTAAAAAATCAAAACCCTGAATACCCTTCCTGTTGTGAAGCAGAAACATCAAAACTTTCCACTTCAAAACCCCATAGCTTGCAGACTGCCTTCAAAGCCTTAATCTATACTGAACGAAGCCATTAGTGGGAAATGCTTTATGCTAAATAAGATGTAACTAATCTCTGACCAGAATATGAAGAGAAAAATTGACAGATTCAGTATCTGTCGAATACAAGTGCCTATCTATCTGGTGAAACAACAATAGTAGCATCCATAATGCCCATCTTTTCTCTTGTCATACAAAATAAAATATCAAAACCCTAATTACTCTTATTATTGTGAAGCGGAAATATCAAAACTTCCCACTTCAAAAACCCAAAGCTTGCTGTCTGTTTTCAAAGCCTTAATTTATATTGGAGGAGGGAATGACCAATGTCTTTTTATTTTCATTTTTGTTATACACTAAAAGAACTACTAGTACCCTTTTATCCATAATTTCTCTATACAAGGAGCATAGATTTAAATTTCCCAAAAAAATAACCTGTTACAATTTTACAAAATGTTAAAAGACACAACATCATGAATACAGGATATGCCAGCTTCCTTTTAAAAGCTTTGCACATGAAATGGAGCTCGAAATCCGATCTGCATAATCTTATGTAATGTGACCATGATCTTGCCACTGATGCATGAACTCCCTCTCCTGGGTAACAAATCTGGCTAGAGCAAACTTCCCAGCACTTTTATAGGCATCTATAACTGCCTTGAACGTGAATTTGTTTGGCTGAAAACCCTTCTGTTTCATTTTGTAAAACATTCTCCTAACACCGTCTACCAATCCTAGCTTCCCATAGCTAATTATCATACTTGCATAAGTAATTGTATCTGGTTCAAGACCTTTGGCGTGCATGATCATGAACATCTTGTAAGCTTCATTAATCCTCCTAGCACTACCAAGTGCATATATAACAGCATTGTAAGGAGAGACATCAAAATCCAACCTAGAAGCTCTCAGTTCATCACAAGCTTCCAAAGCTTCAGCATGCATCCCCACTGCAGAAAAGATTGTCATTCTCAAGGCCGGAATACCATGTGGAAGCCCACTTTTACGTGTAACATCGAGTTGCACTACTGCCTCTCTTGGAATGCCTCCTCTCTTCAGAAGAATGCCCAGTGTTTTGTATGTATTCTCATTGGGTGAAGCCTTTAGTTTTAACATTTGATGAAAAACTTCAGCAACCTCTCTCAATCTTCCTTCTGCAATGAACAGGCTAATGACACTATTAAAAGAAAGAACGTTAGTAAGAAATCCTGATTCTAACATTTCCTTTGCAATTTCAGTGGCTTCATTGAGCCTTCCATTCTTTTTGTATAAGGACAACATCATGGAAAAAGAAAATTCATTTGCCTGCTGCTTTCCCTTCAAGACTTTGAACACTTCTTGTGCTTCAGCCACCATATCAGTGCGAGCATAAAGGTCAAGCATACAGCCTGATAAAAAGGCATCTGGCTCAATACCCAATTCCTGTATGCGTTTGTACGTTTCTTTTCCTTCCTTCAAAAGACCACGTTTACTATAAACCTTAATCAAAGAATTATACACCACAGAGTTCCCTGCAAAACCAGCATTTTGCATTATTTGAAAGTAACGTACAACTTCTTCCACACATCCAGCTTCAGCAAATGAATTTATCAAGGCACCATAAACAAAAACATCTGGCTCCACACCTTCTTTAACCATCTTTTCAAACGTCTTCTCTGCCTCTACAGCGTGACCCAATCTTCCATAGGCGGCAATAACAACACAAAATGATGAACAGTTAGGCACAAACCCTGCTTCCTGCATTTTGGTAATAAAGTGTTTTGATTCATCTAGAAGTCCTGAACTTGCAAATTTCTGAATGACAGAAGCATATGTACATCTGTCAGGCAAAACCCCTTGAACTTCCATTCTTTCAAACAACTTCAGAACCTTGTCATGGACTTTTGCAATCCCATAGGCCTTAATCATGACATTAAATTCTAATACAGTTTGACCCTCGCCTCTTTCTTGACTGCGCTTAAACACCTTTTCAGCTTCTAACCAATAACCATGTTCCCCATATGCATCAATATTGGCAGCATAGCATTCACAGCTCATTCCTCCAGCAAGATGGAACCTTTCAAACCATGCCCATGCTTTCTCAAGCATCCCCAGATCTATATACATCCTAATAACAGCTGATTCGGAGTACTCATCCACATGAATGCCCAATCCATCCATCTCCCTGACAACAGCTTCTACTTCACTGACCATGTGTTTAATACAAAATGCATATAAAATAGTTCGACAACCCATAGTATCAGGAAGGAGTCCTGCTTCCTTCATCTTTGTGAAGTAACAAAATGCTTTATCAATATTGTCATTTTGAGCATGTAATGTTATAAGAGTGTTATACGTCCTTGTGTCAGGCAAGCAATGAAGATCTTCCATTTTCACCATAAGGGCATCTGCTTCGTCAAGATATCCATAAGATCCAAAGATGTGAATCATGGTATTGAATGTTACAACATTTGGGCCTATTCCTTCTTTTAACATCTCATAAAATAACTTGGAAGCTTCTTTTAGGTGGCCTGCCTTCCCATAAGTATCAATTAATGTATTATACATGTAAGAACTGCGTGGCCTCTAAACTTGATCATTCTCTCTGCAAGGATCCATGCACTTATCATCTAATAACCCTTTAATGAGCACTCCTTCAGGAAAATTATTTGGAGAGCAGTCCCTTTTACCTAGTGGGTCCTCAAAATGATTTTTTACTTCACACCGACGACTAATATAGAAGAAATCCTTCGGTTGCTGTCGATCAGGCTCTGATTTAGATGAACAAACATTTGTAGTATTTCCTAGAAAGATTTTCCCAGAAGACCAGTCCCTGAAGAACTGTTCAGCTTTCTCAAATTCCCTTGTCTTCAGTCCTGCCCTCGAACCATTTCCCAACCCTGCCCACCACATCGGAACAGCACTTAAACCCCTGCAAAGCCCTTCCCTCCACCCCAAACTGTGTCGTGTCACTCTTCGAATCATCTGTGGTTCCTAATCCATCCTTATGTCGAACACCATCTGTTTGGGTTTCTGAAAGATTACTAAATTCCTCATATAACAAATCCTCGTTTTCGTCTAATTGGCCTGACACTAAGCACTCATTACTTCTATTCTCCATGACTTCTTCGTTTGAGGGTTTGCCACCATGATTCTGAAATGGATATGTGTCATTTTCGATGGAAGAGGAACGTAATCTCATGGGTTTGTACTCAGAACGAAATGTTGACGCCCCTTTACAACTGTCACAAGAAATAAAAAATGATCTGGGAGTTACAGCACCTCGAGAAACATGTACAGATTGAAAATGTTGCTTGTATTTCTGTTTCGACATCCCTTCCATGCATTCAATGCCTCTGCAGACATGCGCATCAAAAAACTCTGCCACGCCAACAGGCTTCAAGAGGCGGTGGACACCTTCAAGCATCTGCCTTCAGCTGAATCTAAATACATCCCCTCTCTCATGACCTGCAACCTTTTGTTAAGTACCCTAGTCCGACAAAGTCGACATGAATCAGCGCTGTCCGTTTACAGACTTATGGGCGAAAAAGAGATTGTTCCAGATCTGATAACTTTGAACATTATCATCAATTCTCACTGTCAAACAGGTAGACTGGATCATGCATTCAAAGTGTTTGAAGGAATAGAAACACATGGCTATATTCCAGATGTTATAACCTTCAGTACCCTCATCAAAGGGCTTTGCAGGAAGGGCAAGATGGAGGACGCTGTCAAACTTTTCAAAGAAATGGTGGGCAAACAACAGGTTCCCGATCTTTTTACATATAGTAGCCTAATAGACGGGCTCTGCAAGATCGGGAAAACCTACGAGGCGTTCGGGTTGTTAGCTGTGATGCTGCAGAAGGGTTATGAGCCGGACACAATCACATTTACTGCCCTCATGGATCGACTGTGTAAAGAAGGTAAGCTCCGAGAGGCCAAGAAACTGTTGTATCAGATGCTAAACGAAGGGCATAACCCTGATGTTATTGCATTTACTGCTCTGATGGACGGTCTTTGCAAAGAAGGGAAGTTGGACGAGGGTATGGAGCTCTTCTATAAAATGTCCAACAGAAACATATGCCCTGATGTGCATAACGAAAGTGTTCAGGTAGGGAATGACAGGGTTAGTGGGACGCATGTAGCACTAGAGCCCGGTTCAGCTGCTTGGATGAAACTATTCGATCCGATGCCAAATGAAACGCCCAAACCGTTTGGGCAACCCTTTTGAATCAACGATCAATGGCTGAAATTGTTGCAATCATCTAACATATAATCGTGTGGCTTACAAGATGACAAGTAGGCAGAGAGGGGAGTTGATTTAGGGAAACGCCTTACGGTGTAATAAATGGTTGCGGGGTTAAACAATAGGCTAACCCATTAAGTTTACAACAATTTGCAACAGTTGTCTTAACTCTTTTGAGTCTCCAATCAAAATGCACTAAAAACTCTGGGCATCTTGTCTCTTATTCCGAGACCTCTCATTGTTTCTTCCTTTTCCCTAATTGTTTCAATTAAAAAAGCTCATGATTGTAAATTCACGCGATAAGGAATGGTTACCATGTGCTTTAATAACCTCCACCCTTAGTTTCCAGCAGTTGTTACAGATAGTTCGAATTGCAATTGACTGAGTTAAAGCTAGCTTGACATCCACAACAGTCTTGAAAATTTCCAGATAGTGGGGATACATGCGATAGTCGCGACTAGGGAGTAATGGCAAGTAAATGGAAGAGGTAATGTCAAGTAAATGGAAGGAGTAATATCCAGTGTAAGAATTGATGATGTGAGCATCCACATCACAAGACAAGAGGAGTATGAGTGCCACATCGGACTGGCAATACTACTAACCTCTAAAAATTTGAAACATGGGTGGATTATATGGGTGGGCTTCATGTGGACACGAAAATTATCGGCATACTCCATGACTAAGAGTTAAAACAAGCCATTAATAAACATCTACGATGTCGTTAGAGAGAGATAGTGCCTTACAAGCTGACATTTAAAGAAAATATCCTGTGGAGATTATGGGATGGACGAGTCACATAAACATCGCAAGAAATAAAACTTTGGCACTGTGTGATAGCATACATGGAATGATCTTTCATGCTTGTAGGTTTTTTTTTTCGTGCATTATCACCTTACAAAAAGATTTACACACTACATTATGAAGAGGTCACACTGCGTTATGAAGAGGTGACATGTTGTATAATCTAAAAATACCATGAACTATATTCCAAATTTCTCCTTGTATTCATCTACCAAATATTAACCCAAATGAATAATATTTCATGCTACCTGTAGATACATCTATGCCTCAATCTTTTGTTCTTCAAATGAGCAATGCCACGGTTAATGTCAAACAAAATTTTTAACTTGCAATGTAAAATATTAGATGGTCAAAAATTCAAAACAAGCAATGCTTGAAGATCTTGCCACATATACAATGTTTTGGGTCTGATGTTTCATGCAACGATAACCTAAAGCAAATACTTACTTTCTTATATTTTTAATAGAGTGTAACTTCCTTTATGATGCGTCGTTACAAACTCGTGGACCATAAAAAAATAGGTGAGATATAAAAAATGTATCTTGCAACCATTCGAACCCTCCAATCATGGAATTAGTAACTGTGTTTTGACCATGTGATTGATAATCAAAGAAACATAATATTGGTATAAATTATATTGTAGGTTCTTATGAATACATCATATATATGGGCCTCACGTGGCCCTCAAACCTTCATATTCGAGACTGAGGGAGTTGGATTCATACAAAAACTTTAGTGATTATTCCCTGATGTGTTATGAGAAATTTTAACACATGTTAAATCTAATGATTATTCCTTAATGTGTAAACCTTCGTAATATATGAATATGTGCTCAAATTCCCTTCTCATTAGTATTATTATCTTTCATGGTCATAAGAGAAAATTTCTCCTTGATTACGAACATAATCAAAACCCAAGAATCTAACATTGTGTGGCATTTTCTTATATCATTGTCTTAAGGTAGGGTCCTATTTATTAGTTTTTTTGCTTTCTTTTATGAAATTTGTATTAAATTTATTTATTAGGAAGAGAGGGAAGATGTCCCAATGATTTGTAAAATTTTGATATTGACATATGTCAACACTTTCTCTCCTACCATAGACTCAGTCATGTTGCTTATTGGCATTGCACACTACTAGCAATGAGACTTTGTATGTCTCTCATCAAAGCTTTAATTAGAAAACAAATTAATGAAAGAAACAGACTTTAGACTTTGTATGCCTCTCACCAAAGCTTTGATTAAAAAAAAAATTAATGAAAGACATGTGATACAATGCTCACACTGAGAGGCTCCTCACTCTCTCATGTTGATGAGACAAACATTGAATTACAACTATAGAAATATATTATGTTTCAACAACTTGAAGAGATTCAAAAAATAAGATCTAAAATCTAATTAAGAGAATTAATCTTAACGAGACTTTAACAAAGCATAACAAAGTCTAAATAATAATGTTCAAATTGTCCATTATTTTCTCTCTTAATAGTGGCATTAAAGATGACTTTAAAAACAAGATTCCACTCACCCTCACTTTTCTTAAATATATACTTTATCTAATTCTAAAATATTATTGTGATGTATTATTTCTGTGTCACTTTCTTCTTTTACCCTTTTTCTCTAATTTTGTTGAATATATACTTTATCTAATTCTAAAATATTATTATAATGTATTATTTCTTTATCACTTTCTTGTTTTACCCATTTTCTCTATTTTCCAAATGCTCAATATACTTACACAACAAATTTCCACTAAATTAGAAATATGAATACCCTTTCTATACTATGACTATTACTCAATTAATCAGATTTTTTCCCATACTTATCTAACTTCAAAATACTGTTTTTTTCATCTCCACTATCTCACATCCCTTCCTTTAAAAATCCATCTATATAATGCCCCTATAAAAAGCATCCCTCCTTTTAAAAATCCATCTATATCGTGCCACCATAAGAAAGATCTAACAAGATTATAGTAAGATTCTTGTGCTATTGGAATTTCCAATTTCCCCAAAGTAATGTTGCACATCAGTCCAACTCTCTTACCAACAACTATGAACCCAACGAAAAATATAGTTACCAACTCGCTTACCAACCAGTATTAGACAACCATGAACACAATGAAAAAGATAGTTACCAACTCTCTTACCAACCAGTATGAGAAGTGCGAAAAAGATACTTGCCATGAAACAATCATAGCATCAATATCACCATAAATCATTTCCACTTACAATCAATTTGATCAGAAACTCTGTTTTTATTATTGAAAGGTTGTATTTATTGATCGTTTGTCTATTTGGAATATTTATTTTTTATTATTAAATTAGCATAGATTTATTATATTTGGAATATTTATTTTTTATTATTAAACTAGCATAAATCTATTTTAAATATAGATTTAATATCAGGTGAGGGGATTTAATTTCAACATTTACAATTTGTTTTAATGAAATGACATTATTTAAACGTTTTATATAGTTATTTATTTTATTTATTTGTTTTTATATTTAAAAAATAATAATAATAATTTGGTCAGAATGAGTAAAATTTCAATTTTGATCACAGATGGGCATTCTTACACCTCGCACTTGGTCTTTTTCATATTTTGAATTTTCTTATATAATTAAATCAAAAATTTGTTTTGTTTTAAATATTTTTTTAGTGTTTTAATTTCTGTTTAAAATGTTTATTTTTTTAATTTATTTTTTTGAAATTTTTTGATATTAAAAATAAGAAATTATATATATATATATATATATATATATATATATATATATATATATATATATATATATCTGAATATGACTACTCCTATATTGATACAAAATATTTTTACAAAGAGGCAACACCCTCAAGAGGTCTAGCCCTGGAAGGCGGCTTACTCACATTACAATTCTGAAAATTGACTCAAGAAAACTAGCAGAAGACCGACTAGAGCCCGGACCATGACTGGTACATGGAGAGAGGAACCACATTGTCCAAAAAAGTAGACTAACCGAAGTACTGAAACTGCTTGGCTAAGCTGATACATATGACCCGAACTCAAAACTTAGTCAAAAAACAACTAAACCTTTAGCCTTGAACAGACACGAAAACTGCAACAGAGAAACACAACCTGATTATACATCTTGAGCAGTGGAAGCTACTTCTTCCACAATCCGACATCCAAAACTTGAGGAATCATCATCGTCTGAGGGATGGCCCTCTTCTCTTGGCGAACCACCTTCAATTGGAACACTCTGACGTGCGAGAGTTGGCTTATCCTGAGAGGCAGAACCACCTGGGACTTTGTTCTGCTAGCTATGATAGTGAGAGGTACCTAGCAACTCTTCCAACCTCAGCTCCGTAGACTACGCATTTGGAGTTGCCGACACCAAGCCAACTGCTCAGCTGAATAGTAACCAAAGCAATGAAAGAGTGATTGCTAAGAGTGTAAGGGATTTGAAAGCAGGCTGTATGAGCATGAGAATGGAGGGAGTTCGACAGTAAGGCCTGCTTCCCCCGACCTCGACCACAACCTCGCCTGGTGGTTAGATGGCTTTCTGTACCGAAACCTGATGAGCAAGAAGAGGTATCCAAGGAAGATGAAGATGCCTGGCGAATGGGTCAACCATGGGAGCCTCCCCTTGTGCAACCCATTCTTTGGCACAGAATAAGCATGCTGATCAGAACAAAAGAACAGTGCAAGCAGCAAATCTTTGCGGACCAGGAGAGACTGGAAGGGGGAGAGTAATCACACTCAGGCAAGAGGACAAGCGACAAATGAAAATGTTGGTAGGACTTTGGAAAACTAGGAGTTCCAGCTGAGAATCTACCCGCATTCCTGAGCGCAATGGGTCCTTGGATTAACCCAAGAGCAGAGCACTGCAGCTACGAGGAGACCAGACATTCGCAGAGGAGGAACATAGCAGCTACGAGGAGACCAGACATTCGCAGAGGAGGAACATAGCAGAATTGGAGGAGCGCCATGAAATAAGAGCAAAGATGCCAGTATAGAATGTCACGCATCAATGAATAAGCTTGCCGGGAAATTGAAGTCTGGTAGTGAGTGAGGCCAGATGGCATTGAATGTGCTCCATGCGCTGGCCCAGCCCACGGTCTTCTTACCCTAACTTTACGGGCATAAATTATTTTTAAATAATATTGAAATTTATAATTACCTAGAATAATTTTAAAAGTTAATTTAATGAGTTACAATATTCTAAAGAACATTAGAAAGCTTAAAATAATTTAATAATTTGACTTCAAACACAGAAGATTTGAACTTTGAATTTTATAGCTTACATAATATTTCATAACAAAGTAATCATTATTTGAACTACTTTAAACTAATAGCTAGCAATTTTAAAAAACAAATAAAAACCAAAACTAAATTTCCCCCAGACTATATAAATGAAAATAAAAATTCCCTTCCATAATATGTACTCACAAATAAAAATTTCCTACTACTTCCTGACAAGCCCATTCCACATTCATACAATTTACATAAATATAACAACTCTATATAAAGATAGCAAATAACTATTATTTTTTAAATATTAATTTACCAAAAAAATACCAAAACTAAAATTTCCACTAACATACTACGTAAATGAAAATAAAAAATCTCTTTCATAATATGCACTAAAATAAAAATTTCCTCAATATTCACAAGTTCCTCACAAGCCCTATTCCACATTCATACTATTTACATGAATTTCTATATGAAGATAGAAAATAGCTATAATTTTTTGTTTTTAATGCAATCATTTAATATACATTGGATTACAAAAACACTGATATTTTTTTTAACGCGATCATATAATATACAGATTACAAAGAACTAATTTTAAAGATTAGATTTCAGATTACTGTGAGTCATCCATGCAATTTACATCTAAGATCACACAAATGTTCTACAACATCTCTGAGTTTAAGTGGATTGGTCATTTGTGGAATATTTTGAAATTCAATACATATAGATTTAGCTCATGTGTTTCAAAATATTCCAAAAATCCTCAATCCAAATGTCATTTCTTTCGACGTGGCTAGCAATTATTGCAAACTGAACCAGATATTGTGTTGAAAGTTTTCTTTTGATGTGTAATGTTGCATTAGAATTTTGAGTGAAGATTATTTCACTGTTATTTCACTGTCATATGAAGCATCGATCACACAGTAAGTTCTTTATACCTGATTCTAATGCAATCCCTTTTCCCTTCCAGTGGCAACGATTCGAAGTGCATATCCCTTTTCCCTTCCAGTGGCAACGATTCGAAGTGCATAGCTCTCGAACACTTTGGGGCTCCGAATCCAGCAAAGCCATGGCCTAGGAGTATGAAGGAATTACCGTGAGAAGATCCTTAGTTTCAGATCTGATTTGGATTTCACAAATGCCATGATTAAGATGCATAACATAGAATCCAAGTAACCAATTTCATATGCATCACGCTGCATAGACAACTAGTTGTATAACTAATTTTATTTTTTTTAAATGAGTTTTTGTTAGAATTTGGTAATCTATTTTTAGAGTAATGATGTGTTTTTGTTATTTTAAATTTATTTTTAAATGTATAAACAGATTCAATATTTTGATTGAATTTACAAATTAGAGTTGTGAATCTAATAAATTTTTGTTAAATTTTAAATAAATTTGACCAAAAAATATGCCTCCAAAGATCCAAATTATCTATCAATTAGAATATAGCTACAGAAAGTAATTGTAATGTTGCCCAATTGATCTATTGGTCGTGCTAGTTAGATTCAATTGGAATCTAGATTGTACATAGGTCTTAGTATGTGAGATTGAGATCTTGGATTTATATATTTATAGTGAATGGCATAATTAAAAATCAATGATTGAAATTTATTTAAAAAATGGTTATGTATTTTCTTTCATTAAATTATATTGATTAATTAAAAAAAATAGCATATGAACATATGTCATAATATGGTTTATGTTATTTTTTGCATGTATTATTAATTAGCTATGGTATTGTAACAAAGCATATTTGCAAGGTCAAAATCTCCATGAATCTCCATAGTTAAGAATCTTATTGTAATTTTTTTTTTTTTAAATGTATTTATATGTTTAAATCATATATTAATTATTTTACAATGTCATAGTACACATTAGTGAGAATATTGACACATAAGAGACAAGAGATGTCCCAGAGCATTCCTCAAAGTACATGATGAATACATAATCCCAATGCAGCCTAGGAAGGGTACCATATAAGAGTAAAGTGTCTTTGAAATAACCTTGATGATACAAATCTATGAAATGCAAATTAGTGAGCTGATGTCGAACATGGTAGAAATTGCTTGATTACCCGTCAATGAGATGTAGTTTTAATAGATGTGAGGGAAACCACCAATGATCAAAATTGGCCCTAAGGTACCTAGTATAGTTCGTTAAGTGTGAATAGATGAGTTGATGTTGAACACTCAAGGAGTTGACGAATCATGAGCCAATGATGGAAACCAACTCTCGATTTTGAGGAAACCTACCACTGAGGTCTGCAAGCTTCAAGGTACCACTGGTTCCTAGGTCAAGCTCCTAGATAATGAGCTAAAGTCGATAGGAAAAGATCCATCGAAGGAGGGCCTTAATGTATCCCCCATCAATGGACAAAAAACAATTCGAGAGATGATGTGACTGGATAAAGTCGTGAAGCAATGAAGTACAACTGATACATGGATGGCCGACTCAAAAATGTCAATTGGCAACTGTAGATAGTTGACATAGGTTGAGACTTCCCTTGAACATATAACAACATGAGATAAGAGTGGCTTGGCAACATGACTAATAAGCACCACATGATATCATGCAAGAAGATATGAGGCATTAAAGCACGTTCCATAGTGACTAGAGGAGTAACCAACCAGAGGAGTAGATAGACTCGTATGTGTAGTATGACTCCTAGTAAAGTTAGAACCCAACTACAAGATATTTATGTAGACAGGTCACATGTTCAAGGGTGACGTGACTGATGGTTCCATTTTGATGAGTAATAAAAATAAAGGTTCCCTCCCCATTTCTCTTTTTGGTCTCCTTTATAGTTTAATGAGCACAAAGGAGAAGACAAGCATGCTTAATAAGTTCCTTTTTCATAAAGTTAGTCCCCCTAGACCAAGAAAGAGATAAAAATAAATAAAAGCGAGAACCTTATAACCACAAAGGGCTAGAGTATTCTCTTTTCCCAATTAGTCTACTCATTCTAGAAAAGGGTTAAACTTATACTGAATAGACATGTTTTAAAGTACTTTAGCAAGCATGAAGGAGACAAGTTCACTCGACAATCTTTCCGAAATTAAGGATTCTGTAAAAATGTTAAAGGAAACTCATCTTGGAGGAACGAGTGGTATAAAAGGTAGTAGTTAGTTCTTGTCATGGTGGAAAAACTCAAAACACGAAAAGGTCAAGAAGCTAGCTAATAAGACCACTCATCGCAACAGTCCTCCAAGAAAGGGTAAAACACCAAGAGAAAGTGAATGATAACCCAAGCATATGATGACGATGGAATGATAAAACCCAGGCTCATCATGAAAAAAATAGGTAGATAAAAAGTGGGAATGAAAAGGGATAAAATTTGGAATCCTCCCGAAGTAAGGAAAAAAAATGACAAAGAAGAGTAAAAGGGGCTCATATTCGAGTTCATAGTGGGTTACAAGGAGGGATTCTAAACAGAAAATGGATAAGATACTACATGGACACCATAACAAAAAAGAGGTGTTATTTTAGGGTATCCATGTATGGGTGGGCTCTACCATCAAGATACGATGTGCATAGAGAATAGCGCCTAATGTTGCAACTTGATGGGGTTGGACTTGAGGAACGATAATGGAATTGACAATCAATAATGCAAAAAATATGGTGATATGTGGCCCACCCCTACATGCCATGTTCAAGAGAAATGAATTTCATAATAAAAACACCACCCTATCCTATAAAAACCATCTAGAATGACTAGACTCATGGTTAAATCACATCATGAAAGACATAAAACAAGGAGGAGGTAAAAGTAGGACCATATATTTTTTATTTCTTGAATTTATAATTTTTTTGGATTTTTGGCATATATGAGATATTAGAAAAATTCTCACATCACTCACCAACCAAAAATATATAAAAGCATCACACACACTCATATGTACAAAATGTATAAGCATAACTCAGTCTAATAGGCCACGTTAAAGTTTGCCCACTATTAGGCATCGACAAAGGATTTCCATACATGAACTCATGGAGGAGTGGCGGTACAATATGGTGTACCATGATGAGGCCATGCCATGGAAATTTGAACTTCCTCATTCCTAAAGATTAATTTAACTCATATATTAATTCTTTTATAATGTCATATTATACATTAGTGGGACTCTAGACACATAAGAGACAAGAGATGTCCCAAAGTATTCCTCGAAGTACATAATGAATACATAACTCCAATGAAGCCTAGGAAGGGTACCATGTAAGAGTGAAGTGTCCCTAACCCAAGGTCATTGACATAACCTAGATGATACAAATCTATGACATGAAAATAAGTGACCTGATGTCGAACAAGGTAGAAACCTCTTGATTACCGGTCAATGAGGTGTACTGTTAACAGATGTCAGGGAACCCACCAATGATAAAAATGGACCCCAATGTACCTAGTATAGTCTGCTAAGTACGAATATATGAGTTGTTGGGTAGCAGTGGCCCCGCATAATAGTTTTGGGGCTTAAAGCCCATAATTTAGGTTAATGATATTGTAAAATTTCCGTGAAGTGTGCAGAGTGTGAACTGTAATAGGTCGAGTCAAAGTGTTTTCTACCCAAAAATAATGTAAAATAATAGAAAGTGAGTCGGCCTGTCCATGGTCCACGGACCATGGGAATGTATAAATATAGTAAGGCTCTAAGGGTAGAAGTGGCTTTTGGAAAATATATGATTTATTATGGGTTTGTGAAAGCAATATTCACTCTGAGTCTGTAAGTCCAAGTCATGGGTGTTAGTGGTTAGATAGAGGCTCTGCAGTTGTGTGTGTGGAGGCCTAGTAGAGTCCACAGATGTGTGCACGGACCCCTGCAATTGTGTGCATAGGGTAGGAAGTGGATTTTACTGAAACGAAGACATTAATAAAGATAAATTGGTTCTTAAATATTACGTTGGTTCTGAATTATTGCAGATCTATTTATACTTTGGTTTATGCATCTGTTATATGAGTTTATGTCTATCTTTAAGAATTGTGATGGTGTGCACTGGTTATTATTGTTGAATGATTGAATAAGACCTTAAGACTTAGATCAAATCTATAATAAACACATATAATAATAAGGACCTAGGAAGCGCCCGTCGTGGATCTACGTGAAGGACGGATAGCCGCGCAGAGCAGCGCAAGTGCACAGATCGGATTGCGACCCTTCCAGTCCCCATCTAGACATCCCTAGGGTGAAAAAATATGTTTCCAACACCCTCATCTACTACCTCGGGTGAGACTTCAGTCCATGCTCCACGGATTGTTGCCGAAATGGCCGGTAGTGTGCGATTTGTTTGGCTAAAACACTTCTGAACCTAGGTCAGGCCCCAACAAGCCAACAAATGGTTTCGTTGTCGGGACTGGGATCTGCCTAAGGGATGTCTGACGTTGGAATGTTGGAACCCTACAAAGAAAAAGATTGAAGATTGGTTGGATCAGAAGCTGTACAAGTTCACGGTTGGCCTCAGCACATGCGTGCACACCACCTCCACCAAACCAAAAGTTTAACATGGTGAGTGAGATCAAGTTGCATGTATTTAGAGGAGTAGGAAGCGAAGCTCCACGATAGTTTTGGTTTGTAGTAAGGACTGTGTGGGAAGCACATGGAGTTACGAATGATAACATTAAAAGGGCTACCTTGGTGAGTGCACTGCAGGATCGTGCGCTGACTTGGTATATCAAGCACTCTAGCGATCACCCAAATGCTAGAATAACGGAGATCCGGGATGCATTAAACAAAGAGTTTAGTCGGCCAAAATCAGAGACGTGGTCTATCATCGGGTTCAAGGAGATCGTGATGCTGGCAGGTGAAACCCCTTGGGATCTGGATCAAAGACTAAAGAGTACGATCTGAAAGGCTAACATGACGCTAACAGATGCACAACACCGCGCATGGTTTGTGGTGTCTTTGACGCCACATCTGAGGACGGTGTTGTCACAACAGAAGATCTTGACCTAGGTTGAAGCATTAGAGATAGCAATGAGGTGGCATGAGACTCCAATACAGGATCCTAGATTGGGAGTTCAGCAGATCCATGCACAAATACAAAACCTATTCTTGGAGATGCAGAGTTTGAAATGGGAGAAGGCACCTCGGCCAAAAGCATGAGAAGAAGTGTGGTTCATAAATTGTAGAAGCCAGGGCAACGATAAGGATCACTGTCTGGTATTTGCGAACTATTTGGCGGGGGGGGCAATGTCGTTGTGACCAGAGGCATACGCGGGGCCAAGCGCGACACCCTTGCTCTAGTGTGCGATCTTTCAAGTGGGAGGAAAGCACACTACACACAACTATCACCTACTGCAAAAGCTTACCCAGATCCCGCAGCAGCTATTTTGCAATTTTTGTAGATCGGTGGGCCACGATGAACGTGATTGCCGTAGTTATGAATTTTTGATGGACCCAAAAACTATCTATAAGATGCATACTAAGGCATGAGGTCAGGATCCAGCCACATCGATAACGCGTGGTGGGTTCCAGGGGCGAAGATGAGGATGGGGAGGAATGGGGCCAGGAAGGGGCCGTAGGCAGCTAGTCTGTTATAACTATGGACGACCAAGGCATTACGCGCATGATTGTACCAACCTAACCACAATATCATGCCCCACGCTGATAGCACAAATATGTGAGAAAAGGGAAGCGCAACGTACGCTGATGTAGAATGTCCAAATGATGAGGTCTGAACCACACGAGGAAGACCCCAACATGAACATGATGCTCAAAAGTGGCACGGCCACAGGGGAAGATAAGGGGAAATTAACCAAGGAAGACCCAGGGGTTCACAAGACCCCTACAAAGCAGCCTGAGTTCGACTTGGAATGCATAAAGAAGACATTTATGGGAGCTGAGAAGAGCTTCGCGGAGGTCTCTACTCCAGATAGTAAGGATCCACCCATGCCGGAAATGGATCCCTTGATGCTAACTACCTCTTTAGAGACATGTATGAAGTTGTTACGTGACAATAAGGCAGTTAAAGGATTACAAGAGCTGATAACTAGGTGCGCAGGGTCAGGTGAACCTTGCGTGGTCTAGAAACTGGGAAAACATGCTTTGCGCACTGGATGGGAAATGTGATTAATGGCGCAGATTGGTGACTATGAGATGGATCAGATCATTCTAGACTTAGGCTCGGATGCAAACGTGCTACCAAAATAGACATGGGAACGCATGGGCAGGCCCATATTACAATGGTCTCCTATTCAATTATGGATGGCAAACCAACAAAAGCTCTTTCTCATGGGGAGATTGCAAGGAATCATAGTGGATATAGAAGGCATAAGCACACAAACAAACTTTTAGGTAATAGAACTTGTGGACGAAAGTAACCCTTACCCCACATTATTAGGGATAGACTGGGCCACAGATATGAATGGAGTCATTAACTTAAAGAAATGGAAGATGATATTTGAGAAAAAGTCCCTATGCATAGTCACTCCGCTAGACTCGGCTGAAGGACCGTGCTACACTGAACCTGTATGCGACAATGAAAATGATGATGACTTGGATCATATCTACAAGATAATTGCGAGATAAGGATTGGGTAAATCTGACTGCAGAAGGAAGAATATCATGGGACCGCACAGAGGCATGCATTTCAGATTCAAATGAAGAAGACAGACGATGGCATAATCGGTTGAACAAAGTAACAACGTTAAACTGCAACATGATGACTAGGTCGTTGTGTTGCGTAACAGCTCACGATCGAGAGTTGCTGATGTATGATGGGTTGACAGTGAAGCCATGGTCTAGGATTATGAAGGAATTACCGTGGGAAGATCCTTAGCTTTAGATCTGATTTAGATTTCACAAAGGCCATGATTAAGATGCATAACATCGAAGTCAAGACATGAATGGTCAGGGAAAGTCTCAAAGTTTTCATATAATGCAAGTAGCCAATTTCATATGCATCACGCCGCATAGAAAACTAGTTGAATAACTAATTTTATTTTTTTTATAAGTTTTTGGTTAGAATTTTGTAATATATTTTTTGAGTAATGATGTGTTTTTTTTATTTAAAATATTTTTAGATTAATGATGTGTTTTCTTTATTTAAAATATTTTTAGAGTAATGGTGTTTTTTTGTTATTTTAAATATTTTTTGAATAATGATGTGTTTTTGTTATTTTAAATATATTTTTGAATGTATAAACAGATTTACTACTTTGATTTTTTTGAAATATAAGGAATATGCGGAATTTGCAAATTAGAGTTGTGAATCTAACAATTATTGCCAAATTTTAAATAAATTTGACTAGAAAATATGCCTCCAAAGATCCAAATTATCTAACAATTAGAATATAGCTACAAAAAGTAATTGTAATGTTGTCGAATTGATCTATTGGTCATGCTAGTTAGATTCAATTGGAATCTAGATTGTACATAGGTCTTGGTATGTGAGATTGAGATCTTGGATTTATATATTTATTGTGAATGTCATAATTAAAAATCAAAGACTGAAATTTATTTCAAAAATGGTTATATACTTTCTTTCATAATTATATTGACTAATTAAAAAAATAGCATATGAACATATGTTATGAATATGATTTATGTTATTTTTTGCATGTAGTATTAATAAGCTATGGTATTGTAACAAAACCTATTTACAAGGTAAGGATCTTCATCCTAAAATAAGATGAATCTCCATAGTTAAGAATCTTATTGTAAATGTTTTTTTTAAATGTATTTATATGTTTAAATCATATATTAATTATTTTACAATGTCACAGTACACATTAGTGAGAATATTGACACACAAGAGACATCCCAGAGTATTCCTCAAAGTACATAATGAATACATAATTCCAATGCAGCCTAGGAAGGGTACCATATAAGAGTGAAGTGTCCCTAACCCAGGGTCTTTGACATAACCTTGATGATACTAATCTATTACATGCAAATTAGTGAGCTGATGTTGAACATGGTAGAAGCCGCTTGATTACTGGTCAATGAGGTGTACTTTTAACAGAGGTGGGGGAAACCACCAATGATGAAAATGGGCCCCAAGGTACCTAGTATAGTCCATTAAGTGTGAATAGATGAGTTGATGTTGAACACTCAAAGAGTTGACAAATCAGGAGCCAATGATGGAAACCAACTCTCGATTTCGAGGAAACCTACCACTGAGGTCTACAAGCTCCAAGGTACTACTAGTTCCTAGGTCAAGCTCCTAGATAATGAGCTAAAGTCGATAGGAAAATATCCATCGAAGGAGGGACATAATGTATCCCCCATCAATCAACACAAAACAATTCGACAGATGATGTAAATGGATAAAGTCATGAAGCGGTGAAGTACAACTGATACATGGATGGCCGACTTAAAAATGTCAATAGGAAACTGTAGATGGCTGACATAGGTTGAGACTTCCCTTGAACATATAACAACCAGAGGTAAGAGTGACTTGGTAGCATGAATAATGAGCACCACATGATATCATGCAACAATATAGGAGGCATTAAAGCACATTCCACAGTGACTAGAGGAGTAACCAACCAAAGTAGTAGATAGACTCATATGTGTAGTATGACTCCTAGGAAAGTTAAAACCCAACTTATAGATCACATGTTCAAGGGTGACGTGACTGATGGTTCCATTTTGATGAGTAATAAAAATAAAGGCTCCCTCCCCATTTCTCTTTTTGGTCTCCTTTATAGTTTAATGAGCACAAAGGAGAAGACAAGCATGCTCAATAGGTTCCTTTTTCATAAAGTTATTCCCCCTAAACCAAGAAAGAGATAAAAATAAATAAAAGGGAGAACCTTATAGCCATAAAGGACTAGAGTATTCTCTTTTCCCAATTAGTCTACTCATTCTAGAAAAGGGTTAAACTTATACTGAATAGACATGTTTTAGAGTACTTTAGAAAGCATGAAGGAAACAAGTTCACTCGATAATCTTTTCTAAATTAAGGATTCTGAAAAAATATTAAATGAAACTCATCACGGAGGAACGAGTGGTATAAAAGGTAGCAATTTGTTCTCATCATGGTGGAACAACTCAAAACACAGAAAGGTCAAGAAGCTAGCTAATAAGACCACTCATCGCAGCAATTCCTCCAAGAAAGGGTAAAACACCATGAGAAAGTGAATGACAACCCAAGCATATGATGATGATGGAATGAGAAAACCAAGGCTCATCGTGAAAAAAGTAGGCTGATAGTAACTGGGAATCAAAAGGGATAAAATCTGGAATCCTCCCCAGGTAAGGCAAAAAATATGACAAGAGTAAAAGGGTCTCACATTCCAGGTGATGGCGGGTTACAAGGAGGGATTCTGAAGAGAAAATGGATAAGATACTACATGGACACCATAACGAAATAGAGGTGCTAGTCTAGGGTATCCATGTATGGGTGGGCTCTACCATCAAGATACGTCATGCATAGAGAAGAGTGCATAATGTTGCAACTTGACGGGGTTGGACCTAAGGAACAATGATAGAATTGAGAGTCAATAATGCAAAAAATATGGTGATATGTGACCCACCCGTACATGTCATGTTCAAGAGAAATGAATGTCATAATAAAAACACCACCGTATCCTATAAAAACCATCTAGAATGACTAGACCCATGGTTAAATCACATCATGAAAGACATAAAACAAGGAGGAGGTAAAAATAGGATCATATATTTTTTATTTCTTGAATTTATAATTTTCTTGTATTTTTGGCATATGAGATACTAGAAAAATTCTCACATCACACACCAAACCAAGAATATATAAAAGCATCACACACACTCATATGCACAAAATTTACAAGCATAACTTAGTCTAATAGGCCATGTCAAAGTTTGCCCACAACCAGGCATAGGCAAAGGATTTCCATACATGAACTAATGGAGGAGTGGCAGTACAATATGGCATACCATGATGTGGCCATGCCATGGAAAGTTGAACTTCTTGATTCCTAAAGGTTAATTTAACTCATATATTAATTCTTTTATAATGTCATAGTATACATTAGTGGGACTCTAGACACATAACAGACAGGAGATGTCCCAAAGTATTCCTAAAAATACATAATGAATACATAACTCCAATGAAGCCTAGTAAGGGTACCATGTATGACCGAAGTGTCCGTAACCCAAGGTCTTTGACATAACCCTGATGATACGAATCTATGACATGAAAATAAGTGAGTTGATGTCGAACATGGTAGAAACCGCTTGATTACCGTCAATGAGGTGTATTGTTAACAGATTTGAGGGAACCCACCAATGATGAAAATGGACCCCAATGTACCTAGTATAGTTCACTAAGTATGAATATATGAGTTGATGTTGAACACTCAAGGACTTGACTAATCAGGATCCAATGATGGAAACCAACTGTTGATCACGAGGAAACCTACCTCTAAGGTCTACAAGATCCAAATTACTACTAGTTCCTACGTCAAGCTCCTAGATAATGAGCTAAAGTCGATAGGAAAAGATCTATTGAATGAGGGCCTTAATGTATCCCCAATAAATCGACACAAAATAATTCAAGAGATAATGTGAATGGATGAAGTCATTAGGCGATGAAGTACAATTGATACATTGATGGCCGACTCAAAAATGTCAACAAACAACTACAGATGGGTGACATAAGCTGAGACTTCCCTTAAACACATAACGATAGGACATAAGAGTGGCTTGGTAGCATGACTAATGAGAACCACATGATATCATGAAACAACATAGGAGGCATTGAATCATGCTCCATATTGACTGGAAGAGTAAACAATTGTAGGAGAAAACAGACTCATGGATGGTATTACCCATAGGCAAGTTAAAACCCAACTATAAGATAATGATGTAGATAGATGCCCTGTTCAAGGGTGGTGTGATTGATGGTTCCATTTTGATGACTAATAAAAATAAAAGTTCCCTCCCCATTTCTCTTTTTGGTCTCATTTATGGTTTTATGAGCACGAAGGACAAGAAAAGTATGCTCAATAGGTTCCTTTTTTGTAAAGTTAGTTCCCCTAGACCAAAAAAGAGATAAAAAAATACAAGGGATAAACTTATAGCCATAAAGGAATAGAGCATTCCTTTTTCCTAATTAGTCTAGTCATTCTAGAAAAGGGTTAAACTTATATTGAATAGACATATTTTAAATTACTTTATCAAGCATGAGGGAGACAAGTTGACTCTACAATATTTTGTAAATTAAGGATTCTAAAAAAATATTATAGGAAACTCCTCTCAGAGTAACGAGTGGCATAAAGGGTAGTAATTGGTTCTGGTTATGGTGGAATGACTCGAAACACAGAAAGGTCAATAAGCTAGCTAATAAGACCACTCATCATAGTGGTTCCACCTAGAAAAGATAAAACACCAAGCAAAAGTGGATGATAGGCCAAGAAAATGATCACAATGGAATGAGAAAACCAGGGCTCATCGTGCAAAAGTAGGTTGATAATAAGTGGGAATCATAAGGGATAAAATGTGGAATCCTCCTCAGGTAAGGCCAAAAATATGACAAAAAAGAGTACAAGGGGCTCATGTTCTAGGTCATGGTAGGTTATAAGGAGGGATTCTGAAGCGAAAATGGATAAGATACTACATGGACACCATAGCGAAAGAGGTGCTAGTCTAGGGTATCCATGTATGGGTGGGCTCTATCGTCAAGCTACGGCATGCAGAGAGGAGAGTGGCTAATGTTGCAACTTGACGAGGTCAGACATAAGGAACAATGGTGGCATTGGCAGGCAATAATGCAACAAATATGGCGATATGTTACCCGCCTCTACATGCCATGTTCAAGAGAAATGCATGTCACAATAAAAACACCAATCTATCCTGTAAAATCCATCTAAAAAGATGAGACTCATGGTTAAATCACATCATGAAAGACATAAAACATGGAGGAGGTAAAAACAGGACCATATATTTCTGATTTTTTGAATTTATGATTTTTTTGGATTTTTGGCATATATGAGATACTAGAAAAATTCTCACATCACACACCAAACCAAAAATAGATAAAAGCATCACACACAGTCTTATGTAAAAAATGTACAAGCATAACTCAGTCTAATAGGTCACGTCAAAGTGTGGTCACTACGAGGCATAGGCTAAGTATTTCCATACATGAACTCATGGAAGAGTGGAGGTACAATATGGCATACCATGGAAATTTGAACTGCCTGATTCCTAAATGTTGATGATACCAAGGAAAACCTAGAATCATAGCGTTATCAAGAATAACACAAGGATATACAAGGTGAGTGGTCTCGCGACCTAATGGAGCCCTTGACAAGGACTATCAAGATGTAAAGGGGGTACAAGACACTCATTTATAGGTGGATATGTGTTGGATAATTCATTGACAAGTTAAGAATTAGAAACCCAAGAGATGACTCAGTCTAAGGATGGAACTTCCAAGGAGGGTCGAGGAGATTCTCCCTCTATCAATTCAGGATTTTGTTTCCCAATCTATAACTTTTCCAAGTAAGGAAGACTAGAGGTAGGAAAGAGGAATAATATCCATACGATAATAAATAGGTGAATCCATGACCTCCATTTTTACTTGCCCAGAAGGAGACTCATCATCAAGGGATTCACATGGAAGAGGTAGAGTGACAACTATTGTGGGAAAAGGATCCTAGTTACATTCCATATGAGGATGGAGTTTCTAAACAACATCAAGAGGTAATGACTAGACTACCTAAGATTTAATCTCTTCTAAAAAAGGAGTTGTATGCTCACCATGATGATCTACATCTATAGAAGAATACACCTCCCAAGGGTTAGGTGACACACAGGGTCCACCGCTGATATAAGAGATCATGTGCATTGGAGCAGTGGTAGAAGATGAAGGAATGTTCTGCAGGGGTAAAGGAAATACAACAATAAGGTATGAGCTTTTGAATAAACCCACACCAAAAATCTCATAACTCCTAGGGTTATCTCCAAGAAGTCAGAGAGAATTCCTCGTAGCTGTAAGTTAGGTTGAAAACACACAATAATCCAACTCATTGATCATCATGATCTTGCCTTCATGGGAAAAGTAAAGAACTTGAAATATCAAAGACAGAACAATGGTCATAGGATAAAACCAACTATAGTCAAGGATTAGGTTATAGCCCAAGGAGGTGTCGAAAACTTCAACATCAACGTAGGATGTCTTTCCCCCTAGTTCGATGGTAAACTTAGGAAGAAACCTTGAGGTACACAATGTTGTTCATAAAATGCATGAAGAGTGGTATTAAACTTAGTGAGGGATAGAGAACTCAAATATTTCCAGCATGATTCTAACATAGAGGAGGTAGATGATCCTTTGTCCAACAAAGTGCGATGAATATTCTTATGGAATATTCGCACATCGATCTGAAAGGTGACTTGGTGGTAAATTCTATAGCAAGGAGTATCAACATTAAAAGTGATGAGAGAAGACTCTAAGGGATCCATCCCCCTAATAATAGTCAGGAAGTTTTTTTATTGCTGAGGGAAGCTCTACAAAACCTCCAAGGAAATCATTGCACAAAGATCCTAGGCTAAATCCTTGAAAATAATGTAGCATTGGGCAACATGTATAGATGGATTGTGTGTTGACTTGTGAATGACACCCTTAGGTGGGTGATCGACTGGTTCCACAGACTTATCTAGTGTGAGAGGTCCAATGGAAGTAGCCTGGGTGGTTGATTCCATAGAGGAATAACTCGACTCAGGAGTATCATAATATTTGGCTCACATAATCACATTGACTTGCTCTTGGCATATAAAAATGAACATATTACTAGCAAGATAGAGATATGGCCCCTCAATGCTCCGTTGCAGAGTTTGAGGAGGTAGGGAAACATTTTTCTTTTGAGGTTGTGCAAGGAATGGATGAGTCAAGACAGTTGGTCATTGAGTAGCAGGTGGGGATGCAAGAAGCGAGTGAACGTCATCCATTCGAGGGCACTCATGAGTCAAATTCTCATCTTGAAAAGTCTTATAAGTGAACTTTATCTTTCAATCACATTAAGTGGTGCCACCTCCTCGACTAGATGGATTTGGTTGAGTCTCCTAAGAATATTGATTCTTTTGTTTATTATTTTTATTCTTTTTACCACCAAGTTGTTGAGTGTTCTTGGGTGTCTTGGACTTTACCATGAGAACATTGACGAGTTTCTCAGAAGTGGGTGCATTTTTAGAGCTAGACACACTTTTTGGGCCTTGTGATGTAATGATCAATTTCCCAACTTTGGAAACAAGTTGCCTCAAAAATTTTAATAGGGAACCAATCATGCCATTAGAGTGTGGTCCCAGGCTAGGTTTGGGTGGGTTGGTAGAAGGGCATGGAGGATTGGGAATTACTTCATAAAGCATGCTCGACTAAGAGTAAATCAAATCTAGTTGTTGGGAAAATAAGCTAGCATGTTCCTCAATAAGAGCCCTGAATATAGATACATCCTTGGCTATAGTAGGTGACAATGATCAAATGAACCATTTCTAAAGAATATCATTGTAACATGCCTGGTGAAATTCCATGTAATAAAAGTTAATAATGGAAAAATAATAACCATGGTTGATGGGAAATTTATTCCAAGCTAAATGTTGAGAAAGACATCCTAGTGTGGGTGTTCATTTTGGTTAATATAGCTAAGGAAATTGGCAAAGGAAATGGCTAAGGCTTTGGAAGGAAAAATAGCATTTGTGGCACATTTATTTATGGAATCAATGGAAATTAGGAGAAAAGGGAGGTGAAAGGTCACATGTTGCATGTGAGGAGAAAATTGGAGGAAAATAATGGAAAATGAAGAAAATATAGGCCTAATTGATAAAAAGGCTTTTGTGGATCAATTGGTAACCTTTTTTTCAGTTCATTTTTGGAGCTATCTCATTATTCTCTCTCTCTCTCTCACTTAGATATTTTCTTGTAGCACTCTTGGGGGTGTGACATACTTGGAGTTTTGGAGCAAGAAGGAAAAGGAAGAGCAAGAAAGCACAAGATGGCATGAGGATCAATAGCTTCAACGAAGTTTTTCTTGCAGGTATTGAGTTGCATGTATGTTTTCATCACTAGTTTTTGCATGCATGGCATATGCATGTGGTTTACTGGTCATGAAATGTCACTGGCATGGAGGATTGCCTATATTAATAGTGGATTTTCCTATCCTTTTCATTTCCTCGATAGACATGGAGATTATGGTTTTATTATATTTTTTTGTTGTGATTGGTTCTCATGTTTCCTTACCTTTTGTTGAGTTGCTAGTTCCTGGATCCTTGGTTGGACAAACACTCTGGAGCCCTGTAACAACCTGGATTGAGTTACTATTCCCATAGCCTTGATTGGACAAACACTCTGAACGCCTTAGAGGGGTAGGAGTTACTAATCCTTGAGCCTTGGTTGGAAAATTGCTATGGGGCCTGGTATAGGCTATGGGATGAGTTACTAGTCCTAGAGCCTTGGTTGGAGCAAACGCTCAGGAACCCTGGAAGGCTTGGATAGAGACCAATCTAATGATGGTTTTGTGATTTTTGACCATGGGGTGGAATCAATGTTTGATGGGTTCAAGTGCTTGGCCTCTGGAAGCCCAGGATGGTTTTCGATTGATGTGTTTATTAGATCCCACATTCATGTTTGGAATATGACATGGGGGTGAACGACTGAAGAGAGATTTCTCTTATATAGTCTACAGTCGAGTGGAATGTGGTAGTCCCATCTCAGGTTTAGATTTTGCATCACCAATATGAGGTTATTTCTCCTTGAATTTCTATGATTATTATACTAGTTTATATGTGGATTATATGGCTGTGATCTCCTTGGTATTTCTGTTGCTATTATGTTGGTTATGTATATGTTTTATGATGGTACTTGTGTATGGATCTCATCATTTTTTTACATGTAAATGAGTGAACAATGTATCTATGATCTAATGGATGAAATGGCAGCTAATGTTTTGAGGCATCAATGCTTCTTAGTGATTATTAGCTAACTATGACACCCCTATGCTTAGATATGTTAGTTACACTTGTAGATTAAATATTCATGATATGTTTGACGAAATTCCTATCATGGCTAGTAGGTGTCCATTCAAGGGCTTGTTCAAGTGTTTGCTTTTACATCATTGTTCCATTGATATATTTGTGTTATAAAGGTTTCATTCAATTCTTGGAAGTGACCTGGGCTCTAGACCTAAAAAAGTGGCTCAAATCATAGGGACGCTTGTAGAGCACTGAGAAAAATAGTCCTTGGACACTGGCATGCCTTGTCATGAGAGTGTCCAGAGCCTCCTAGACACTATTAGGCCAATAGTGTGGGAGCGTCGAGAGGTTAAGAGGTCTAAAACCTCAATGGGACTGAGGGGTTGGTTTCCAGAAGTGTTGAGATGGTTCTCAGGTGTCCTGTAGCTGAGGTGGAAGGTCTATATGATGTGTTTTCATCAATTCCATTTCGTTAAGGTCACCGAGGAGGTTGAAACCAATCATAGTAGCTCTCGTCGCATGTTTACCGCGGTTGGATGGGTACTTGGGTAAATGTGGGATGAGGGTGTTACAGAGTGGTATCATATCATGGTTCAACCATCGTACTAGATGGCTTGTGTGTTGGTCATGAATTCATGTCGGTTCCATATGTGTTTCTTGTTTTGCAGGGCCATGTGCTTGTTGCATTTGTATGGTATGGATCATGGTTATAGTGATGTCGATATGGGAAGTTGATGGTTTTGTTGTGGAGTGTGTCGCCATGAGTGTGTGGTTGATTACACATTGTTTACGCATGTTAATGTTCACAATTGTTTAAGTGTACACTGATGTAGTGGTTGTCGTCATGCATGAGGTCGTGGTATGTGTTTTTGATAAGGTCATGCACTGATGATTGGACCCTAGCTAGAATGATGGTTACATGGTTATATGCTTATGTCTTATGTTTCTATATGTTGTCATGATTATATTATACATGTATCATGCTAATTGGTTGATCTTGCAGATGATATATCCTCCCCAAACTATACTAAGGTATGTTGGTTTATTGTGACTGTTTGGGCATATGGCAGTAGGCCACACAATAGTCACAGTTCCAATAGAGATGACATGGTCAGAGATGGAAAATTGTTGGACACTCCGGATAAGAGAGGTGATAGACACAGGCACCATTCTAGTTCTGGTTCTGACAAGCATGATGATCAACATCGTTATCATCTTTATTGGAGGAGCGATAAGGGGTATTTTCCAGATGAGTTTAAGAAATCAAATCCACTCGTATTTGGCAGAGAGACGAATAAATCACAGTAAGCAGAGGAATGGTTTCTTGGCATGAGAAAGTTCTTTAGGTTACATGAATACTCGGACAACATGAAAGCTAGAATAGTTACCTTCAGTCTTAGAGGTAAAGCATACAATTGGTGGGAATATGTGAAGAATGTCAGAGATATACATGAGGATAAATTAACGTGGAGTGAGTTTGAGCAGCTATTGAAGAAGAAGTACCTATCAAAGAGATACTTTGATGATAGGGAAAAGGAATTATATAAGCTAATGATGGTATCTATGACAGATGATAAGTACACTAGCAAGTTATTGGAGCTACTGAGGTATGTCCCTTACCTCAATGAGGAGAAGGACAAGATTCAAAGATTCACTAGTGGGTTACCAATGGAATTCAAAGACAATATTGAGTTTGATGAGCCTAGATCATTGGAGGATCCCATCCAAAAGCTAAAGCATTGTGATGAAAAATTGAAGCGTGGATTTGAGATTAAGCCGGGCTAGAAAGTTAATGCAAGGAATAAATGAAAATGGGACAAGAAGCGAGTAAGACCTTAGGATTGAGGTAATAAAGAGAATGTTGCACCACCTAAGAAGTTCAACGGATCTAATAAAGGATAGGGACATCGATCTGAGGAGAAAAATAAGAAGATAATGCAGTCTTAGATGTGTGGAGGCAATGATTGCAGCATAGATTGTCCATAGTATCAGGGTGGTAGGACAGCGCAAGAGGCACAAACTGTTGGGGATGTTGGTGAGAGCGTTCCTTGTATCTATGCAGCATTGGATAAAAAACAGGAAAACCATCAGGCATCTATCATTGAGATGGATGGTAAGCTTTCTGATCAAGTTAATTCTATTTTGATTGACTATCAATCTAATTATAGCTATGTTAGTCCTGACATGCTGGATAAGTGTGGTTTGAGTAAGGAATTGCATGTTGAATCTTGGTTAGTTCAGTTGGCCACATGTGCAAAGAAGCGAATTCATAATTGGGTAAGAGCTTGTGTGTTTTATTTGAATGGTATGTCCTCTGTAGCACATTTAAATGTATTACCATTGGGATCATATAGTATGTTGTTGGGCATGGATTGGTTGTACCTTCATAGAAACAAGGTGGATTTTTATGACAATGCCATTGAGTGCTTGGATGACAATAGGGAACCAAGAGTCTTACAGGGAAAGAAGAAAGCCACATCAGTTAGGATGGTGACACCTACATAGGAAAAGTGTAGTCACATAAGAGGGTGTCTGTTATTTTCTGTAAACATCTCTAGTGAAAAATTTAAGGAAGTTCAGGATGCAGATGTTTTGAGTAGGTACTTAGTTCTATAGCAGTTCCAGGATGTATTTTGTGGGGATATTTTAGATTTTCCACCTCATAGGGAGGTAGACTTTTCTATTGAGTTGGTGGCAGGGGAAGCTCCTACATCAAAGGCACCTTACATGATGAGTACATCTATGTTGGTAGAGTTGAAGTTGAAATTGAAGGAAATGTTGGATACGAGATACATCAGGCCAAGTGTATCACCCTGGGCCACACTAGTACTGTTTGTGAAGAAGAAGGATGGTACTCTCATATTATGCATTGAATACAGGTAGTTTAATAAAGTGACTATCAATAATAGGTATCTGTTATTGAGGATTTATGACTTTTTTAATTAGTTGAAGGTAGCAGCGGTTTTATCGATGATTGATCTGAGATACGGATACCATCAGTGATGCATCAAAGAGGAGGACATTTAAAATACAACTTTCTAAACTAGGTATGGACATTATGAGTTTATTGTGGGTCCATTTGATTTTACTAATGCTTCAGCCACATTTATGTTCTTGATGAATAATGTGTTGCGTTCGTATTTGGAAATGTTTGTTATTGTGTTCATTGATTATATATTGGTATATTCTAAAAATGAGGAAGAGCATATCAAGCATTTAGCAACAGTGTTGAGATTGTTGAGGAAGAATTGGTTGTATGCTAAGCTCAACAAATGCAGTTTTTTTCAGACTGAGGTACATTACTTGGTGCATGTTGTCTCCAAGGAGGGAATTATATTGGATCGAGAGAAGATAAGAGCTATCAAGGAAAATTTTAAGGATCGAAAGTTATCTTATAGTTTAGAAACATTGGTGAATATCATTAGTCCCTAATATCCAAAATCCAAAATGTTTGGAATTTTTTTTGTAAAAATGCTCAAATTTATAATGATTTTATATATTATCTATGATTTTTTTGGCGATTTTTAAGATTAAACAATTATATAATAGAAACTTTGGGTGAATCATTTTTAGAGAAAATTAAAATTGATGATTTTTTTTAGAAAAACAATGGAAAATTAGCCCACTTGTGAATATTATCCCCTAAAATTTTCCTTGAGAGCTATCATGGAGTGGGCAACTCCTAGGAATTTAGATGAGGTGAGGTCTTTCATGGGGTTGGTAGGTTATTACAGGAGGTTCATTAGGAAATTTTCACAGATTACTTATAATATTACATCATTGCAGAGGAAAGGTAAGAAGTTTGAATGGACAGAGGAGTGTGAGGCCAATTTTGAGCATCTTAAGGTGTTGTTGACACATCCACCAATGTAAAAGATTTCATATCCGAACAAATAATTTGTTGCATGCACAAATTCTTGAGTGAAGAGACTTGGTGGAGTCCTTCTACAGGATGGACCAGTGGTATGCTATGAGTCGCAAAAAATGAATGAGCATGAGCAGCAATACCCCACACATGATCTTGAGTTGGAAGTGGTCATACATGCATTGAAGATGTGGAGGCACTACCTTCTGAGCAAGATATTTGTGTTGATGAGTGATCACATTGGTTTGCGTATCTATTTGACCAACTGAATTTGAATGGTAGGCAGCCTTGATGGTTGGCCATGATTAGTGAGTTTGATTTTGAGATCAGATATATCAAAGGTAAAGAGAACAGGGTGGTAGATTCTCTTAGAAAGCGGGTATAGGTAAATCACTTAGTAGCTAAGAGCTCCTATGGGACAGACTTACAGGATAGGATCTTGCAGGTAGGTCAGCAGGATGTCAGGTATATTGAGATTATGTGCCAGTTGCAACAAATTACATGTAGTAGTATAGGTACAGGTACAGGTGGTAGTACAAGTACAAGTATAGGTGGTAGTATAGGTACAAGTATAGGTAGTAGGACATGTATAGGTATAGGTAGTGGTACAGATGCAGGTGTACTGGATGTGGACTATTTCCTTACAGCAGATGGATTGGTTAGATTCAGAGAGAAGATATATGTGCCAAATAGCAATGAGCTCAAGAAGGCGACCTTGAGAGAATTTCATGCGAAACCATATTCGGGTCACCCAGGTCATCAGAAGACATTGAGTGCAGTAAATAATTTTTATTATTGGTTGAATATGAAGAAGGATGTAGCAGAGTTTGTGGCTAGGTGTTTCAATTTTCAGCATGTGTGTAACATCCCCTCCTCCCAGTTCCACCCAAGAAATCAACCAACTGGGAAAACTGTTGATGAGAGAGGTTACTATAAGGGAATAAATCTCCTTGGTGACCTTAAGGAAATGGAATCGACATAACTCATCAAAGAAACCCATCCACATCAAAAACAACACCTCAAGGATAAATTTCAGCCACACATACATCCTATCCCTAGGTGCAACTGACGTTTTAAGCCTTTTAACCCAAATTCACTCTCATTTTATAGGCAAGACAGTGACCAGACACCCAAATTTTATCCCATAAGCCTATCTGCCAATGACTGTGCACTTTTCTCAAAAGACTTGTGCCAGCGACCCTGAGATTTGAGCCACTTTTCTAACCCAAAACCCGACCTCTACTCATAATTGTTACAACCTCCAAAATCAATCAAAGACATGATGACAAGATAAAAAAATAAAATATCAACCTCAAGACTAAGCCTGGGCATCCCCAACCAGGACTGACATTCTGTTAAACACCTAACATCAATGAAACCTATAGTTCTAAGACACAAGACATAGAATAAATGGCTGAAAGAACTTATGAAACATAACCAGAATAATCATATCCTTCTCCATTGAATTATTATATCATCAATTAGGTGTTGCATCCATCCATTTAATAGTTACAAGTAAATACGTGAAATAACCATGACATGGACCACTCATTTAACCATGCTTATAACCAGCATACAACCATATAAATATCAGAGATATGACAATCATTAAATCAACATATAAACCAGTCCAAAGGTAAGAGAGCTTAGCTTTTATTAAACATACGAAAATCTAACTAGGTTTGGGACTTCCACGTACCAGCTGACCAAAGACATGGCTGAACCAAATCTCTCTTTCTGCCAATCACCCCCGTGCCATATTCCAAGCATGAATGTGGGATTTGATAGAACAACCAATCCAAGAAAAACCAAGGGAATTGAGAGGTTAAACCACCTCCACCGTCATCAAACCATGATCACACCAAAACCAGTGCTCTGATCACAACCAAACCGAACTTGGAATGCCATTTGGAATCCATCACTATCCTTGAGGAATTTTTTGTCTCCTTATCACTTAGGCTTTATCGCAATCCTAACCATAAAACTAGGCCATAAATTGAGACCAGACTCTGAGGCTTTACCGCAATCCAAACCCGAATCACTAGGCCCTAAACTGAGACTTATCCCTCAGGATTTATCGTGTATCTCCTAAAACTAGTCAAGGGATTCATAGGCCTTTGGGTATGGAACTTCAGACCACCTTCACCCCAGATTCCAAAATCCATCCCACAAACCAAAGCTCCAAATCCAAGATAAACATCCAAACACCATGGC
The DNA here is from genome assembly GCA_031772625.1 of Pinus tabuliformis. Classification (NCBI taxonomy): domain Eukaryota; kingdom Viridiplantae; phylum Streptophyta; class Pinopsida; order Pinales; family Pinaceae; genus Pinus; species Pinus tabuliformis. The sequence goes on along the minus strand of CM062804.1, from coordinate 141,392,433 downwards.
ATTTGGAAAAAGGCAAGGCTAGACCAAAAACCACTGCCATAACTTGGCAAAACCATGCCATTGATAGCAGGAGAACCTTATGCCAACATGCAAAGCCATGCATGTCCAAACTAGCTAGGAAATCACACATGCAAAAGGTTACTTGCAAGTATTCTTGTTGAAGTTGCTTGATCCTACTTTTCCTTTCCTTGATCCTTGCTTTCCTTTCTTTCCATTTTCTTTCTTTTCCTTCCTTGATCCAAAGCTAGAGTGCTTGAAGAAAACTCTAAGTGACCAAGAGTGTGAGAGAGATAGAATAATGAGAGAGCTCCAAATATGAACTGAAAAAAGGTTAGAAACAAGATTCACACTAGCAAAATCTTGCCAACTGATCCTCATAATCCTTTTTATGAATGAGGCCTCAATTTTCTTCCTTTTCCATTATTTTTTTTCATTTTCCTCCTCACATGCAACGTGTGACCTTTCACCTTAGTTTTCTCCTAATTTCATTTATTTTCATAAATAAAAGTGCCAAAACTGCCTTTTTTATTTTTAATGCCTTTGCCTTATCCTTTTCCAATTTTCCTTAGCCAAAACACACATCCAGTGATCCGCACTAGGATATCTTTGCCCAACATTCAGCATGGAATAAGTGTCCCTTAACCGTGCTCTTATTTTGCCTTTATTAACTTTTATTACATGAACTTTTCACCAGGGTTGTTACAGAACCCTCCTCCTTGGGGAACATCGTCCTTCGTATTAAACCACACCGATACCTTAGCAAAGCCACTGAAAAATAAAAATATTGCCCATGGCGCTTTATAACTTAGCTCATTGCAGTATTTACAATGAATGACCTTCTCAAAAGAAAAACATCATGGCAACATGACAATATAACCATAAAAATAACATGACATCCATACCTCTTATTGAAGCTTTATAACTTTTCTCATGGTGGTATTTACATCCATATAAATATACATAAATATACCAAAACATCAACAAAACATATTCCAAACATATACCAACGTCAAACCAAATCTACTTTGCCTCAAATGGCAAACAATGAAGTATATAGGGCCCGCATCTGATCCACATCTATTCCTGAGCATGAGATTCTTCCACTACAATATGCACTGAGGCTCCGGCTGCAACTCTCCTTCTTGCTCCACCTTCAATACAGACCAATCAATAACATGATCAACATCTTATATATACTTATTAAGCAATGAAATATGGAAAACATCATGGACTGTCACTGTTGGAAGTAGTGCAAGTCAATATGCCACTATTCCAATCCTCTCAAGGATCTCGAAAGGCCAACAATACCATGGTGCTAACTTGGCACATGAACCAATCCTCAAAGAGCTTTTCTTGGGCTTGGTGCACAAATAAACATGCTCCCTAACCTGAAACTCCTTGAATACCCTGTTTTGATCCGCATAAATCTTCTGTCTATCCCATGTTTCCTTTAGATTATTCTTTATAACCTGCATTTCCTACTCCATGTCCACCAACATCTTTGGTCCAATAAGTACCCTATTCACTGGATCACTCCAGTTGATGGGAGTATTACAAATTCATCCATACAATGCCTCGAAAGGACTTATCCTCAATGAATCCTACTAACCATTTTTCTATGAGAACTCAACCAATGGAAGATACTTCTCCCATTCCTCTACTGGTGCATCATGTACATCCTCAACATATCTTCCGAGATCCTGTTGACCCTCTCCTTCTGTCCATCTGTCTATGGATGATAAGTTGTACTGAAGGCCAAATTTGTACCCAAGCCGACAAATAGCTCCTTCCAGAACTTGGAAGTGAATTTTGCATCCTTGTGCGACACAATATTCTTTGGAGAACCATGTAATCTCACTATCTCTTTGATGAACACCTGTGCTACCTCACTGGCTAAATATGTAGTCTTTACTTGAATGATGTGAGCTACCTTGCTCAACATGTCAACCATGACCATAATAGAATCATGATACTTCACTGTCCTTGGAAGACCTATGATGAAATCCATGGAAATGACCTCCCATTTCCATTCCAGAATCACTATATGCTATAGTATACCACCTGGATGTTTGCATTCCATCTTTACCTGCTGACAATCGAAACATATAACCATGAACTCTACCACTTCCTTCTTCAGATTCAGCCAATAGTGGAACCTCCTTACCACCATCAATGTCTTTTGATATCCTGGATGACGTAGGTATGGATTCACATGAAACTATCACAAGATAAGATTCTTGAGCTCACTACAATTTGTCACATTGATCCTGTCTCTAAATCCCAACAACCGATCTTCCATGAGACAGTAGTCTACATTCTAATCACATATACATGTACCTACACCTGTACCTGTACCTGTACATGTACCCTGTTGTAACATGTGCATGATCTCCATGTATTTGTTATCCTGTTGACCTACCTGCAAAATCCTATCTTGTAACTTTGTCCCATAAGAGCTCATAACTTCTATATGACTTAACTGTACCTTCCTACTAAGAGAATCTAAAACCTGATTCTCCTTCCCTTTAATGTATCTGATATCAAAGTCAAACTCACTAAGGGAAACCAACCATATAGCTTTCCTTCCATTTAGGTTCGGTTGGTCAAACAAATACCTCAATCCACTTTCATTGTCCACCAATGTGAACCCCCTGCCAAGAAGATAATGTCTCTACATCTTCAATGCATGTATAATCGTTGTTAGATTAAGATCATGTGTTGGATAGTTCTGCTCATACTCATTCAGTTTTTGTTACTCATAAGACAATACATGTCCTTCTTGCATAAGAACTCCACCAAGTCCTCTCCTGGAATGATATGTACATACTACAAACTCCTTGTCTATATCTACAATCTTTATAACTGGTGCATGTGTCAACAACTTCTTAAGCTGCTTAAAACTAGCTTCACAAACTTCTCTCCGTTCAAGCCTCTTACATTTCCGATGCAATGATGCGATAGGATATGAAATGTGTGAGAAGTTCCTAATGAACCTCCTATAGTAACTTGCCAATCCCATGAATGATGTCACCTCATCCATATTCTTTGGAGCTACCCACTCCATGATAGCCCTTATGATTTTTGGATTTATGCCATTGTTGGAGACAACATGTCCCCAATAATGTACCTCAATCTGAATAAAGATGCACTTGCTAAGTTTAGCATACAAATGATGCTCTCTTAGCAACCTTAATACTACTGCTAAATGTTGGACATGTTCTTCATCATTCTTAGAATATATTAGCATGTCATAAATGAACACAATAAAAAACTTATCTGAATATAGACACAACACACTATTCATCAAACACATGAATGTAGTTGAAGCATTAGTCAAACTGAATGGAACAACAACAAACTCATAATGCCCATACGTAGTCCTAAACGCAGTCTTGAAGATATCCTCTTCCTTGATGTGTACCTGATGGTATCCCGATCTCAAGTCGATCTTAGAGAACACTGCTACTCCCTTTAACTGATAAAACAAATCATCAATCCTCGACAAAGGGTACATTTTCTTGATCATTACCTTGTTCAACTACCTATATTCAATGCATAATCTAATATTACCATCTTTCTTCTTTACAAATAACAATGGTGCACTTGAAGGCGATACACTCAGCCTAATGTACCCCTTGTCCAACACTTCATTCATCTACAAAATTAATTCAAACAACTCATATGTGTCCATCCTATAAGGTGCTTTCAATGCTGGAGATTCCCTTAGAACTAGCTCAATCGAAAACTCCACCTCCCTGTGAGGTGGCAACTCTGAAACATCCTCATGAAATACATCGTAAAACTGCTTCAAAAATGGATACCTACACAACACATTTGCATCCTCAACCTCCTTACCCTTATCACTAGAAATATGTACATCAAACATCACATAACCTTTTATGCAACTATGCTTAGCCTACATAGCGTTAACCATCCTCATTGATGTAGGCTTCTTCTTTCTTTGCAAAGTACTCTTTCCCCACTATCATTCACACACTCAATGGCCCTGTCGAAGAAATCCACTTTGGTTCTGTGAAAGTATATCCAATCCATACCCAAAAGCATATTATACAATCCCAATGTCAATACATTAAAATTTGATGTTGTAAGCATACCATTTAACTCAAATGCAAAAGCTCTTATGTAATGGTGAATTCGCTTCTTTGTACTTGTAGCCAACTATACCAACCAAGATTTTGCATGCACTTATTTTCTCAAACCACACTTATCCACGAGGTCACAATTAATATAACTATAGTTAGATCCATGATCAATCAAAATAGAAACAACTTGATCACAAATCTTACCATCCATCTTAATGATCGATGCCTAATGATCTGCCTACCTATGGTCCACAACTGCATATATCTTAGGAATGTTATGGCCAACATCAGCAACTGTATGTGCCTCCTCATAACTATACATCTGGGGTCTACCACAACTTTGATACTATGGACAATCCCTCTTAAAATGATCCTTACCACATATCCAACACTGTAGTGGTTCCCTACCACTTCCTCTAGCCTACTGTTGTCCATGTCCTTTCTGAACTGTGTTGAATCTCTTGTAAGGAATTCTATTTTATTTCTCACTTGCATCTTGAGGTCTTCCTCTCTTTGGTGGTCATTTTCCTTTAGATTTTTCATTTATTTCCAAGTCATGCATAGGCCCAAATTTTTGCTTTTAATTCTCATAACAATGCTTTAACTTTCAGATGGCCTCCTCCAACGATCTAGGCTCATCAGACTCAATCTGGTCTCTATATGTAACAACTGTCCACTGATGAATCTCTGAACCTCGACCTTCTCCTCCATGAGGTAAGGCACATATTTCAACAACTCCAAAAATATGTTATTATACTCCTCACCTATCATAGAACCCATCTGTAACTCATAAAATGCCTTAGCCCTGTTATCATAGTACCTCTAAGACAATTACTTCTTCTTGAAGAGTCTTTCAAAATTATGTCAAGTCAAATCTTCCTCATGTATATCTTTGGCATTCTTCACATCTTCCCACTAGATATCTGCTTTACCTTTGAGACTAAAAGTGGCTATATTTTCTTTCATGTTTTCTGAATAATCGTGCAATTGGAAGAATTTCTTCATACCAAGCAACCATGCCTCTACATCTTGTGATTTGTTAATTTCTCCATCAAAGGTAGGTGGATTTTCTTTACTAAATCATCTGGAAAGTATCCCCTATCACTCATCTTGTCATGATGATAACAATGACGATCATGATGTCTGTTAGAACTAGAACTAGAGTAATACCTGTGTCTGTCACCTCTCCTATCCGAAGTTTCCAACGACCTACCATCTCTGATCATGTTAGATCTATCCGACCTGTGTCTACTAGGATACCTATTGGCATATGCCCCATTATTTCTTTCCTCGTGTCCATGGCTGATCTGTGACAAGATCTAATAGTATTGCATTCACCTATTCTTGTTTCTCTTGTGCCTGCATGATTTTGTCATTGTCTGCTTTGAGACTTCTTATTTCTTCCTTCGGGTTTCTCAATGTGTTTTCCAAGTCAGGAGAGTGCCCCACACCATGTTTCTCATGTTATGCATAGGGAGATTCTATGTAGTCTACCACCTTGCTAGTCATCTGATCTCTTTCTTGCAAGGCATAATATGTCAGCTAAACCAAAACACCATAAATCAATGTACCTTAGCATAACGCAGGGAGGATACCTTATTTGCAAGATAATCAAATCAGCATGATGCATGTATAACATAACCATAATAACATATAGACATATATCAAATAAGTGCATCAACACATAAACATCATTCTAGCTTGGGTCGAGTCATCCATGCAAGGCCATATCAAGAATTCATGTTATGACCTTCTGCATGACAATAACCATTACTCCATTGCACAAATTGCCTCATGGAACTATCAATCTGCATAAGCAATGCCTAATCAACTACACATACATATAACTGCATGTAGTCGATCATAAGTGATCAATTATTGTAATCAACCTACAAGACGGATACATGTAATCAAATAACTAGGAATGAAACCCAATAGACAAGGATGTCATCAAGCTGCATATAATTGTATAACCAGTCATATACTCCTGACGATGCATTCAATAAAATTGACATCAAGTTCCTCATGATAATCTTACTACAACCATGATCAATATGATGCAGTCCAACAATCACATGGCATGCAAGTGTAAGAGACACACAGGAAACTAACATGCATGTATGACCAACATAGTCAACCATATCTGTAGTATCCAAAATGACTCAAAGAAAGCGCAACTCGCTCTAATACCAATCTGTAACACCCCCTCCTCCCAGGTCCGCCCAAGCAACCAACTAATTGGGCAAATTGGTGATGAGATAGGTTAATATAAGTGATTCAATCTCCTTGGTCACCTTAAGGAAATGGAATCGACGAAACTCATCAAAGAAACCCATCCACATCAGCAATAACACCCCCAGGAGACATGTTATCCATTCAAACATCATGTCCCTAGGTCCCACTAATGTTTTAAGCCTTTTAAACCAAAATTTAATCTCATGTTATAGGAAATACGATGACCAACAACTCAAAGTCATTCCCATAGGCCTGTGTCCCAACAACTGTGGAATTTTCTCAGCAGAACTGTGCCAAAAACCCCAATATTTGAGCCACTTTTCTAGCTCAAAACCTCGGCCTCTGCCCAGAACTTGCTACAACCTATAGAATCAATCAAAGACATGATGAAAAGATAAACAAATCAAAAATCAACCTCAGGACTAAGCCTGTGTATCCCCAACTGGGACTACCCTTCTGTCAAACACCTGGAATCATTGTAACCTAGAGGTCTTCGATACAAGACAGAGCATAAATGACTGAAAGAACTTATGAAACATAACTAGAAGGATCAACTCCTTCTCCATTGAAATATTATATCATTAATTAGGTCTTGCATCAATCCATTTAACTATATAGGTAAATACATGAAATAACCATGACATAAACCAATCATTTAACCATGCTTATAACCAGCATAAAACCATATAAATATTAGAGATATGAAAACCATTAAATCCACATATAAACCAGTGCAAAAAGTAAGAGAGCTTAGCTTTTATTAATCATAGAGAAATCCGACCAGGTTTGGGACTTCCACATACCACCTGACCATAGACATGGCTGAACTAAATCTCTCTTTTAGCTAGTAACCCAAGTGCCATATTCCAAGAATGGATGCGGGATCTCAAAGAAGAACCAATCCAAGAACAACCAAGAGAGTCGAGAGCTTAAACCATGTCCACCCTCATCAAACCGTGATCACACCAAAACTGGTGCTCCCATCACAACTGAACCAAACTTGGAATTCCATCCAAAATCCATCACTATCCTTAAGGATTTTTCTATCTACTTATCTCTCAAGCTTTACCATAATCAAAACCGAATCACAAGGCCCTAAACTGGGACCAGTCTCACAGGATTTACCACAATCCAAACCCAGATCACTAGGCCCTAAATCGAGACTTCTCCCTTTGGTTTTACCGTGTATCCCGCCAAAATTGGTCAAGGGATTCCTAGGCCTTTGGGAATGAAACTTGAGACCACCTCTACCCCGAATTTTGAAATCCATCTGGAAACCCAAAGCTCCAAAACTGAGATAAACATACAAATAACATGGCATCTGTAAAAAGGCAAGGCTAGACCAAAACTACTGTCATAACCTAACAAAACCATGCCACTGACAGTAAGAGAACCAGATACCAACATGCAAAACCATGCATGTCCAGACTATCTAGGAAATCACACATGAAAAAGGTTACCTGCAAGTATTCCTACTGAAGCTGCTTGATCCTTCTTTTCCTTTCCTTTATTCTTGCTTTCCTTCCTTTCCCTTTGCTTTCTTTTCCTTCCTTGATCGAAAGATAGAGTGCTGCAAGAAAACTCTAAGTGACCAAGAGTGAGAGAGAGATAACAATGAGAGAGCTCCAAATATGAACTGACAAAAGGTTAGCACAAACCTTCACACTGACAAAATCTTGCCAACTGATCCTCAGAAGTCTCTTTATGAATGAGGTCTCTATTTTCTTCATTTTCCATTAGTTTCCTTCATTTTCCTCCTCAAGTGAAACCTTGTGACCTTTCATGTTACTCTTCTCCTAATTTCCTTTATTTTCATCAATAAATGTGAAAAAAAATGCCTTTTTGAATTTTAATGCCTTTTCCTTAGCCAAAACACACATCGAGTGATTCCCACTAGGATAGCTTTACCCAATATTCAGCTTGGAATAAGTGTACCTTAATTGTGGTCTTATTTTTCCTTTATTAACTTTTATTACATGAAATTTTCACCAAGGTTGTTACAGTGTGAAGGTAGAGTGTAAGCATCCAGGTGGATTGCTATAGCTGATTGTGATTCCAGAATAGAAATGGGAGGTCATTTCCATAGACTTCATCACAAGTTTTTTGAGGATGGTGAGACCGTATGATTCCATCATGGTTATTGTGGATAGGTTGACAAAGCTTGTGCACTTCATTCTAGTTAAGTCTACATTCTTAGCTAGCTATGTAGCATAATTATTCATGATAGATGTCGTAATATTGCATGGTGTTCTAAAGAAGATTGTGTCAGATAGGGATGTGAAGTTCACTTGCAAGTTTTAGAAGGATTTGTGTGCAGGTTTCGACACAAAGTTGGCCATCACTACAACTTATCATCTGCATACATATGGATAGGCAGAGAGGGTCAACATGATATTGGAGGACATATTCAGGATGTATGTGATGCATCAACAACGAAAGTGGGAAGATTATCTTCCATTGATATAGTTTTCTTACAACAATGCGTATCAATAATATTTTAAGATCAGTCTGTTTGAGGCATTGTATGGGAGAATTTGCACTACTCCCATCAGTTAGAGTGATCCAATTAATAGGGTGTATATTGGATCAGACATGTTGGTGGACATGGAACATGAAATGCAGGTTATAAAGAAAAATTTAAAGGAAACACAGGATAGGCAGGAGATCTATGATGATTGGAATAGGTTGATCACGAAGTTCCAAGTTGGGGAACACGTGTACTTGCACATCAAACCAAGGAAGAGCTCCTTGTGGATTGGATCATGTGCCAAGCTAGCACCATGATTTTGTGGACCCTTCAGTATTATTGAGAGGATTGGTCCAGTAGCCTATCAACTTGCATCGCCTCTGAAATTGAAAGTAGATGATGTTTTTCATGTGTCATTTATTAGGATGTATGTTAAAGATGTTGGTCATGTGATTGAAAAGTTTTTATTGTATGTGCAACCAGATGGAAAATTCTAGCCAGAGCCTTAGTGTATATTGTAGAGAAAGGTGCTCATGCTCTAGAACTAAGAAATCAACCAGGTCAAGGTGCAATGGAAGAACTTCAGACCCAATGAAGCTACATGGGCGATGGCAAATTAGATGTGAGCTATGTATCCTTGTTTTTCGGTTGAGGCAAAGAGGTTTTGGTATGTCTTGGTATTTGTTTTGGTACATGTTTTGGTGATTTTGGTATATGTAAATATGTATATGGATGCAAACACTACCATGGGCTATGTTATAAAGCTCCAATAAGTAGTATGGGTGTCATGTCATTGTTGCGGGCGAGAATTTCCTAGGGTCTTGGGTTGAGAACCCCAACAGAGCGGAGGGCAAACCACAACAAGAAATGCTCAGGTAATCAACCTAGATGCTTATTCTACTGAACTGTGCAAGAGTGTCCTTACCGAGAAATCCAATGTTTGAGTAGATCCTGCAAGGTGCAAACCCTCATCTTATCTTGATGTCTTCGAAACCTAAAAATTACTCAAATGAAACATATACATCAATAGAAACATAAAGCATGTTCATGATATTAACTTTAAATCATATAAATGAATGAAAAATTACGCATCAATGTAAGATTCATAAACGAATTACAATATAAATAGATGCATAAACACATTTAATATTGGAAACAAAACAAAATTCCTTTATTGATGTTAGCTACAAGTAAAGTGGAGAAATATGACCTGAGTCCTTCTCTAGCTCCAAGTAGAACCATCCTCCGGATTTGTCCTTTCACGGCCTCAAAAATGTTCCTCCATCACCAATACAAGGATATCTTAAGAAATATGAAGGATATCTCCAACAAGGAAACAAGGGTTTCCTGAAGCTTTGGGGAGTGCAGGAGGCACAAGGATTTCATCAAACTCAATCATGGATAATCTCACTATAGTATCAATATCTCATATCTTCTCCCCTAAGGCCTTCCCATGGAGGTTTATTTATACTTCTCCAAATTAGATTTTTTAGTTGGGAAATAGTTGGGCCACGGGCAATAGGAGGTGAGTAACATGTAAAACCCGTGAAATCCACCCGAAATTAAGGAAGTTTAATTTTTTTTAGTGTTTTTAACATATGTACGCTGGTTGGATATATGTTGACCTGTGTGTACACGCTTTTATCATAGGGAAAAGTAGCATATAGGAAATAAAACACTATTTTTAAAATTTTGGACCAAGTATGGAAGGAAGGGTTTCCCTAGGCCATAATCAGAGCATCAGATCTATTAAGACTGGTAAATGGTGCTATAACACATGCCCCTTAATATATGAGGTCATAAGGGGTACATGATGGTTGAAATGTATTAAGTGCATAGAAGGATGTTGAGACCGAGGAGGATTTCACCAGAATTCAGCCTGCCAAGCCAGCGAAAGAGATCAGAAAGAAACTGTTGTCTGAGTCAGGCATACCCATGCTCATAAATATTAAAGCATGTCTGCATGTCAAGTACAAAAGCGGATCCAATATGCATACAAGTATAATGGAACTGAAAAATTCATAATAGATCATCTAATCATAATCAAGAAAGTACATGTCTTAATATCACATATAAAGAGTTGATTAGTGATGCTGAAGCATGAAGCTAATCACTGAAGTCAAGAAACTTATCCAAATAGTACCAAGTGAACATGATGGAATAAATGGTAATACATCGAAACTCTGGTGCCAACATATAGGATGTTGATGTAAGGAACTACAACATATAAGGTGGATGGTGTCAACTAGCAAAAACAAGAGAAATTGACAAGTGAACAAAGACATGATGATGCAAGCCCGAGGTCTTCACCAACCGCCATGGCACATTTCTACACAATGGGAATAAATGACCTGAAGTTTACCATGTGACAAATCGTTTGATTACCATCCATTGATGTATAGCGTTAACAAATGTGAGGCTACTCACCGATAATGATGATGAGAGTCAAGGTATCTAGTACAATCTAACAAGTGTGAATAAATCAGTTGTAGTTGAACACTTGGAAGAATCTATCAATCAAGAGACAATGATGTTTTCCCACTATCGATAGTGAAGGAATCTTGCACTGATGACTACAAACCCTAAGGTACTGCCAAATGGACTCTATATCTCTTTCCTAGAGCAATGAGCTGAAGTCGATGGGAAAATATCCACTAGAAGGGAGGAATTAAGGCATCCTTCATCAATCTAGCACGAGTCTAACCCGTAGGCCAATACTGTGGAAAGAATCGAATGAACAAAGATGTAGTAACCCAACCGAAGCACGTTTCCTGCGTACACAAGATGTGGCTAGCACGCGACAGAAACCCTCTAAACCAACCAATAATGAAAGCTGGCATAGAGGCGAGGAATCCACCAATAGGGTCAAATGTAAACTAAGGCACTACACGAATCCCAATGTATGATAATGAAATTTGATGTCAAACACAATGGAAACCACTCAGTCAAAGACCCATGACACTAATCGATGTTGAGCACAAGGTGACTTATCAATAATGAAAATAGGGCCAAGGTGTGGCTCTAGATCTGCCCTCAAAGAAATCTGTCATATTTGATAAGAGCAAGATCCGCCAGTAAGAAGTCAATGGAGACCTTCTCAAGCTGGAACGATTAAAGGACCAATAAAACTGATGTGATAACAAACATGACGCTAATAACTAGGGATGGCCCACTGAAAAATAGGTCAAGGGAAACCACAGAGAGGCCGACTTGGGTTTACTTTCCTTGAACAAAAGCACAACTCAACTGTGACTACATGGCAACATATGATAACTTTGTATAAGTTCATCGTGTAGGAGGCATAAGCAAATGCTCCATGTGATAGGAATAGGTAACCAATCAGAGGAGTACTGACTCAATAACAATGTTAGGCTCTCCTAAGTCAAACTAAATCCCATATTAGTGGAGGAAAGACTTACGTTTTAGTGCTTTGTTCAAGGGTGACACAACTGACTCTAGCTACCATCAAATATGGAAATAATGTCCCGTTCCCTATCTTTTTGGAATATACAATTTTTTGTCTTTTTCTTTTATATGAATCTTGAAAAATAATAAAATAATGCTATAGTATAGTGGAAAGAACAAGTGTCAAAAAAACAAATGCTCTAGTTCCAGGGAGGAGAACATTCCTATGCTCAATGCAAAGTGGAAAAACTGGTCAAAGACACTCAAAGGAATGTTATTTCCATGGGTAAAAGGGTGCATCAAGTCGCAGAGCCTAAGTGATTGCAAGGTTGATTTTTCAAAAGACATGGTCAAAAAGTGGCTTAAACACTAGTCTAAGTGAAACCGGCTCAAGGCCAAAAGGTGCAAATAGTCAATATGTAATATAGCAGTACAAATCAACACAAAGGAGCATCTAGGGTATAATGCCAAAAAATAGCACCAAAGAACGAGAATGAGTCTTCAACGCATAAGTCATGGCGGGACTAAAGAGGACTCCCGAGCCTACTCAATATAGCAGCATGGGCAACAAACGTCAGCAAGGATCTGACTAAGATGCCCATGTGAAGGTTGACTCTACCATCACGTCATGATTTTAAAGTTGGCGAGTGAAAATGGTTTGTGAACCAAGACATGATGGGGTCAACCCTGTGGCAAACATATCGGAGTATGGATGCTAGTATGCAAAATGCAGCACAAAGTGGTATTCCCTAATCTATATGCCAGTAGGAAAGTGATACCTGCCATGACAAGCTTGCAGTCATGGGACCAAAATGATTTCTCGAAGAAGTCTCCAAAATTTCCTGTAAAGATAACCCATTCCCGACACTCCAAGCCAAAAGGTCAAAAGGTCCATAAGATAAAATCAACTTTTGAAAAAATAGTTTTTATTTTTCAACCTATATAAGGACTTTTGGACTCACATTTTTGTCATTTGTGTTTTGAGCAAGGACCTGTGGAGACAAACTCAAACAAACTTTCTCTGTCAATCCAACCATTCAAATCACTCCAAAACTTCTAGGTAACCCTTTTATCATGCTTTTAATTATTTGTGACACTTTTTAGATGTTTTTTTCATAATTTGACTATAGGAGAATATGTTAAAAATTTGAACTCTATGTACACATAGGTTGAATACAGGTAACCCACTTATACAAGTGCCCACACGCGACTCTGTAAAAAGGGAACCTGCGTGTACATGATGCAAAAAATTAAAACATGAATATAATTATTTGAAACATCTTTTTTGGGCAGGATGACAATCACCTAGCATGAAAGGGATCATAATTCCATTGACAACCAAGTAATGGAGGATCAAAATGCCTTAGATGCTTTGAGAGGTTGTGGCTTGCTAAAATTATTTAAAATGCCAAACATGAAAGTGAACACTCGATTGCTTGAGTTGTTGATTCATTACTGGAGTGAAGAGGATGATTCATTCATGATTGATCAGATGCTCCTAAGGATCGAGATAGAAGGTATTTACTTCATTACAGGTCTTTCTCAAAGGGGAGAGATAATGCATTATACCTGCAGGATGAGAGGTAGACTCCGTGTAGAAGACTATGTCTACACATACTGTCGTGGTCATCCTGAAAAGATTGGAAGTTCGATTCCAATCAAGTAAAGAGTTTATCCTTGAAAATCCTACTATTTACCATTGCGAAGGTAAACAGTTCTACTGCTTTACATCAGGCCTCATGTGTATCCATGAGCCTAGTAGTGGAATGCCTCACTACTGTGTTTGATTGGTGTACACCTCTACTAACCAACACGAAGAACCAACTGACTTCCATTCAGAAGGGTCAGACAAAGAATTTCGGATATGGTACAATCTTATGCTCGTTCTTCTTTGAGAAAGTACCTAGGCTTCGACCCAAGGTGTTATCGACCATTAGTAGCCCGAGGGATCCGCGAATGGGCAGATGGGCTGACCTGATGAAATGCCTAGGGGGTGGTGATGTCCCCAGGATGACTTTTGATGATGATTTTTTTGCATGGTGGGATCAATAGGTCATCGTAGTCAATGACTACCCCTATGCCAGAATGGATTTCTTGGGAGATCCAAATTTAGTATTATCACCATATACAACATGGGGTGCCATCGGTAACAATTTTTCTTTTTTTTTTGAATTTCTTAAGATTTTTTGAATTTTTAATATAAATGGACTTAAAAATATTTTTATGAGACAAGACACTTAAAAAATATATTGATCATGTTTCTGATGTGGGGCTAGTGAGACCTGATGGATTTCCCTGACATAGACATCGTGGAAGAGATGTTGAAGGGGCTGCAGTTGAGACAAAGGGAGTTCTCCATGCAATTCAGCGGAACTTGGTGAGACTGACTTACCAAGTACACATGATAGCCATAGAGGACATACTTGAGGAGATGCAGCGTCACATGGTAGGAGTACCACGGGACTCGGTGCGATAATTCGGTGTGTGGCTAATGTCGTTGTTTATTTTCTAGCTTCTCATCCTCAGCGAGCGAGATAGATGATCATATCTTCTTATGATTAGACATGATGATGGGCATAAGCCCAAATTTTGTAGGGAATTCTGTCCGATTTTTGTATATTATTTTGGACACAAACACTCTATCTATATACATGCGATTTTATGATGATCATATATACAGATGATACTTTGATTATTTTTTATGTTTTTTAATTTGACGGATGATTTATATTCCAATCTGATGCTTGATTAGCAATAGAATCTGCTAAGGAATTTTTTTATCGTGGAATGTGAACAAATGTGATATAAACAAATGATCGTTGCAACAATCATACTCTCAGAAATTGGCGATACAAATGGGTAACCCGTACCCGATAAATGTTATTCAGATGAGATACCACCAGCTGTGAGTCTAAATAAACCACTGACGAATCAATATCAAGAGATATTGCTTCGGATAGCAAATTAATAACGACAGTATATTCGGAAATGTTATTCGAAGCAGGACCGATACATACTCCTCTTGGAACCATCAACTAGCTAGATGGATAATAAATCACCCAAGCCATGGAAGCAAGGTTCCAAGTATGCCTACTCGCACCATCGATGAATCCTAAATATATTGAATCGTCCATCAATACCTGCCAAAGTAAATAAAAATATTGACATCACTAAAACCGATAGATAGATATGTACAAACATAAAATATATACAAACAAGTAAGTGCTCGGCCGAAGCCTAAGCAAAGTACTTCTTAACATAGAGCCCATTTCTGGGCTCTGCCAACTTATTTCCTTCAAAGTCAATTAACTCATCAGCTCCCTTTTTCAAAGCTCACTTGAGTATAAAAGGATCGTACTGTTAGAACTCAGAATGAACCTCAAGGCTAAGAAGAGGCAATTCTGAGGTAACCATAGACCAAACTTTCAATCTGGCATCTAGCCCTGCCAGACTAGAGAGGGCTCTCTCTTTGCCAATAAAATGTTGCTGCAATAAGTGAATCTTAGACTAGCTATGAAGTACGGGGATTTGATTGAAAGTTTTTGGGTCGAAAACAACAAGAGAAAGGACCATTGGACTATGGATTCGAGGCTAGTTTCCACCAGCAAACTTGGAGCAAAGTAAGTGCAAGGTTCGCCCAAATAAAAGATGAATATGCGAGAAGAATAGGGGAGAAAGCCTGCTGCCCTGTAGGCATCAATCAAGGGATGGATCTACAATGGCAACATTAGAAGAAAAAGAAACACCGGGTTACTCAACAGAGAATCTAATAGAGGATGGATTCTACAGAGGTAACCACTACATTTACCAACAGAATCATTGTGAAAGGAGCATGACGCACGGATGGATTCCTAACACTTCTCTTAGATAATGTTGTAACAAGGTGGAAAAAAAACATATGCAAGTGAATTTACAAGAAAAAAACATATTGGACATTAAATCACCATGATGGATCGTAGATCTAAAGGGAAGAAACTGCTCTATTAAAAATAATATTTAGAAAAACTTTACACAGTCCCAAGCAGCCTCTCTCTACTGCAAAAATCGAACCCTTACATCTTTAAACTAATCCTATTTATATAATATTACAAAATCATTTTAATATCCTCAACATAGGAAATAAAAAATTAAAAATTTAATAATGAAATCCTATATTAAAAAAATATTATAAACTAAACAATATGACCAATTAATTTGCAACTAAAACTCCAAACTATCTCAAGAACCATGAGAAATAGTTTTGTAAAACCCAAATTAAGTGATGGTTTTCCAAGTGGATTAATATCACTATATCTATTCCTTTAAGTGTGGAACCATATTCCACAAAATCTGCCTTTCTACTCCCATTTCACCCTTTGACTATTGATATTGAGCCCTAAGATCTAAGATTTTCCTCAACTACTACTGGATTTGTGCTTGGAAACTCTAACACTTTAGTTTTCACCACTAATTTTACTCTTTCAAAAGTTGATCTCCATTTCCTTGAATCTGGGACTTGATTATTCGATGATTTTATTCCTAAACTATCTCAGTTGTTTCCAAATCTTCCACATTATCTAAGTTAAATGACAATGATTTTGTGAAATTTTTTAGAGGAAGCATTATGTCTGCAGACATTCCCCATCTATCCCTTTCTCGACAAGTTTATCATACTACACATCTGTATTGACAATCCAGAACTTCACACCTTTCATTTCACTCTTGATCATCCTATTAATAGCATTAGAACCACCCCCACCAACTCCTATGACCTTAATTTTTTCCTCATTATTATTGATAGGTGGAGGAAAATCCTCTAATGGGGAAAGCACGTGTTTTGCAATCTCATGAATTTTCAAACCATTAGCCCCTTCCTTAGATAGGATGCAAAATAGTGCAGCCTCCAATGTTATAGGAACCAAAGCCAACATCCACTGCAACTTGTCTCAAAATCTCTAGCCACGTAAGGGGATTCAAGAATTCTTTTCCAACTATAACATCAAAGCTACGATGTTTTACAACTTGATTTAATCTCAAAAAGCTTCCATCTATTGAGCACTAGAGAAGGTATGTAATTACCACTCATTTTGTCATCTTTTCCTTAAATTCATAACCTCTTTACATTATGAAATAAGTATATGGTGAAATATTATGATAGAATCTAGAAGATTTGTATGCAACATGAAATAACTAATAATTCCCCTTTTCCTATGCAGAAAAAGGAGAAAACATAATATTTCCATCCCAAAGGAAAAGGCAAGACAAAGTTAATTGTTGTCCCTTTGACAGGGAACCACATTCAAACGAGGCAATCCAAATTGGAGCGTATCAGCAAGGGAAAGGAAAAGGAGATACCAAATCGGTGCAAGAAGAAAAGAAGATAACTGAGAGCTAACAGTCTGGCGAATCCCTCAAGATCCTTTGATCTTGAGGGATCGCTACCTTAACGATTTTCTGTATCGTTGATATCTCCGCTCGGCTGCTATAAGAAGGGGGCAGCATTGGCATAAGGGGATGGACTACTGTTGCGTTATGAAATTCACTATTGTAATTGGAACTTTGATCATCAACTCTCACTAAGAGAGATTACTGTAACTCTATTTGATGCGTAATATATAAACTTTGGTTGTTGTTCCATCTTTGATTCTGGAGTAATCTTAAGCAGTGTGTCCCTGGAGACTAAGGGCCCGACCCTGGTGGATCACTTGCTCCTGTACCATTATTTCCGATTCGTGGGTGGTTTGATTTCTTCTATTCACTCTGTTTAGTAATCTGATGTTCCTTACTACTTTGCATATCGGTTCTATTAAATTTCATTTATACTTAACCAAGTAATGTTATTCTCTGCAACAGGAATGTTATGCTATTCATTCTAACTTTATATCGCATCATTGTTCCTTTAACAATTGATATAGCATTGTTGTTCCATTGTGATCACAATT
Source organism: Pinus tabuliformis (assembly GCA_031772625.1). Classification (NCBI taxonomy): domain Eukaryota; kingdom Viridiplantae; phylum Streptophyta; class Pinopsida; order Pinales; family Pinaceae; genus Pinus; species Pinus tabuliformis. Next base: position 141,374,302 of record CM062804.1, on the reverse strand, counting down.
GCTGTTTCTTTATAGCCGTGATTCATACTTGTTGTATCGAAGCTTAGATTACTGTTCCTTTCAATATTAGAGTGTCGTGTGTAATATTTGATCTGGTTTGTTGTACATTTATATTTGACTTAACTTGATGTTCTATATTTCATTTCCGTTAGTTTGTTGTTCTATTTCTGTTTGTTGTTCAAACTATCTCTAAAGTAAACATTGTTACTCAATTCCTGTAGAATATAATTATTGCTTCATTCATTTCTGTAGGTTAAGGTTTTGTTGTTCAATTATGTCAATAAGATTAGTTTTTGTTCCATTCTTTGTCATTTGAATTATCATTTCTTTGGTGTGCAGAACAGTCTAAAACTGTAGTGTACATTGACATATGTTGTCCAGTTCCCAGATTGATGATCTTTTCCTTGATTTCTTTTTAATTGCATCAATTTATAGAGGGAAGAGTTACCAGTACTATACCCTTGACTGATAAATTGTTGTAGCTTTCTGAGTGCATGATGTGAGTTGTAAGTTTCTTTTTGTAAGTAGATTTTATTCCAAGCATCTGTTTAGTCTTGTATTTAAAGCACTATACTAGTAGCATTACTCTGACAAATTACGTCCTCAAATTGAGTACACTCTTTGAGATAACAAGTCGTTCCTGGATTGATAATTAATGTAGGGTAAATAGAGGTGAAAAGACCCTTTTTACTGCTCGACATTTTGGCGCCATTGTTGGGGAAGAGTGTAGCCATTTGTTTCTTTTTCAAAGTAGTGAAATTACCTGCTAGGACAGAATTGGGTTTTTAAAATGGAAGGTAAGAACCTACGTACGGAGCATGTAACAGCCCTGTTCCCTTGCCCACTTTCTTGTAGATTTGTTGTTGTTTTTGGGTAGAAATCAGCATTTGATTTGTGTGCATGACTAAGTAGAAAAATCCTTAAAAGAATCCTAAACCACTACCCAAGTCTAATAAAGCTAAGGGGCCGGTGACCCTTGGCCAATCGACCTTTATAGACGAAATCCTTAAGAAAGCAGAATCTCAGCCTTCAGGAGGACCTAGAAAAGTTGCTTCTAGACAACCTACTAGTTCCCTTCAGGCCGCAGAATCACCATCTGTAGCCTTTGCTGAGGTACATAGTCAAACCGAGGAGCACGATTTTTAAGAAATTGAGAATTCTAGCCCAAAATCATTGCAGGAAGGGAACCTTAGCAACCCCTGTGAAGGAAGGGGAGAAACAGGGGAAACTAAAGAACCAAGGTCTCCTCTTTGAATAATTCAACCATTAAGTAGCCTAGATAAGGGAAGTGCTCCAAAAATCATTCATAATGAAGTTGAAGAACCTCAAGAATCAAAATCCCCCCAGACATTAGGAACTCTCATCATCTCAGACAAAGGAAGTGTTGTTAAGGCCATTCCTGTTAAAGCCATCCCCCCTCCGTCTAGCCAACCTAGGAATACCCTCCTAGAAATTCCGGAAGGTTATTGGCACATATTTGACCAAATGGCCTAGAACCAGCCAAACACCCAAACCTCCACACCACAATACCCCATTGTGGATACTGCAGCTATTGCACCTATGAAAGCGATTCCTCTCTAGCATATCCCTACATTTCATGGCCTAACATCGGAAGACCCAGATGCATTTTTGTTTGAATTTGATGTGCTGTGTAGAGGATATGACTATACCACCGATCCCTAGAAACTGAAACTATTTCCCTCTACATTAAAAGGAGCTGCTTTACGATGGTTTATGGGGTTGGATCGAGGTGTTATAAATAACTAGGAACAGATGAAAGATTCTTTCCTGAAGAAATATCAATATTATTATAGATCTAGAGAGTTAAAAGATGAAATATTTCAGATGGTAGCTCAACCTAATGAAACACTAGAAGAATATGTTAAACGTTTTCAGTATAATCTTCAAAGATCTCCTTATGCATCATTACCCTTGACTGATAATGTATTAAAAATAATTTTAATTAAAGGTATGAAGGAACAATGGATTGAAACATTGAATATTATGGGAAAAGGAGACATTTACCAAGAAATTTTTCCTAACATCATTGATTTATGTATCAGGAGCTCACGAGGAAGCACAAGGCTAAAACCAGCAGAGCATGACAGGTTTACAAGGGAGAACAAGATCTCTGGAGAAGGAGTAACTCGTGCGGAAATTGGAAATTTATTAGGAAATTTCAAAACTGACATATTGGGGACTCTGACAACGCAACTTGATATTATGCAAGCCAAGGAGAAACAAGCGGAGGTAGAATAGAATCTGGCAATATTCTGTCCCAGATGCAGAAATAAACATAGCCACAAAGAGTTCCCATTAGATGCAGTTCAAGTTTGTGCCATTTGTACAAAAGACCACTCTACAGAGAGTTGTCCCTCACTTCTTGGTTCGAAAGCAGTATACAAGGAAGCGGAAGAAGAGCCAGAACCGGTGTACCTACTTAATCAACGTCGTCAATGGCAGCCGCGACAATCAGGTATGTTCCTCGGTCCAGCTTCTTGTTTTCGGCCTCCACAATATCATGCTCAGCAATATAATACAATGTGGAAAAATCAACCTCCCTCACCAAATTGGTCACAACAACCATTTCCTTCATCATCACCATGGACGAATCAAGTAAGTCAATCTAATTGGCCAAATTTTCCCTATGCCCCACCATATTGGCAAAACAATGCATATCTAGCACAATGGTCCTGTTGCACTAACAATTGTCACCTTAACATTCTGCAATCTATGTGAGTCCATTACCACTCATACTTTCCTCCTTTGCAAGTCTTAAGCCTCAGTTCTTCATATCAAGTCTTGAAAGTAAGAGAAAAGCCCTAAAAGTCTTTAAAACTCTAGTTCCGCACTTTCTCTTTGCATTACCTGCGGTCCCGCACCTAATGGTCATGTTTCCTGCGCACTTGACCACATTTTCTCTGTGTTAAAGGTGCAGACCCCTGTAAAAGTTAAATGGCGCGAGTACATTTTGAAAAACTCACTTTCAGTCATTTCTAGAAGCTTCTGGAAGGAATCTTGAGGTGGCAAGTTCACTCTTTTAAGGTTCATGCACTCCATACCTTAAGGATCTAACCTGTTGATGTGAGGATCTTATCCCTTTGAAGGAGGATTCTATCCCTTCATAGGTGGACCTGTAACCTCATCCCCAGAACTATAAGAAGAAGCATTGGGCTGGTTACTTTGGAGGTTGGAAGCTGAATATTTTTGATGTGAAATGCTACTGGAACTTAGTATTCTTTAGTTGAGCTTTTATGAGGAGAGTTTACATACCTCTAAGAGCTCATTTGGAAGAGTGCAAGGCTTGTCAAAGTAAAGAAAATTCCTATTTCGAACCCTAGGAAGAGCTTGTTCAACATCAAGGCTGAAAAGGTTGTAAGGTTCTTCTACTTCAAAGTTAATACAAATAAGTTTATTTTTCTCAATAAGTTGTCCATTAATGATTATTTTATGGATTCCTTGATCATCAAAATAGATATGATTTATGATATTTTCTATGAAGGTGCTATTTGATGTTTGCTTGTTTGTGATTGCAGGTCTTTAAAGATAACTCTTTCGGACGATTGAGGGATGACTACAACAAACAGGCGTTGGATCTAAGGTAGGATCTTAACACCTTTATAGTATTTATTTGTAAATCGCATATGTCTAGAGAAAGATAGATTTGTTTGTCTGTTTGTTGCTAGACTATCTATTGATACTAGGGAGATCGGTCTTATCCACAAGATTGATTTATCTGGCTAATAGGTCCCCTCCTACTTCACAGAGTCAAGCCTGGCAGACAAACTGGCAAAGACTGATGAATCAGCCAGTAGGAACCATTCCGCTCCCTCACCCTACATGACCAGCATTGCAACAAAACCCCCAATCTAACTTAAGATCGCAACTCCTAGCCCAACCCAACCCTAATCCACATAATAGACCGGTTCAATCTATTCAAATAATTGAAACACCAGAGACAAAAACCGATCTAAGGGAGTGTAATGACCTTAAATTAATATCTAGGTGCATTATAGAGACAGGGGGAGATAAAAATGTTCAAGTTGAAAATTAGTTACATGTAGAACCACCATTACAAGATGTGGCTACAAAACAAACTCATGACTGATCAACCACATCTTCTCCCCCATTCCCAGAATGATTAATTATACCTTGACCTATACAACATCCTGATTTTGACATTCTGGGAGAACTTAAAAACTTGTACATAAAAATCCCACTCCTCCAAGCCATCCAAGACATCCCAATATATGCAAAGACCATCAAAGAGCTATGTATAAAAAAACCAAGGAGAATAACAAATAACTCAACAATCCAAGTAGTTGGCACCTTATCTGACCTATTATCAGGAAAAGAAACACGCGTGAAATATGAAGACCCAGGAAATCCAATAGTAACAGTACAAATCAATGGACAAACCTTTTCAAATACCTTAGTTGATTTCTAGGCTACAATAAATATCCTAAAAACCACCACTTGTCAAAAACTGGGCATTACATCAGTAGAACCAGCTTCCACTTTATTAGAATTGGCTGACCGATCTGTGGTTAGGCCAGAAGGCACATTACATGATGTCATGGTATCCATTGATTCCTGGGAATATCCTGTCAACTTTTTGATAATAAATCCCAAAAACCGACTTGATGGACACCCATTAATTTTAGGTAGACCTTGGCTTGCAACCACGGATGCTTACATTGGTTGCTGACAAGGGAGTATGACCATAACTAGAGGGGCTAATATCAAAAATCTAGCCTTATATCCTCCAGCCCAGCCAAGTGTCATAGTAATAAAAGCTAACAAACATCCTGTATCATACCTTACTGAAAACATTAGATCCCCATTAACTATAGAAGATGCCCTCACTTTCAAAGATCAAACAGAGGATGATGCCATTAACAACTTTATTAACCAAGATAAATCTATATCCCACATACAATGTCACATGATAGAGGCAGCATTTGATAATGAATTGGAAGAAGATCCTCTCAAAGACACTCATGACCAAACAATACCTACTACCTCTGTTTCAAATAGCAAAACTGTAGAGATTGAGCCAGGAAAAACTTTAAACATTAATAGTAACCTGACCTTTGAACAAGAAGAGAAACTGATCCAACTACTGAGGAAATATAAGGAAGCATTTGCATGGGATTACCCTGACATGAAGGGAATCGACCCCTAGTTATGTACACACCACATTTATACAGAAAAGGATGCAAGACCTATTCGCCAACCCCAAAGAAGACTTAACCCTCATCTAAAAGACATTGTGAAAGCTGAACTACAAAAAAGTTTAGATGTAAACTTTATTTATCCTATTTCCGATAGAAAATGGGTCTCTCTAGTTGTAGTGGTGCGAAAGAAGAATGGGAAGTGGAGGATTTGTGTAGATTACAGAGAACTAAATAAAGCAACACAGAAAGACCACTTTCCCCTTCCATTCATTGACCAAGTATTAGATACATTAGCAGGAAAGAAATTTTTTTCTTTCTTGGATGGCTTCAGTGGATACAATCAGATTCAGATTGCCCTAGAAGACCAAGAAAAAACTACTTTTACCTGTCCTTGGGGAACATTTGCCTATAGAGTTTTACCTTTTGGACTATGCAATGCCCCTACCACATTTCAAAGGGCTATCCTCAACATCTTTTCAGATTTAATAAATGAGGGGCTCAAAGTATACATGGATGATTTCACACCATACGGAGATGAGTTAGACCCAACACTAGACACATTGGAAAAGGTGTTGTAACGATGTATCGCTACTGGGCTTTGCCTAAGCCATGAAAAATGCTATATGATGACTGAAGGTCTCATCCTAGGTCATTATATCTCAGCAGTTGGAATACAGGTAGATCCAGCCAAAATTCAACTAATTTTGCTAATAACTATTCTTACCACTTAGACATAGGTACGCAATTTTCTTGGATTTTCTAGTTATTATAAAAGATTTATAGAACATTATTCTCACATTGTTGCACCTCCATATGCACTAATAGGGAATGTTGACTTTTTTTGGACAGATAAATGTGACCATGCTTTTGAAGATCTAAAAAATCTTGTGTCAACAACCCCAATACTTAAAGGTCCAAATTGGGACCTACCATTTCAAATTTCATCAGATGCTTCAGACACAGCTATTGGAGCAGTCCTTGGGTAGGAAGAAGACAAAAAACCATATGCAATCTATTATATTAGCAAGAATTTATCTCCTTCTGATTTGAACTATACTGTTACTGAAAAGGAATTTTTAGCTGTAATACATGCTGTAAATAAATTTAGGCATTATATCACTGGATACCCTATTGTTTTGTATACAAATTACTCTACCATGAAGTATGTAGCAAATAAACCAATCACGAACAGTAGAGTAACAAGATGGCTGACTTTACTACAAGAATTCGACATCACCATAAAATACCGACCTGGAAAAGAGAATCCTATGGCTGAATTTCATTCACAAATGCCAAAGCCAGTGGATGCAGTAGCAATCGAAGATCAATTTCCAAATGAAAATTTGTTCGCTATCACTGTTAAAACACCCTGGTATGCTGATGTTGCGAATTATTTACCAGTAGGCAAATTACTGAAACATCTGAACCCCAATGAACGAAAGCAAATTGTCCAATGTAGTACCCAATTTTCTTGGATTGGGGGCTACTTATTTCATACAATGGTAGACATGCACATCAGGAGATGCATCTGTGAAGATGAAATTTTTGACATTTTGAAAGCCTATCATGACAGACCGTGTGGTGGACACTTCGCAGATCGACGAATTGGTCACAAAGTCCTGCAAACAGGGTATTATTGGCCCATAATCTTCAAAGATGCAAAGAAATTTGTTCAAGCTTGTGATAGTTGTCAAAGAGCAGGACACCTGAGATAGTCCGATGAAATGCCCCTGAACCCACAACTAGTCATTGAACCATTCGAACAATGGGCGCTCGATTTTGTTGGCTCGATCAGTCCATCATCAAACCATAAAACATATATTTTGGTAGCGACAGAATATGTCACCAAATGGGTTGAAAAAGAGGCATTTTCGAGAGATACAAAGGATTTCGTCATACCGTTCTTGTTCCACATATTTGTGTGATACGGCCTCCCAAGAGATATAATTACGGATGGAGGACCACAGTTTGCTGGTAACAAAATCACTGCAACACTAAAAAACTACCATATTCAGCACAAAATTACCTCTCCTTACCACCCACAGGCAAATGGCCAAGTAGAGAGCACGAATAAAGTAATAGAAGCAATACTAACAAAAACCATTGCGTCACACAGACGCGATTGGGCTACAAGATTACCGGAAGCCTTGTGGGCATACACAACAACATGGAGAAGTACTACCAGTTATTCACCATATCAGCTAGTATTTGGAAAGGAACCTATCTTTCCAATAGAATTAGAAACACAGACATTGAGAACAACACAAGAAGTTGGTCTAGATTTAAACGAGGCCCAGATTAATAGATTACAGCAGATCAACAAGCTAGATGAAATTAGGCTCTCTGCTTTTCAACATAGCATGTTAATCCAACAATAACGAGGAAAATGGCATGACGCCCTCATAAAAAAGAAAGTCTTCTGCGAAGGAGATTGGGCGCTCCTATATGATTCCAGGTTTTAGGATTTTCCAGGGAAACTTCAGACTCACTGGCTGGGACCATACGAAATCTAGAAGGTACATGATAATGGCACCATTAATCTAACTACCATTGATGGATTAGGACATACATTTAAGGCAAATAGCCACCGTGTTCGATTATACCGCAAACCACTTACTCAGGAATCCTACTACCAGCAACTCCGTGAAGACTCCGACATGCAGATTATGGTTGAGGAAGAGAAATCTTCCTCACCTTTGGTTCATTAAATGATTTGATTGCTCTTACATTCTGTACATAACTCTTTGTTTTGTTCGTATAAATTACTTTTTGTACATATTTTTTCATTTCTGCAATTTTTTCATTTTGCTGTTCCTTTTGGGAAGGAATAGCATTTTCACCACTTTGTTGTTCCTTTTTGAAGGAACAACACTTTTGCACTTTGTTGTTCCTTTCGGAAGGAACATCATTTTCATTGTTCCGCTAAACACTTTTGCATTTTGCTGTTCCTTTCCAAAGGAACAACAGTTCCACCATTTTGCTTTTCCTTTTCGAAGGAACAACACTTTTGCATTCTGTTGTTCCTTTCCGAGGGAACAACATTTCCGCCATTTTGCTGTTCCTTCCTGAAGGAACAACACTTCTACGTTTTGCTCTTCCTTTCCGAAGGAATAGCACTTTCATGTTTTGTTGTTCCCTTCGGAAGGAACAACACTTGCATTTTCTGTTGTTCCTTTCCGAAGGAACATCACTTTTGTTTTCTGTTGTTCCTTTCCGAAGGAACAACACTTGCATTTTCTGCTGTTCCTTTCTCAAGGAACACCACTTGCATTTTCTGTTGCCCCTTTCTGAAGGAAAAACACTTTTGTTTTCTGTTGTTCCTTTCCAAAGGAGCAACACCTTCATTTTTCTACTGCTCTTTTCCGAAGGGACATCATTTTCACATTTTTTTCTTACGCTTGTTTTCTTTACTGTTCCAATTAAGGGACAGCTGCTGTTCCTCTCAATGCACAGCAGTTTTGAGTATATTTTTCCTTTTGCTTGTGATTTTGTGTATAGTACATGTTTTATCATTTTAGAGTACATTTTCTTCTTTGTGTGTTTTATCATTTAGATCATTACTGAAGCACAACAATACATCTATGCAATGAATAGAAAAACTAGAGGATACTGAAATCAACAAATTACATAAAAAAATCATTATCTTTAGAAGAAAGTTCTTTGAATTGATGAGAGAAAAAAGGAAAGAACACAACTATTGATCACCTTGCTATCATTATTCTACTAATACCGATATGATTGATTATTTTTATCATGATGGTTCTTTCTGAATCCCCATAATTCTCTTTGATCATTATTATTGAATAAGAATAAGGGCATATTGTTTTTCTATTGAGATGTTAATACTTCTTCCACCATCCCTACCCTTAAGGAGTGTTGAACCACCCTTTGTATATAGATAGGAAAAGTGGTATATAAAAGAAAAAAGAAGAAATAGAAAAATGTTTATATGATTTCTAACATGATTTGTCAAATGAAGAATAGGGGGTCTCATCAAGAGCCAACCTACCATGATCATAAGGAAGAAAGTGAAGTGGCATTCCCACTATGGCCACGACACCAGGGATATGATCCAAGAGGCACATCAGAAAAAATAAAGAGTCCTTGGAACAGGAGGTCTCATCACAAGCCAAACTTCCCACCTTTCACTCTTTCCTGGTGAATGGAATTATGGTTCATCTCGTTACCAAGCTAGCATAATGACCTCCATTCTGGCATTGCATAACAATTTCCTAGGAATACATAAAGGATCATGGTTCCAAGGGTGAAATAAACAACTCTGTCAAGGTTATGGACACCTGTGGGCAACAGTGCTCTCTTGATGGTATCAAAGTCATATTTCTTATACACCAATAGCAATTATACAACCCTTCTTCTTATATCTTTATAAATCATTCAAATGAAATTATGTATATAACCCTTCCAAACCTTTGAATCATGAAAATCAATTGCAAATCAATTATGATGGAAAAGGTTGATAATGATTGCATCAAACCTTTTGTGCATGTCAGTTGTCCTATCCTCCAATTCTCACATCATATCATGGCATTTCCTTATTTATTAAGTGATTCTATGCTACTCCTCGATTTCGCTAATCCGCTCGTCGCTGTAAACATGGCATTTCTGTATACGTTGTTCCTTAATGACTTTGTACTATGGCAATTCAACTCGTTGCTTCTTCATTTGATGGCCGAAGTTGGCCTATAACATTGCGGGGGGGCGAAGGTGACCAGGTGATCCCCATAACTCGTTGGCATACGTGTTAGCTTATCGTTCGAGAATTAATGACTCGGGAATATCAAAGCTTAACGGTATTTTGTTTTCCCAATATGCATGGCCTATTGTTCCAAAGCTATTTCCGTGTTTTTCTCTGCAAAAATTAGTAGTAAATTCGAAATTCAAATAGCTTGCTATTCCATCATCTTCTCTGTGTTTGCTAACAGTGAGCTAAAAATTTTGAATAGCCTACTATTCCATTGCCGTCTCTGTGTTCTTTTTTATAGTGTGCTAAGCATGGGAGGAAGATCAATTTGCAGTGAGCCACAAGTACTGATGGTATCCAATGCTGAACAAGAGATCCTAGCAAGGGATGGATGGTTGGTTTATCTTAACCGCATACAACAATCCAATGAGATGGTGGCAATTGAGTTTTTACATAACCTGCATGAACATTATTCCATGGTGAGAGAGAGACAGATAGCAGTCACTGACGACATAATTGCAGAAGCTTCAAGACTGCTGGCCACGGGATCTGTGTGGACTGTAAAAAAGGTGAGATTGTGGGATGCCATGAAAATCTTCCAGGATGAAGGGCAGAACCTAACTGTAAAAGGAAAAGGAGCTTTACCGGTAACCTTGGGAGAGTCGTGGGTAGAATCGGCAAAAGTTAGCCAGAGCTACATTACTTGTGATGACAGGAAGGACGTGGTAAGACTACGACATCTTAAACTTTTAGCAGTGTCAAAACAAAAGTGCACTATGAATTTGCCTCTGTTTTTAAATTCTTTATTGCATGATGTCGGCCAAAGCATGAAGAAATCTCGCCACTTAGAATCTGTAGTAAGTCACCATGGCTTAATATGACTAATAGTCAACCACAGCCTTGGCCAACAACAAAGCAGTTGGGAAGAATTGACTTTTGCAATAGATGGAGGACTGACCTTGACAACCCCAAAACGGAAACATGATATCGGTGCATCAAGCAGATCTCTGAAATGAAGGAAATATGTTATACTGGCAAGAATCAGGGGAATGTTGAGAAATCGCCAAGAAGACAGTGGTCAACCTGTAGAAATACATGATTCTAGAGACAAAGAATCCCCATGTTACACAAAATATTGTCACCATGACTATTCGCAGTCAGTATGGGTCTATCATCATTCATATTGTCCTCCTTAGCAAGTCTCAAACCTCAGCTCTTCATGTCAAGCTTTAAAAATGAGAGAAACACTTTGAAAATCAATAAAGCTCTGGTTCCACACTTTCTCTTACTGTTACTTGCAGTCCCGCACCCCTTGTTCATGTTACCTGCGGACCTGCCCGCTTTGTCTCTAAAGGAGTGGGTGCGGACCCCTGTGAAAGTCAAAAAGACGCAAGTTTATTCTTAAAAACTCACTTTCTGGTTAATTCTGGATGACTTTAGAAGGAATCTTGACGTGGATGGTTCGCTCCTAGGTGTTTCACGCATCCCAAAACTAAAGGAGCTAATCCCTTGATGAGAGGAGCTTATCCCTTTGAAGGAGGGCTTCATCCCTTTGAAGATGGACCTAGTAACTTCCCTCCATTGCACTATAAATTAAGGAATTGGGCTGGTTGCTAGGAAGGTTAGAAGCTAAGCATTTTTTAGGGTAAATGTTGTTGGAATTGAGACTTCCTAGTTAAGCTTGAGAGGAGAGATCACATACCTTTTGGCTTCATTGGGAAGAGAGTGAAACTTGTCAAAGTAGAGGAGACTTCTTGTTGGACCCTAGGAGGAGCTTGTACAGCATCAAGGCACTAAGGTTGTAAAGTTCTTCTTTGATTTAAGTTAATACAATCAGATTCATTTTTCTCAACAAATTGTCTTATGTGATTTGTTTCATGAATTCCTTGATCATCATGATAAGTATGCTTTATTATATTGGCTTTTCAGGTGCTATTTAGTTTCTGTGCTTGTTTGTGTTTGCAGATTCTTTACAAGGGAGCTCATTTGGATCAACGAAGCGTGGGTTCCACAAACTTGCATTGGACCCAAGGTAGGCCTAAAACACTTGTTTGCCTTTATTTATAAATTTCATATTTAGAGAAAGATAGGAATTGGTTGGTTTCCTTGTCGTTAGATATCATTAGATACTAGGGAGGTCGGTCTTGTTCGCAAGAACGACTTATCCGGCCGACAAAATGGCAACTCCACTGGGGACTTGAATTTTTTATTTTTCCTTTTCTTTTACTTTGAGTTGAGAAACTGTGTTTTTGTTTCTATTTTTGGCTTGATGTGTTTGGGATTGGGTAGGTTTAGTAGATCTTGAATTATTTTTTGTTTTTAATACTTTTGGGAGAGGACCACACCCTTTGCTTGTAACACAGTGTGGACCTATCCGCACTTTTTCTTTACACACAGAGCGGTACCGCACCTGTGTGAACTACGGGCCTACGGACCTTGTCAAAATTTTGAAAAACGTAAGATTTTCTCTTTCAGTCAGCTTAGGATTTGTTAATGTGTTTTTAGCCTCTGCCCAGATCTACACGTAACTTGTCAGGAACTTTTCTTAGGTTAATTCCATTGGCATTAGGGTTTTAGGTGAAATTCCTAGAAGTTTTGGTTATCGGGCTTGATTTTCATTTTGGTCTTTTAGTAGCTCAGAGCTTAGAAGTCTTAGAAGCCTCAGATCACCTTGGTTTTTACTGGCCTTCTTATGAGTCTGACCATTTTGCAAAATCTACCTTTGTTGAGGAATCCATCTTGTTTTTCTCTTTGCGAAACTTCGAAATGACTTCTGTTAAAAGTTTTGGATTTCATTTTCAGAAAAGAAAACAAAAATTGGTTGTTTTTTGACTGATCTGTGATTCTGGACAAATTAGTCCTTAGTTTGTTTATAGCTGAGTAAAACATCCTTGAAAAGAAATCTTGTAAGCTTTTACTTCAAATAGTTTTTTAGAATTTATAGATCTCAATATTAGATTTATCCATAGTTTTGAGTGTTTTATGAAAAATTAAAAAAATCTCTTTTGAAAAAGTTTGTTTTAGTAGTATTTGAGTGTTTGAAAGAAAAGGGAAATTTTCGTGAGCATAACTAGTTGTCTCATTTTTGAGCGTATTGGAAAAGACAAAAAGCTCTTCTTTTGATTTGTTTGTTAAGAAAAGATTTGTTTTTACAAGTATTTTCATTCTCAACTCTTTCTTAGCTAGAAATTCATTGAAGGGAAAAGATTTCTTATCATCTTAAGTGCATTTTTAGTGATTTGGAGTCGAGTCTTCACACCATAAGTTTCATCTCCGCACCTTTTGACTTAAGAAAAACCAATAAAAATAACACTTAAAGTAAAATCTATCTAGTAATCTTTTATTTCTAGGGTTTTTTATCACCAACATAGCTTAGGCTAGTATCTTGGAGTAGGGAGTAATTAACTCTCCAAGATAGTAAAAACAAACAAGTAGTTGTATCTTGCGGTAGGAGATAAATTCCAATTGTTACATCTATGCTTTGGGAAAGCTCCTCTTAAAGGAGAAGCACGAGATCATATCTGAACAAGTGTGGGAATCAATCCTTCCTCATTGGGAATGATAGAAGATATTCACGTATTAAAAATGGTAAACCTCGAATTAACCATTGTCGAGGAGCCTGGGGTCACTTGTTGGTAAACCTTAGATTATGTCAAGGAGCCTTCAAGGGGATTGAGCTTGTTACTCTGCCCTTGCGTGCATATCGGATCGTAGACTATTCCCCCAGGTATATTTGCTTCCGTTGGTAACCTTAGTGACCATATTCTATAGGATTCTTTCCTAAGGTGATGGTGGAGGGAAGATCCCACTGTACCTAGAGCAGACATCAGCTAGACTCACTTGGATTTTCTGGGGGGTTCTCTTCACTCAAAATGGTTTAGTGGAGAAACTTGTGCCACTCTATTCATTAAGCAGGTTGCCGAGGTAACTGTTCCAACCGCCATTTCTGTATTGAATTCTGCGACGTTGCATTTCATCACCAACTATTGTTTTCGGTACGGAAAGTTACTATTTGTGTGTGGTTTGACCTCCTAGATTCTTTAGGCATGTGATTTAAAATTTTTTGGTTCTTTAGAGGCTTTAGGTGGTTTTCATTGAGATTTTTCTTTGTTTGCATGTGAAGTAGTTGAAATATTTAATCGTGGCTGAATTACCGAGGAAGTCTCGTAGACTTCGGGGCCAACCTCCTGAGTTTTCACCAAGCCAGCCTGAAGGGCTACGAGCCCTTGTAACTCCTAGAGACAATAGAGTTGGGTCACCTGAAGAAGGAGAGTATTCATTAGTTGTACATCCTGATTATCAAGCTCTAGTAATAGATTATAATCCGCAATCTATTTCATTTTCCGAAATTACTGGTAGTTTTTCATCTACTAGTGATTTAGCTGAGGAACCTGAAATATCTGAACCTGAAACTGAATTTGCTGCTACTCCAACCTCAGGATTTTCCTCTCCAACTTCCAGTGGTCTTGGTTCACCCAGGGTAGAAAGAGTCATTACCCAAAGTATTCCTTCTGGACTTATTGCTATTGAAGAACTTGCTACTCTAGAAGAAGGTATCCCTATCCCTGAAAATCAACCATCTATAGAACTTAGGGAGCGTGAATTGATCTTTTACAATCCACCTAGGAGTAACGTTTGGTATCTTTCATTGACCAATTTTTTGGAAAACCCGAGACTATGTTTTTCACCACCTCGCATTCCTCTTCACCCAACACCTAGGGGTTATTATCCTCCGTTAAACATGTCAAGACAATCGTCCATGTTTTCTCAATCTCTAGAAACCTTTTTATACGGCGGTCCTTCTGTTCCCTCTGGGTATCAGTCACTTACTGGTACTTTTTCGGGAGTATCTCCTCAACCTATTGAACAAGGGTTATTAACTGGTAATAACGGAACTAAGCCATTGAGTGTAGAAGATATTCTTATGATGTCAGGTACTATTCCTAATCCGCAACCTCAAGGTGGCCAGTTACCGCCTGGGGGCCAACCTCAAAGTCTTCAATTATTGCCTAGGGGGCAACCTCAAGGTACACAATTTCCGCCCGGGGAGCAACCTCAAGGACAGTACATACCTACGAGACAATACAGTCCTCAAGGTCAACCCTAGACTCAGTATGTACCTCAAGGTCAACCCTAGTATCAATATGTACCTCAAGGTCAACCCCAAAATCAGTACGTGCGTCAAGGTTATCAACCTCAAGGTCAATACCCAACCCAAGGTTTCCAACCACCTTCCGGTCAATCATTTTTCCAAGGAGCTGGAAATGTACCTTTGAATTATCAACCCTAACCTCACCCCGGTTATGGTCCTCAATATTCTCAACCTGCTATTGGTCTGTACCCTGGAATGAAATTAGTGTGGGATCCATCTCAATCTCAACAGATCTTGCAACCAAATGTGCAGTTGTCATCTCAATCTGGACAACCCTTGGTTTCTAGTTCACCATAGCAACATGTCTAGTCTACTATTCAAACTTCTGCACCTTCTGTAGTTTCTCAGCCTGGGCCTAGTACACCTCGTACTCCGCCTCAAACGACTGTTGCAACTGCTGTAACATCTGTTCAATCTACCCCACCTACTTATGGAGTATTGATAGCTCTGGTTTCTACTATTCCTGTATCAACTCCTCAGACATCTTTACCTCAGTCTGGATCCACAATTTAGACTTCGGTTCAAATGCTTGTAGGACAACCTGGTCCAATTACGGTTGTCACAAGTCAATCTCAATTTACTTATCAACCGTACCAGGGACAGTACCAATTCGGTCCTGCTGTGCAGTAGCCAATCTATAAGTATCAACCGTACCCTGGATATACATATCATCAACCTAAACAACCCCAATATGGTCTGGTTAATCTTGGTTTTCTAGGAGGATATAATATCCCAAATGCATTTCCAATTCCTAGTTATCCTGGATATCCTCCTCCTGGGGCTGGTCTCATGACCCAGGGTTTCAGGGACCCTAATCATCAATTATCGTTCATTGCAACTTTTGACTTTCCTGACTTGTCGCACCTTACGAATGATCCAATTAACTATCTTCCGTTTTGGCCGCCAATGCTGAATAAGTTGCCTAGTGATATTCCTAAGTTTGAAGGAAAATCAAGAGAGGACCCGTCGAACCATGTGATGACTTATCACCTCTGGTGTGCGTCTAACTCCATTTCAGATGATTCAATCCGTTTAAGGATTTTCCAACATACTCTAATTGGTCTTGTGGCCAAGTGGTACATTGAGTTACCGCGAACCACTTTTTATAACTTTAGTCAGTTAGCTACTTTGTTTTTAACTCATTTCAGTTGCCAGTCAGATATGACAATGGCACAAAATTATTAACTTCATTAAAATAGTCAACGTCCACTTACATTTCAGATCACATTCATGAATGGAGACGTTGACGGCGTTTAGTGAAGGTTTTTATTCCGGATCAGATCTTAGCTAAATGGTTTGTAAAATCTTTATTACCGAAGATCACTGAGGGTGTAGCTAAGGCAGCAGTCGTTACTGAAGAGCAAGTAATTGCTCAATCTCAGTACCTTGACTTAGTTTATACACAGTCAGGTACGTTACATGAGAAAATCCCCGACCTTCCTAAACAAAATCAAATAACTGTAGCTCTTTCACAGTCTCATGCCGCTAATGGTATGATTGGTACGGTTAATACCAAAAGTAAGAAGAAATCTTCCAAGAATTCTTTTCCTATCATAACTTTACTAGATTCCCCAACAGGAGATTCTTCCGTTGAAATTTCCGCCGATATTCATGTTGTAGAGTCATCTACAGCCAAATCAAAATCTGGTGGTAAAAAGAAAGGGAAGAAAAAAAATAAAACATATAAAAATTCGAAAGAGAAACTAGAAAAAACGGAGTCAACTGATGAGAAACACAAACCTCGTTATCCTTGTCTCATTTGTGATGAAGATCATTTTACAAGAGACTGCCCTCATCATGCAGAGGTTGCAAAAATCGTCAAGGGTTCCCAAACGCCTGCTGTTTTGAAGGATCCTTTTCCTAGTCAAGACAGTAAGATGATAGGTTTTTCCTCAAATGCCTTAGAAGAACCCATAACGATGATGTCCCATGTTAGGATTGCGACTGGATTGCAAGATTATGGAAGTAAAAGTCTTGTTGATGGTAAGGAAGCAGAATCTTAGCATTCGAACCCATCAGCTTCAACTCCCAGTTCCAATCCACTACAGATCGAGAAACCTAACCCAGACTTAGTAATCAAACTGCCCGCCAAGGGTATACTTCGAAAATCAGCTTTCAATCCACATGCGAGAGCGGCTCAGAACTATAACATTGTTGAAGATTTGGCTATTTCACCTTTAGCAATGTCGGCTTTGGAGGTGCTACAATCATGTCCAGCATAGCATAAATTGCTATTGTCGGCTATAGGAGCTGTTGACGTTCAGGACTCAAACCTTATAATTTTCAATATAGAAAATAGTACACCTCGCTTACCTCATCAAATGGCTTTCCAGATTCTAGTGTTAGTAAAAAACAAACCTTGTTATAGGACTGTGATTAATGAGGGAGCCTCAACGTGTATTATGTCAATCCAGTGTTGGAGATCCCTTGGTTCTCCTACACTTAATCAATCCAATATGATTCTAAAGGCCTTTGATGGCCATGGGTTCCATCCTTTTGGCACTCTATAGGATTTACCTATAGGGGTTGAAGGTAAAACTGTTAATCTAGATGTGGAGGTGGTTGATGCCCCTCTAGATTACAACCTTCTTTTGGGTCGTAGTTGGTCTTATGCTATGACAGTTGTTGTTTCATCAGTCTTCCAGCTTATAATGTTCCCTCATGATGGAAATATCATAACTATAGACCAGCTAACTTACTTTTCATCTGACCCAGCCTCTTCTGAAAGTATTCAGCATGTCGGCAAAACAACTATCCCATATAAGGATGTTGGAGTAGGACTATTTAAAGATTTTGGTTTACTAGGAACTTTTCCTTTTCCTCCTATCAATGCATCGTCTTATACTACAACCATTCATATGATTTCGTTAGACACTATTGTTTATGATGATCCTTGGATCGTACCTTCCGAATCTGAGATAGATTCATTTGGTGACGTTATGCCTTTGAGTCCATATGAAATTGCGTATCAGGTCGTGCAGTCATTTTCCGACCCTTCTTCAACCAAAATTGACTTAATGAATGTGGTCCATGAAGAATCACTTTCAACATCAAAATCAGATTCAACAACGTTTTCCAAACTTGTCCACACCGATGAGCAAATTCGTGAAATCCTGTGTGTTGATGATTTACCATGGGAGGATATTCATCATAGATCTTCGTTTTTACCTGAGATTGATCACTTTGAAAATGATTTTTCATCTATTTTTACGACTGAATATGTCAAGGAAACTCAGAATCCAATGATAAATCCCGATTCTGAGTTAAATTTGGGAAACACTTCTCGAACTATTCCTATTGATATTCAGGTTAAGCCTGAAATTGTTGAAAACATTCATATAGGTGCCTCTTGTATGGAAAATGAAATTCAAACATATAAGGCCCTATTTCAAGAATTATGCAACGTGTTTGCCTGGTCATATGAGGAAATGCCACGAATTTACCCAGTAATTTTTGTTCATGAAATCAAAACTTATCCGGATGCTAAACTCGTCCGGCAACATTTGCGTCACATCCACCGGCGAAAAGCTGCTGCCATTAAAGCAGAAGTTGAAAAATTACTTAAAGCAGGTTTCATTTATCCAATTTCATTAACGGATTGGGTATCGAATATTGTTCCTGTTAACAAAAAGCAAGGAAAAATAAGAATATGTATCGATTATAGGGATATTAATCGAGCCTGTCCAAAAGACAATTACCCAACTCCCTATATCGATCAAATCATTGATGATTGTGCTGATAGTGAAATATTCTCCTTCATGGATGATTTTTTCGGATACAATCAAATAAATATTCTACCTGCTGATCAACCAAAAACACCTTTCATTTGTCCACGGGGGACATTTGCTTATTGCAAATTACCTTTTGGGCTCAAGAACGCCGGGGCAACTTTTCAAAGAGCCATGTCTTACGCGTTTCATGACATCAAGCACATTGTGCAACCCTATCTCAATGATTTACCTGCTCATTCATTACATCAAGCTGATCATCTCATCCATTTACGAGCAATCTTTATGAGGTGTAGGCATTATCGAATTAGTTTGAATCCACACAAATGTGTTTTCTGTATAGAAACGGGTTGGTTACTGGGGTTCGTTGTTTTGAAAGTCGGCATTTGCGTCGATCCCTTGAAGGTTGAAGCTATTGTAAAATTTCCTCCTCCTTCGAGTCTTCGCCAACTCCAAAGTTTGTAAGGGAAAGAAAATTTTTTACGTCGATTCATTCCTAACTACGCCGAGATCACAAACGGTTTTACCGGTTGTTGAAACAGAATACTCCATTATTTTGGGATGAGATAGCTGATAAATCTTTTGATGCACTAAAACACGCATTGACCCATGCACCGTTATTGCATCCTCCCAACTACAACCAGGACTACTTCTTATATCTCATCGCCTCGCATTCCACCATTGGAATGGTGTTAGTTTAGGAAGATGAATTCAGTACTGAACATGTGATATATTACCTTAGTCACACTTTAAATCCAATTGAGCTAAAATACTCACATGTGGAGAAATTGGCATTGGCAACTGTTCAAGATGTCCAACGTTTTTGTCATTACATTTTACTATGCAAAACTACAATTATTTCCGATTGAAACCCTATGATCTACATTTTAACCAAACAAGTGCTAGGGGGCAAGTACTCCAAATGGATTGTGATCCTGCAGGAGTTCGACTTGGAATTTGAAAAGTCTAAGTCAAAGAAATCTTTAGTTTTTGCGGAGTTGATGTGTAACTTCCCACGTGCTGACACGAAAACTGTGGCGGAGGAGCCCATTGCGGACGAATCCTTATTTCTAATTAGCACTTTAGATCCATGGTATGCAGATATCATCATTTATCTCCAGACCCAATCCTTTCGGCCAGAAATTTAAAGATTAGAGTGTTGAAAAATACGCTTCCAGTGCCAACAATTCAAAATTATTGGAGATACACTTTATCGTCGTGGGGCGGACTCTGTTTTCCAACGTTGTTTAACTCATGAGGAAGCTGAAAGGGTTCTAAATGACTGTCACTCTGGAGTGTGTGGCGGTCATATGTTTGGGTTTGCCATAGCCCAAAAGATATTGCATGCTGGCTATTTCTGGCCGTCTTTGTTTAAAGATTGTATTAACACGGTCCGAAAATGCCACAACTACCAAATTTTTGATCGAAAGATACGAGCTCCACCTGCTCCTCTCCACCCTATAATTGTCGTCAGTCCTTTTGCAAAATGGGGTATTGATTTTATTACATGTAACCCTCAGTCGGCCGGGGGGCATGCATATATCATCCTTGCGGTATATTATTTTACCAAGTGGTCCGAGGCAATGCCTACATTTGAGGAAGACGGAAAAACTGCGGCGATTTTCATGTTCAATCATATAATTTCTAGGTTTGGTGTTCCACAAGCAATTATCACTGATCATGGGCGTCATTTTCAAAACATTATGATGACTGAACTTACAGACCACCTTGGCTTGCATCATGACAGTTCAACTCCATATTATCCATAGGCTAATGGTCTGGTTGAAGCCATCAACAAAGTTCTAGTCATCATGATCCAACGAATCATTGGGATTCATAGGTCGAATTGGCATAACATGCTATTTTCAGCGCTTTGGGCATATCGAACATCAGTAAAAACGTCAAGCGGTTTCACTACTTTCCAACTAGTTTATGGTCTGGAAGCTGTGTTACCCATTGAATGCAAAATCCCGTCATTGCAAATGGCCATCGAATTACTTCCAGCCACTTACAAAGAGGAAAAACGTTTGTTATACTTGGCTCAACTAGATGAGAATCGACGTGATGCTGCATTAGCAATCGAAACTCATGGCAAACGTATTAAAGCTCAGTATGATCGAAATGTTACCCCTCGTAATTTTTCGGAAGGAGACATAGTCTTATTGTACGATCAAGAAAATGATAAATTAGGCGCTGGAAAATTTGTACCCATGTGGCATGGTCCTTATGTTGTTAAGCGAAATCCGGAAAAAGGGGCCTATGAATTGGTAGACTTTGACGGGGTCTCTTTAAGTAAACCCAGAAATGGTCTTTACCTGAAGAGGTATTATGCTTAAATCTGGGTGTGGAGATTTTTAGTTAGGTTTAGTTTTCTTTCTAGCTGGTGTGTTTTAGATTAAAAATTGTGCTTAGCTTAGAGAATGTTTTTTGTCATTATTCCTGCTTATCTTGATTTTACTCTTGATATTGCAGATGTCGACGTCTCTCCAAACATACATTGGTTTTGCTGATGGTGCTTGTCGTAATACACAAAATATTTCTTCCGCAGCTTGGGTTATTTATTTGCCCTCTGACGAGTTGGTATCTATGCATGGGGTAAGCCTCGGTCAAACAATGAACAACATTGCAGAGTATAGTGCAGTGATTGAGTTATTATCTGAATCTATCTCATTTGGGATTCAAAGTTTGATAGTGAGGTTAGATTCTGAACTTGTTGTATTACAACTTAATAGAGTATATGCCATTAGAAATCCAGTGTTATTGAGATTATTTTTTAGAGTTCGTCTCTTGGAACATGAATTTGACTATATTGAATATCAGCATATTCCAAGATATTTAAATACATTAGCAGATGAAATTGCTTCTCGAATGTTGAGTAGACATTTGCAATAATCATACAAGTAAATTTAAAAACATTTCATAACATGTTTTACAAGATAAGCCAGTAATAGTGATATAGTATAACATGGAAGTGTGTCAAATATACATCGTCTTCGATCATAGGTTGAGAAACACCTTATGATCGACAAAAATGATAGTACAAAAAGCAAAAAATGTCATATGTGTCTACAACAGGTGATCATCCTATCAGTGGTGATGATCACGATAAGAAACCGCTATACGGGCCACCCTACAAAGGAACCTCCTGAAAGGTCCTGGGACCCCAATCACATAGCGCTGTAGCCTAAGAGGAATGTCATCTATGCTGGTCTCTGGAATGTCTGTTGTCGAATGCTCTAGATGACTCTCCAACTCGGCCAAGGTCTCTATAGATTCGTCCTATGGGGCTGGTGCTGCTGCAGTTGGTTGTTTCCTCTCATAGGGCCGGAGAGTGGCTGGTCGTCGTGGACCTACATCTGGATTTGAAACTTTTACTATCAATTTTGGGACGATATAAAAACAAAAAACAAAATAAATTAGAAAACGTTGAAAATGATTTTACCTGAGTCATCCCATTGCTCTCCTGGTGGAAGAGCCATGTCTGGGTCACCACGATAATCTACCCCAGCATAAGGAAAGTCCTGAATAGAAAAAACTTGGTTCTCCAAACAATGAAAATACTCAGGAGTGAATCGAACGACTTCTGTCCCCTCCTCAGGATGACAGGACATAACTGCAACCCAACGCATCAGTTTGGGCTCTCGGGGAACTCCAGCTCCAACGGTAAGATGCTATGGGACCAACATTGGGACCCTCTCCAGACCAAAGCTCACAACTAAAGCACCATATCCAAAGGTCTTCAATTGTCCGTTCTTTGCTCTAGTCAGTTGGCCTTTTATATTAGCCAACACAGCATCGCAGTAGTTGAATATGGTGCCTCGAAAGCAGTCTACTGCCATCCGCATTTGGGATCCAGTGGCTATATGTAGTGTCGCACTTCCGCAGAGCCTTGTAACAGTAAACGAAATCACTTTCAGTTCAGGAAGGGATATGGTTTTGATATTTATCCCTTTGTCTCTAGTTTGGTCGTTGCAAAACTCTAGCCGGAGGCTATCGACAGACTGGCCACCTGGCCTAGTCCCGAATATAGTCAAGTGTTCACCTCTCTTAGGCAAACCAGTCAAAAAGTAAATTTCTTCCAGCTCCATTTTGAGCTGGTGGCCGCAAGTGAAGAAGCACTAGTCCTGTATGTTCCACCTCTCTACTAGCCACTGCAAAAAGTCAACCTGGGCCCTCATGCCAGGTATGGCCTAGAATTTGTATAAGCCCCATGCCTGCAATGCATCAATCGAAGGTTGATGATTTATCGCGGCGAGATCTACATCCTCGTGCTCCCATTCTCACCAATCAAGCATGATGTATACCCTACATTCAATAAAAGGGCGAATTAGAATATCTAAAATCAAAAGTTTTGGGTGAAATTTGAGAAATTTAGGTTTAAAAACCTTTGCTGCGAGGACCACACCCTCTCTGTTAGAGACAGTGTGTGGGTCCGTACTCTGCCTTCATGGCAGGTGCGGACCCCTGACTTTTTTCCTTTTACGAAAAAGTCGGGGCCCGTAGGTTACCTATGCTATGCCTGCGGACCCCCGCGCGCAGGTTTCTAACCTAAAAATTCCTTAAAAAACAAAATCAAAGCCTAAAAAAAAATTTGAAACGGATGAAATGAAAGAGTAGGATGATGTAGATTACCTGGAGGAGACGCCCTTCGATTCCAATGGATGGATTTTCCGCAATCTTCACGGGAAGTTTCTAACCAAAAGCTCTCTTTTCTCACTCTGAAGTCAAACGGTAAAAATGAATTCACAAAAGCCCTTTTTATAAGCTTTTTTGAATAAATGAGTTTCTAATTTGTTTATTTTTCACTTTAAGGAGGTAACTTTTGAAGCATTTTTATCCATTTTAAACAGGTATGAGTATTGTTTGAGTTTTTGTGCAGGATAATGGATTTTTCAGGCAAAGTTGGTCATTTTTGACGAAAAAACATTAGAGTCACCTTTAAGCTCTTTTCTGACTCCTAAAACATGAAAAGATTGCTGAGTTTTTCTTTTTGAGCTCGTTAAAATGGAACTAGAAAGACAGTCCACTTACAACCCTTTTCTGACCGTAAAAACATGAAAAGATTGCCGGATTTTTGTCGTTTCAAATTCGATATTGGTTATAAAACGACGTGTCATTGATCACTTTTTTACTTTTTCGGATCAGAGGCACTAATTATGAAAAGTACTCCTTGGTCGTAATGATCAAGTGGTTCTCTCAAGTATTATTTTATACTTTTTCGGGCTTGGGAGACACAAATTTATGAAAAAGGACAACCATGGAGTCTTCTTAAGTTTTTTCAGACTCTCTAAAATTGAAAAACGCCGAGTTTCTCCTATACTGGACTCATTAAAATTTAATAGTAAAGGACCTGTTCAATTACAAACAGGAACGGACCACTCCTTCTTAGGGTTCGAATTTAAATTAAGTTGGACTCATCCGAAGGATGAGCTTATAATCAAGCAAATGTTATCTTCCTCAAAGCTTGTCAAAAATAAAGAGGTACTTGTCAGAAATGGTGGGGAAAAGAGAGAAAAATGAGCCTGTTTGTCATACTTTGTAACCACTCTTGAACACGACACTTTTATTCACCTGGGTTGGGAAATCCTTTGCTTAACAGTTGATCAAACCATATTGAAAGTCTTCAGTCGGTTTCTGGGTATTAACTTTGGGTCAATTGTCACCAAACCATTTGCTGCGTCGTTATGTGTTCAAGAGGTCAGTGCAAATAAGCCATTCATCTGCAAAATATCTGTCATCCATCTTGACCATCCCTGAGGCAGTCCCTGCAACTAAATTTCTTCAAACTTGATCTATGATTTCGTGTTGTAGGCTTGCCTACAATGGATGGCTTTCTCTCGACTTCAGCTCATTATCTAGAAAGACGATCTAGAAATCGTCAGTACCTTGGGATCTGCATGCCTCAATGGCAGGTTTCTCGCCTTCAATGATAGGTTGCATCATTGACCTACGATCAAAAGATTCCGTGACATGTTCGACATCAGCACATCTATTCGCATCTCATGGATTGTACTAAGTACTTTGAGAGCCATTGACATTACTGGTGGTTTCTCTCACACTTGTTAACAGTTTACATCATTGACTAGTAAACAAGTGGTTTCTACCATGTTCGACTTTGACACATTCATTCACATGGATAGTATCGTACTATTTCGGGAAGTAGAAATCAAGACCCTGGATCTAGTTTCCACCATCCAGGCTACGAGGAATTTTGTATTCATTATACAATGGACTATTCATAAACAGATGGTTGCATCCATACTGTGTCTATACTTGTGATGTATTACAAGATCATTCCTATATCAGAGCAGTAGTTAGTTTTCTAGTCAGTTTTGATCTGAGTATGAGAATGCCTACCTCATCGATGATATGATCTCATATATATATTTTACATTGAATGTTTTTACAGGTTCCAACCGGGCTCTCCACAAGATGATCCTCGAAATGATAAAGTACTTCACTCTTCTTAGATGATAAATGAAATCCTCATCTACTACATACTTCGCACTTTATGGGGCAATCTGTTACACAAAATATTGTCACCATGACTATTTGCAGTCAGTATGGGTCTATCATCATTTGTATTGTCCTCCTTAGCAAGTCTCAAACCTCAACTCTTCATGTCAAGCTTTAAAAATGAGAGAAAGACTTTAAAAATCAATAAAGCTCTGGTTCTGCACTTTGTCTTACTGTTACCTACGGTCCCGCACCCCTTGTTCATGTTACCTGCGGACCTGCCCACTCTTTCTCTAAAGGAGTGGGTGCGGACCCCTGTGAAAGTCAAAAAGGCGCAAGTTTATTCTTAAAAACTCACTTTGTGGTTAATTCTAGATGATTCTAGAAGGAATCTTGACGTGGATGGTTCACTCCTAGGTGGTTCATGCATCCCAAAACTAAAGGAGCTAATCCCTTGATGAGAGGAGCTTATCCCTTTGAAGGAGGGCTTTATCCCTTTGAAGGTGGACCTAGTAACTTCCCTCCATTGCACTATAAATTAAGACATTGGACTGGTTGGTAGGGAGGTTAGAAGCTGAACATTTTTGAGGGTAAATTTTGTTGGAATTGAGACTTCCTAGTTAAGCTTGAGAGGAGAGATCACATAACTTTTGGCTTCATTGGGAAGAGAGTGAAACTTGTCAAAGTAGAGGAGACTTCTTGTTGGACCCTAGGAGGAGCTTGTACAACATCAAGGCACCAAGGTTGTAAAGTTCTTCTTTGATTTAAGTTAATACAATTAGATTCATTTTTCTCAACAAATTGTCTTATGTGATTTGTTTCATGAATTCCTTGATCATCATGATAAGTATGCTTTATTATATTGGCTTTTTGGGTGCTATTTAATTTGTGTGCTTATTTGTGTTTGTAGATTCTTTACAAGGGAGCTCATTTGGATCAATGGAGCGTGGCTTCCACAAACTTGCATTGGACCCAAGGTAGGCCTAAAACACTTGTTTGCCTTTATTTATAAATTGCATATTTAGAGAAAGATAGAATTTGGTTGGTTTGCTTGTCGCTAGATACCATTAGATACTAGGGAGGTCAGTCTTTTCCGCAAGAATGACTTATCCAGCTGACACCCCCATAATTGGAAGGTGGGGAGAAAGAAAAAGAATTAGAGGAGAATGACTAGGAACTAGAAGAAGAGACTGAACAATCTGGTCAAGAGGAAGACGAATCAGAGCAATGCAATGGAAGTCCATTGCAAAACCCACTGCAAGAAGATGAGTTGGCGCAGATTCTGGCCAATATGGGTGAATATGCCCAAGCTCATAGCCCACTTAACCCGCACATCGAAGAAAGATTGCAGGAGCACTCTGTTCATGGCAAAGGTGTTGGAAATAATACTTAGAGGGGGGGGGGGGTGAATCAGTATTATCAAATCAATATAACTTTTTCATTTCCATATTAAGATTCATATATGCTACTTCAGTTAAGGAAAACTGCGTGTATACGCAACTATGTTTAATGCAACAAGCGTATATCCAATAAACTTATGATTCAGTTAGTTGATCCTTAATGAGTGCATCAGAACATTATTAACCATATGAACTGTAAACACGTGTAGTAAAACATAATAGATCATCACACACAAGAAGCACACATGAACACCATGATGTAAGGTGGAAACCCAATGTGGGTGAAAACCACCTGCTGCAAGTCGTCTCTATCTTCTTTTAATAAGAAACTTTTTTTTACAATATTTCTGTACTGGTGCAATCTTATACCAATACACAGGCTTCTACCTGGAGAAGGCTACAAGCTTCTCTCATTCTCTAGCTTCTCCTCGAAGGGAGATGCAACTCCCTTAGCTCTTGTACTAGCCAATCCTTTTACTAGTAAGTAGGTGCCAGCCTACTGAATGCTCCAACCTTCACTCGTTTTCCAGCTACTACTGGAAGGGAGCTACCACCCCCTTAGCTCTTGTACTAGCTGATGGACTAGTACATAGGTGCGAACCTACAGAAGGCTACAACCTTCTCTTTCATCCTCCACGTACCACGTTTCATAAATTTTTGGACTGGATTCAACATCATAATCTGAAAGGCCACATTTCATCCAATTTTCATATTTGACCCATCAATATCATTGAAGCACAAAATCAATCAACACTAGCTTCATCAATCTCTGAATCACTCAATACTGAATCACTGAAACCCTTTCAACAAATTGCAATCACCAGAACACAGAGTAGAACACAGAACTCTGCAACAATATTCAGAACCAATTGTATCATCAGAAATCATGCATACGCTAGTTGGAAGAGTCGAACCAGCATGTATACTCAACTTCACCAAAGTGAACCAACGTATATGTCAACAATTACTTACTGATAACCTCACTGCACTTCCTGACTTCAGACATACCCAGATCATTACATATACAAGGATAATACATATGTTAGCAACTAGATCCAATCCATTAGATCACATAAAGATAAGTCATTATGATCTTGATCCATTATAGATCTCATCCATCAATACTGAAGCTAAACACAATCAACCAAACTAAATATGCAGAATACCGACACCAGTAAACGGTCATCAGAACTCATCAACAACCAGAACCACTTGTAACTTCAAACATCATAGCTCATATGGCATATGCTACTTAGATGTATCTAACCTGCGTATGCACGCGCTTTTATCATAGTCAACCAGCGTATACATCTGTAAATATTCATTCATGATTTGCAGCTATTCCAAACTTGAGTTATACCCATATCATAATATTTACAGAACATTACATGCGTCAGTATACAGATCTAGAATTAACAAGATCAAACCGTATAGAGATGATTCATTCGAAGCAATTAGATCCCAATCTATCCTTAGATCTTGCTCTCCATCAACCGCTGAGATTTCTCCTTAGCTTAGATCAAGCAAGGTATCACGAACCCATAACCTGCAGACTGGATCTCATACATCATCAGATATTCAAGATTTTCTGAATGCATTTGCCTAATGATCTTCTCCTCCTTTTATAGTCTTAGGCCTTACTTAATACCATGGTCCAAAACCATTTAGAACCAATACTAGGGACCCAATACCTGGGTTCAACACTTCGGATACAATACCAAGGTCCAAAACCATAGGTCTAAATACCACGGACCCAAAAATAAGCTTTCCCACATGTATGCGCTTTTCCATGCATGAAAGTCCGTGCATACACATATGCGACTTTTGATCAGCAATCCCACGTGTATACACACCTTTGTATATAGTGAATCTGTCTGTATAACCTGTGTGTATACACTACTTGGTATATAGCGAACCTACATATATACACGACTTGGTATATAGTGAACCTGCGTGTGTACACGAGTTGGTATATAGTGAACCTGCATATATACTTTTCTTTCTTCATTATTTGTAGTCTGATCATCAATTCTTTGCTATTGACCTGTTGCACTATGATCTGTCATCTATGTGAGTTGCCATCAAGGACAACACTTATATCATAATGCCAACAAAAGGTGCGTCTGAAGAACTGTGTGATGAAGATAAAGGAGAAGAGGATCACTCTGCTCATGATGAGAGTGTATCCGGGAAAGAGAACGATGTAGGAGAAGAGGAATAATCTGTTCCTAGTCAGAATACACCAGAAGAATTTCATGATGAAGAGGAGGTAGAGGAAGAAGCTGCTTAGGTAATAGCAGAGCAAGCTAGGGTTTCTACCCTTGAACAATTGGATCAGCATAGCATTGAAGAAGCGCCCCGAGGATAAAATAAGGAAATTGGCCAAGATGAAAGCACATCACATGAGGTACAAAGTCCAGGCCCGAGTAAACAAACAGCTGTTCCTTCCAGGAAAATGGAAGAAATTAGAAGATTGTGAAAGGAACAGTAGAGATTGCTTAGCGTAATTAAGCAACTTCGGCAGCAGATAAGGGTTTTGGAAATGGGGACGAAAACAAAAGGGAACTCTATGGTAAAGCATACAACCGCTCAGACAAAACTCCGTAAGAAAAAGATTAAGAAGGCTCAAGTCTAGCCTGCCATTCAAAACCGAAAGGAACAGCACCCGGCTATTTCCCATGTCGAAGTACAAACAGATAACATATCGGCCTATGACAAAGAAATTTAGATAGAGGCACAATCCTCTGAGGAAGTTTGAACCATAAATATGAGACAATGTAATAAGAAGATTCAAGTAAATCTCCTGCTTACAACTACTATGTGGGATAGTGACCCGAGGACAGTAACTCTGCAAAAGGATTTGATGAAAGCCCAGCAAGGAATAGAGAAACTTACAAAGAAGACTGTCTCTCGAGAGAAGTATGAGAAATTACAACAGCAGTTGAGGGACGTTAACTTATCTGAAAGTCAGACCTTCGAAGGATGGTGAAAGGAAGAAGAAAGAGTCAAAAAGGTAACTCATAGACTAGATATAGTCATCAAACAAATGGGTACCCTATGCTCTTTTTATACTGACATTCCAGCATGTAGAGCACCTACTAGGAACTATGCTTTATTTTTAATGGAAAGATATTTACAATTGAAAATTAAAGCTGTCAAAGCAAGAGTCCCTATAGAAATAAACAGTATTGATGAATTCACAAACTTTTGTAAGCACTATGGGGAGAGAGTTCAGTGACTGTTATGTGAATTCTATTTGCACAATCTTGTATTAGACGGAGAAACAGATCAGAACCCTAGCCCTTTTGTGGGAGATGTCCAATTGCAGGAATTCATTTCTTTTGGTGTTAATCAAATAAAGTGGCTTAAAGCCTATAACGTCTTTCAAAGACAAGAAAATGGATTAGACTTATGGGTGAGAGGAGAACCTAGAGACCTGCGGAAATTATGGAATAAACATAGGAGCCTAATGAGAACTGAGGGAGTGATTGAAGCATTGGGACTTATCCACATAGCAGTCGGACGGCAAGGGACAGAATACTTCTTTACCATCAAAGACCTTGCCATAGCAGCAGCCAAGTTTTGAGACCAGAGTTCTAATCCGAACATACAAAACTGAGAACCATTCAATTATGAGAACTTTAAGCTAGATGCTGACCGTCTGAGTCTCTATGGTGACCTCGTTTTGAGAGAAGGACCATCTTGGTCAGGCTGTAGATTTAGAAGTCCAATTATTTGGCTCCCTACACTAGGATATCAATCCTTATATGAAATGCATGAAGGACAGACAGGACACTTCTTTGAATTCCTAGCTAGCAATCATGGTTGTAGACCACCTCATGAGATCCCTTCTCCAACCTATTCCCTCAGTGCCTTGCATGTCAATTACAATTTTTTATGAGGGCATGAAAAGCGGTAAGTAGGGGGTGTGTTGAGCACTAGAGAAGGTATGCAATTACCACTCATTTTATCATTTTTTCCTTAAATTCATAACCTCTTTACATTATGAAATAAGTATATGGTGAAATATTATGATAGAATCTAGAAGATTTGTATGCAATGTGAAATAACTAATAATTACCCTTTTCCTATGTAGAAAAAGGAGAAAATGGAAGATTGCCATCCCAAAGGAAAAGGCAAGACAAAGTTAACTATTGTCCCTTTGTCAAGGAACTACATTCAAACGAGGCAATCCAAATTAGAGTGTATCAGCCAGGAAAAGGAAAAGGAGATACCAAATCGGCGCAAGAAGACAAGAAGATAACTGAGAGCTAATAGTTTCGCGAATCCCTCAAGATCCTTTGATCTTGAGGGATCGCTACCTTAATGATTTTCTATATCGTTGATATCTCTGCTTGACTGCTATAAGAAGGGGGCAACATTGCTAGCACAAGGGGATGGACTATTGTTGTGTTATGAATTTCACTATTGTAATTGGAAATTTGATCATCGACTCTCTCTAAGAGCAATTACTGTAACTCTGTTTGATGCGTAATATATAAACTTTGGTTGTTGTTCCATATTTGATTCTGGAGTAATCTCAAGCAGTGTGTCCCTAAAGGCTAAGGGCCCGGCCCTGATGGATCACTTGCTCCTGTACCATTATTTCTGATACGTGTGTGGTTTTATTTCTTCTATTCGCTCTGTTCAATAATCTGATGTTCCTTACTACTTTACATATCGGTTCTGTTAAATTTCATTTATACTTGACTAAGTAATGTTATTATCTACAGCAGGAATGTTATGCTATTCATTCTAACTTTATATCGCATCGCTGTTCCTTTAACAATTGATATAACATTGTTGTTCCTTACAGATTGCTAGTGTTGTTTGATTATAGATTAACAATGTTGTATATTCATAAATCGGTATAACTATATTTATCTATGGTTTACTCTTAAACATGATTGTTGTTCCATTGTGATCACAATCGCTGTTTCTTTATAGCCGTGATTCATACTCGTTGTATCGAAGCTGAGATTACTGTTCCTTTCAATATTAGAGTGTCATGTGTAATATTTGATCTGGTTTTGCTGTACATTTATATTTGATTTAACTTGCTGTTCTATATTTCATTTCAGTTAGTTTGTTGTTCTATTTCCATTTGCTATTCAAATTATCTCTAAAGTAAAGATTGTTACGCAATTCCTGTAGAATATAATTATTGCTTCATTCATTTCTGTAGGTTAAGGTTTTTTTGTTCAATTCTATCAATAAGATTAGTTGCTATTCCATTCTTTGTCATTTGAATTATCATTGCTTTGGTGTGCAGAACGATTTGAAACTGTAGCGAACGTTGACATATGTTGTCCAGTTCTCAGATTGATGATCTTTTCCTTGATTTCTTTTTTATTGCATCAGTTTACAGAGGGAAGAGTTAGCATTACTATACCCTTGACTGATAAATTGTTGTAGCTTTCTGAGTGCATGACGTGAGTTGTAAGTTTCTTTTTGTAAGTAGATTTTATTCCAAGCATCTGTTTACTCTTGAATTTAAAGAACTATACTACTAGCATTACTCTAACAAATGACCACCTCAAACTGAGTACACTCTTTGAGATAACAAGTCGTTCCTAGATTGATAATTAACGTAGGGTAAATAGTGGAGAAAAAGACCCTTTTTACTACTCGACACCATCATTTAGAGAAGAATCACATTGAATCCATTTGCCAACACTGACAGAGCTCTAAAGTTCACTTTCAACATCTTCTAGAAGAAGTTTCGAAAGATCAATATGAAATTGCCCAAGTAGCTTTGAATCATGGTTATGGAAAGCCAGAAGAAACTCATCCAGATTGAATGGGCACAAACCAGTCACATCAGCCAAAGTATATGAAAATGGAAAAACCATGAACAAATTTCTGACATTCTCCTTTGAATCCTTCCATGGATGGGCCAGACAAAGTTGTTTCTTTTTCCTTCGATGCCAACTGCATTGGATGTAATTTGCAGATCTCTCAATTCTAAGCACTCATCCTCATTTAAATTTTCCAAATTTCTGGATTTCTTTTTTGCATTTCCTTTTCTGGCAGCAATAACCTTTGTGTTGTCTCTTTGCTTCTAACTTTTGCACACGTCCCTTTGGCTTTGAAGTCTCCTTTATTCCTAAAATATATTGCACTTCATCTTTCAATACATAACATTATTTTTTCTGTAGGTTTTTCTCCTGATTTATCTTTTTCATAGTCATATATTTAGGTTGAACTTCATCTTCCCCTTGAACATAAAAAAGATTACTCTGCCACTCATCAGGGATACCAGCATATGTATTTGTGATTCCTCTATATGTTTCAACGTCGAGAAAAGGATCAACATCATCACTTGGACCAGAAATTTGCACTTCCCTATCCATATTTCTAATTTCTGCATGCATTGGGGCACATCGAGGGGGCAAAAGAACCTTCCCTCCTGATCTTCCTACTGTGAATTTATTATGTCCAAATTGAAGGCCCATTGAGAAAAAAGCAAATGTAGGAGCTTCTTTGGCAAAACCTTTGTTTGGTTGAATTAAATGTGACCTGGGCAAATGGGAGCTTCGAAAGTGTGCTGAGTCTTATGTACAGCGCCAAAGGGCTACGCACAACGCCACACTTCCAGAAGCACAAACCATAGCCAAAAGCACAACGCCACATCCCAGAAGCACAGCTCCACCTCCTTATATGGGCTTGGCTTTGATGTTTGACTTTGTGTTTGTTGTGGATGCAGGGCACATGGATTTTGGAGCTGAGCTTTCAAATCATGGAGTTTGCTAATAGGATGTACAGCTTCATATGCCACAATATTCTCAAAATAACGACCAAATTCTTCCTTCAATATTTTCCAAAGTCATTTCTCTAGGCTCAATGTTTTCAATAGCTTCAATAGCAGTAGCCTTTCCATGCTTAGTTTCCTCAGCCTTTTCCGCTGTGCCTTGGTATATTGAACCAGTCTTTTTGCAGTTTGATGTGTTTGAGAAATAGACTTTCTTTCCCATCTCCCTCAGAAGGTGAAGAACTAGATCCATTTTGTAATGTACCTGATGTTGCACTAGGTATATGAGAATTTCCATCAGTCCCAATAATTTCATTGATTTTTTTCTAAGGTCATCAAGTTTCTCCAAGGATCTCTCAAGAGGTTTCATACCAACTAATTTAGCAATAGTTGCCAACGATGAAAATGCTGCATCTCTTACTTCTGGTGTGCCATCATTGTAGAATACTTGTGAGTAAGCGTAACGTTCTCTGCCACCCTGGAAACCTCTTCTTTCATTATAGCTACGCATATCATAACATTTGTTTGAATATCTGGTAATGTGCGAAGCCACTGCTCCTCCCAAAGAACAATGATATTCCCAAATTCTACGATCATAAATTGAACATCCTAAACCAATTTTGGATGAACTTTAACCAGACAATCTAACATGTGTTGAAGCTCCTTTGATGGATCTTCATCATAAGCACTGATACCAACAAGTATAGGGTAGACTATAGCCCATGGAGATCATTTTCCCAACGTAATCAACGATCCCTTCAACTGTTTACAACCTTCTTTTCAGGATGAGTGCTCAACCGAGAAAATAGTTGAGGGATTATCTCATGCCATGGTAGAGTGGGAATTGTCATAAGACCATGCTCAATATGTCTTCTATTTGATAGTCAAAGATACTATAAGAAGCTATGATCTGCATGGCCAAATAGTGATACCGTTCTCCTCCTCAAAGTCCACTAGATGCCTATCAATTCATTCATCAGTGATTTCATAAGAGAGGGATTTATATTGTGTTTTAAATCTCCAAGTAATTCCTCTCTAGAACCATGAGACCAGAAGTTGTATACCTTTCACTAGCAATATCAGTGTTAGTAATGTACAGTGCCCTCTGCACAGATTCATGGGTATCTCTTTCAATCAAAGCTTAGAAACAAGCTCGCCATATGTTGAGATGAGGATTAGCAGCACGGAAATCGACCTCAAATGCTATGTTCTCTCCTTCTCTATCACAATCTAGCCACAAATCTAGCCACTGACATCTCTTAGCTTCATCTAGATCATTCAATACATTAACTGCTGCATAGGGAGATCATTGAGTCAATCATTCATTCGGTCATATCTTCTTATTCGGGAGCCGGTTTTGGGAGTGTGATATGCCGTTGGAAAGATTTTTCCAAGTTGCTTCTGATGAAAATTCTTATGACATGTTTTGCACTGAAGATCATGTGCAAAACATCTTTGAAAACCAGACACAGTAAGAGCCCATTTTGATCCATGGTGATAGTCTACGAAGACTGGAACTAACATTGGCCTTATTAGGGATGGAAGCTCCTTGCAGGTGTCAAGAACATTGTAGACGAAGTATCTCATCCATTGGGAAATACGGTCACAAATAGCTGCAAACCTGAACAACCTATACCAACCCAAAAGAATACACATACTACAACCTGTACATAAAGAAATACCAAAAACTGAAATGTTGCCTTAGGCAGCTTATTTATGTACAAATCTACCCTACTTTGTAGCAAAATTGATAGATCAAGTAATGTTCTAATTCCAGATCAACCAATCAAGTAACTGTGACAAGGATACTGCTTGGAAGTGCTTGAACTAGGACACAACTAGAAATGCTGACAGCCATACATGCACAAAATGAGTTGGGTTGTGTAAAAGACAATCCAATTTCTCATTCAAACTGAAAACAATTTCCATGTACGCTGCAGCAGGATCGAAGAAACCAAACCATGTCTGCTGCCTTAACTCCTCAACACAAGCTTCTAGCTGCAATCTATCAATGCAAACATCCACAGGTAGCCTTACCTTCCATTCCTTATGTTGAAAAAGGTCCCCAAAGCATGAGACTTGACAGTCTAGAAACTGGGACTGTACTTGGGTCTCCATTTCAGTTACATCTTCTTCAATTTCGATGGCAAACTCTTGCAAAAAATTGAGCTTAACTTCATGGCTACATCGATAGGATTTCAGATACGAAGAAAGAGATGAAGCAAAATACGCATCTACCTCATCATCTGTGCACATATCTTCCCATTCTCTAAAGCCTTGAATAGAGGGCACCTCTATTTTGAATTCTTCCTCTTTCTCCATCCATGTTTCAAGAAAGATACGCCCAAAATCTGCAAATGACTTAATAAATCTGATAGAAAATCCTTCAATCCATCTTCTACATTTGCCTTGAAATGAATCAAAGAACAATTTGATGAAGACATCTTCTTTTTTTACTCTAAGAATTTTCACAAATATTTTAAAACTTTCTATATGTTCAAGAGTCAAAGTCAGATCTTCCCCATTGAATTTAGGGACATTACTCAAAATATATGCATCCTTTGGTAATTGGTTAGGAAAACTAGGAAGATTAGAAAAATCAATACATGAATACCTTGAACAAAGAGAAACAACATCTGAGTCCTTCATTTAGCCAATGCAGCCACCATCAATACTTTCAAACTCGAGATTTCGAACAGTGGAGTCACCAGGCGGATGTTTTAGCCTTCATATGTGTTTGACTGTTATCCACCATCAACAATCAGATCTGCAACTTGAACGATCTTTCCGAGATAAGATCTGTCACCTCACCCCCGGCGACGGCGCCAATATGTTAGCACTCAAAATGAACCTCAAGGTGGAGAAGAGGCAATTCTGAGGTAACCATTGACCAAGATTTTGATCTGGCATCTAGCCCTGCTAGACTAGAGAGGGCTCTCGCTTTGCCAACAAAATGTGGCTGCAATAAGTGAATCTTAGGCTAGCTATGAAGTATGGGGATTTGATTGAAATTTTTTGGGTCGAAAACCATAAGAGAAAGGACCATTGGGTTATGGATTCGAGGATAGTTTCTACCGACAAAATTGGGGCAAAGTAAGTGCAATGTTCAACCAGATAAAAGATGAAAATGCGAGAAGAATATGGGAGAAAGCCTGTTGTCCTGTAGGCATCAATCAAGGGATGGATCTATAGTGGCAGTGTTAGAAGAAAAAGAGACACCAGGTTACTCATCAGAGCATCTAACACAGGATGGATTCTGGAGATATAACCACTACATTTACCAACAAAATCATTGTGAAAGGAGCATCACGCATGGATGGATTCCTAACATTTCTCTTAGATAATGCTATAACAAGTTAGAAAAACAAAATATGCAAGTGAATTTACAAGAACAAAAAATATACTGGACAATAAATCACCATAATGGATCCCAGATCTAAAGGGCAGAAACTGCTCTATTAAAAATAATATTGAGAAAAACTTTACACAGCCCCAAGCAGCCTCTCTCTACTGCAAAAATCAAACCCTTACATCTTTAAACTACTCCTATTTATATAATATTACAAAATCATTTTAATTTCCTCAACACAGGAAATCAAAAATAAAAGTTTAATAATGAAATCATATATTAAAACAATATTATAAACTAAACAATATGACCAATTAATTTTCAACTAAAACTCCAAACTATCTCGAGAACCATGAGAAATAGTTTTGGAAAACCCAAATTAAGAGAAGGTTTTTCGAGTGGATTAATATCATTGTATCTGCTCCTTAATGTGTTGAACCATATTCCACAAAATCAGCCTTTCTACTGCCATTTCACCCTTTAACTACTGATATTGAGCCCTAAGATCTTAGATTTTCCTCAACTACTGCTGGATTTGTGCCTGGAAACTATGACACTTTAGTTTTCACCACTAATTTTCCTCTTTCAAAATATGATCTCCATTTCCTCGAATCTGGACTTGATTATTTGATGATTTTATTCCTAAAATATCTCAGTTCTTTCCAAATCTTCCACATTATCCAAGTTAAATGACAATGATTTTGTTAAATTTTTTAGAAGAAGCAATATGTTTGCAGATATTCCCCATCTATCCTTTTCTCGAAAAGTTTATCATACTGCACATCTGTATTGACAATCTAGAACTTCACACCTTTCATTTCACTCTCAATCATCATATTGACAACATTAGAACCAACCCCACCAACTCCTATGACCTTAATTTTTGCCTCATTATAATTGACAGGTGGTGGAAAATCCTCTAATGGGGAAAGCACATGTTTTGAAATCTCAGGAGTTTTCAAACCATTAGCCCCTTCCTGTGATAGGATGTAGAATAGTGCAGCCTTCAATGTCCCAGGAACCAAACCATGGTATCCTGTTTGACTGCCCTCCTTATCAACAATTTTATTAAGCATTTGCATTTCCTTCTTTCGTTTTGGTCAAAAGCCAACATCCACTGCAACTTGTCTCAAAGTCTCTGGCCACGTAAGGGGATTCAAGAATTTTTTTCTAACTGTAACATCAAAGCTTCAACATTTTACAGCTTAAGTTAATCTCAGAAAGATGTCATCATGTAGAGAAGAATCACATTGAATCCATTTGCCAGCATTGGCAGAGCTCTGAAGTTCACTTTCAACATCTTCTAGAAGAAGTTTCAGAAGTGCAATATGAATTTGCCCAAGTAACTTTGAATCATGGTCATGGAAAGCCTAAAGAAACTCATCCAGTGTGAATGGGCACAAACCGATCACATCAGGTAAAGTATATAAAAATTGAAAAACCATGAATAGATTTCTGACATTCTCCTTTCAATCCTTCCATGGATGGGTCAAACAAAGTTGTTTCATTTTCAATGAAGCAGGTGGAAACCTCACTCATAAACCCTCATGATATTCAAAATTTGTTCTACCAGTTTCATCAGTTTCGATGCTCACTGCATTGGATGTAATTTGCAGATCTCTCAATTCTAAGCACTCATCCTCAATTAACTTTTCCAAATTTTTGGTTTGCTTCTTTGCATTTCCTTTTCTGCCAGCAGTAACCTTTGTGTTGTCTCTTTTCTTCTGACTTTTGCACACCTCCCTTTCGCTTTGAAGTCTCCTTTCTTCCTGAAATATGTTGTGCTTTAGCTTTCAATACATAACCATGTTTTTTGTGTAGGTTTTTCTCTTGATTTCTCTTTTTCATAGTCATATATTTAGGTTGAACTTCATCTTCCCCTTGAATAGAAAGAAGATTACTCTACCACTCATCAGGCATACCAACATATGTATCTGTGATTCCTCTATATGTTTCAACATTGAGAAAAGGATCAACATCATCACTTGGACCATTATTTGCACTTCCCTATCCATATTTCCAATTTCTGCATGCATTGGGGCACATCGAGGGGGCAAAAGAACCTTCCCACCTGATCTTCCTACAGTGAATTTATTATGTCCAGATTGAAGGCCCATTGTGAAAAATGAAAATGTAGGAGCCTCTTTGGCAGAACCTTTGTTTGGTTGAATTAAATATAACCTCGGCAAATGGGATCTTCGAAAGTGTGCTGAGTCTTACGTGCAACGCCACACTTCCAGAAGCACAACACCACAGCCAAAAGTGCAGCACCACGTCCTAGAAGTGCAGCGCCACCTCTGTAGATTGGCTTGGCTTTGATGTTTGACTTTGTGTTTGTTGTGGATGCAGGGCACATGGAATTTGGAGTTGAGCTTTCAAATCATGGAGTTTGCTAATAGGATGTACAACTTCATATGCCAAAATCTTCTCGAAATAATGACCACATTCTTCCTTCAATATTTTTGAAACTCATTTCTCCAGGTTCAATGTTTTTGACAGCTTCAATAGCAGCAGCCTTGCCATGCTTAGTTTCCTCAGCCTTTTCCGTTGTGCCTTGGTAGATTGACCCAGTATTTTTGCAGTTTGAGGCATTTGAGAAATAGGCTTTCTTTCCCATCTCCCTTAGAAGGTGAAGAACCAGATCCATTTTGTAATGTACCTGATGTTGCAATAGGTATCTAAGAATTTCTAGTGGTCCCAATCATTTCATTGATTTCTTTTTCTAAGGTCATCAAGTTTCTCCAGGGATCTCTCAAGAGGTTTCATACCAACTAATTTAGAAATAGCTGCCAACGATGAAAATGTTGCATCTCTTACTTGTGTTGTGCCATCATTGTAGAATACTTGTGAGTAAGTGTAATGTTCTCTGCCACCCTGGAAACCTCTTCTTTCAGTATAGCTATCCATATCATAACATTTGTTTGAATATCTAGTAATGTGCTAAGCCACTGCTCCTCCCAAAGAACAATGATATTCCCAAATTCTACGATCATAAATTGCACATTCTAAACCAGTTTTGGATGAACTTAAACCAGACAATCTAAGATGCATTGAAGCTCCTATGATGGCTCTTCGTCATAAGCACTGATACCAACAAGTGTAGGGTAGACTATAGCCCATGGAGATCATTTTTCCAACGTAATCAATGATCCCTTCAACTGTTTACAACCGTCTTTTCAGGATGAGTGCTGAACCGAGAAAATAGTTGAGGGATTATCTCATGCCATGGTAGAGTGGGCACTGTCATAATACCATGTTCAAGATTTGTTCTATTTTATAGTCAAATATACTATAAGAAGCTATGATCTGCATGGCCAAATAGTTATACCATTATCCTCCTAAAAGTCCACTACATGCCTATCAATTCATTCATCAATGATGTCATAAGAGAGGGATGTACATTATGTTTTAAATCTCCATGTAATTCCTCTCTATAACCATGAGACCAAAAGTTGTATACCTTTCACCAGCAATATCACTGTCAGGAATTTACAGTTCCCTTTGCACAGATTCATGGGTATCTCTTTCAATCAAAGCAGAGAAACGAGCTCACCATATGTTGAGATGAGGATTAGCAGCACGGAAATAGACCTCAAATGCTATGTTCTCTCCTTCTCTATCACAATCCAGCCACAAAACCAGCAACTGATAGCTCTTAGCTTCCTCTGGATCATTCAATACATGAACTGCTGCACAGGGAGATCATTGAGTCAATCATTCATTCTGTCATATCTTCTGATCTGGGAGCCAGTTTTGGGAGTGTGATATACCATTGGAAATATTTTTCCGAGATGCTTTTGATGAACATGCTTATGATATGTTTTTCACTAAAGATCATGTGCAAAATATCTCTGAAAACTAGACATAGTAAGAGCCCATTTTGATCCCTTGTGACAGGCTGCGAAGACTGGAACTAACATTGGCCACATTGGGGATGGAATCTCCTTAAAGGTGTCAAGAACACCGTAGACCAAGTATCTCATCCATTGGGAAATACGGTCAGAAACAGCTGCAAACCTGAACAACCTATACGAACCCAAAAACATAACATACTGCAACTTGTACATAAACAGATACCGAAAACTGAAATGCTACCTTAGGTAGCTTACTTATGTACAAATCTACCCTAATTTTTAGCAAAATTGTTAGATCAATTAATGTTGTAATTCCAGATCAACCAATCAAGTAATTGTGACAAGGATATTGCTTGGAAGTGCTTGAACCAGGACACAACTAGAAGTGCTGATAGTCGTACATGCACAAAATGAATCTGGTTGTGTAAAAGACAATCTGATTTATCATTCAAACTGAAAAAAATTTCCATGTACGCTGCAACAGGATCGAAGAAACCAAACCATGTTTTTTGCCTAACTCCTCAAAACATGCTTCCATCTTCAATCTGTCAATGCAAACATCCATGGGTATCCTTACCTTCAGTTCCTTCCACTAAAAAATGTCCCCAAAGAATGGGACTTGACAGTCTAGAAACTGGGACTGTACTTGGTTCTCCATTTCAGTTAGATCTTCTTCAATTTTGATGGTAAACTCTTGCAAAAAATTGAGCTTAACTTCATGGCTACATTGACAGGATTTCAGATAAGAAGAAAGAGATGAAAAAAAATCTGCATCTACCTCATCATCTGTGCACATATCTTCCCATTCTCTAAAGCCTTGAATAGAGGGCACCTCTATTTTGAATTATTCCTCTTTCTCCATCCATGTTTCAAGAAAGATTCACCAAAAATCTGCAAATGACTTAATAGATCTAATAGAAAAACCTTCAATCCATCTTCTACATTTGCCTTGAAACGAATCAAAGAACAATCTGATGACGACATCTTCTTTTTTTACTCTAAGAATTTTCACAAATATTTTAAAATTTTCTATATGTTCAAGAGTCAAAGTCAGAGCTTCCCCATTGAATTTAGGGCCACTACTCAAAATATATGCATCCTTCAGTAATTGATTAGGAAAACTAGGAAGATTATAAAAATCGATACATGAATACCTTGAACAAAGAGAAACAACATCTAAGTCCTTCATTTAGCCAATGCAGCCACCATAAACACTTTGAAACTCGATATTTCGAACATTGGAGTCGCCAGGCCGATGTTTCAGCATTCATATGTGTTTGACTGTTATCCACCATCAACAATCAGATCTGCAACTTGAACGATCTTTCCCAGAGAAGATCTGTCACCTCTTCCCCGGCAACGGTGCCAATATGTTAGCACTCAAAATGAACCTCAAGGCTGAGAAGGGGAAATTCTGAGGTAACCACATACCAATATTTTGATCTGGCATCTAGCCCTACCAGACCAGAGAGGGATCTCTCTTTTCCAACAAATTGTGGTTGTAATAAGTCAATCTTAGGCTAGCTATGAGGTATAGGCATTTGATTGAAATTTTTTGGGTCGAAAACCACAAGGGAAAGGACCATTGGGCTATGGATTCGAGGCTAGTTTCTACCGGAAAACTTGGGGCAAAGTAAGTGAAATGTTCAACCAGATAAAAGATGAAAATGCCAGAAGAATAGGGGAGAAAGCCCACTACCTTGTAGGCATCAATCAAGGGATGGATCTACAGTGGCAGCATTAGAAGAAAAAGGGACACCGGGTTACTCAACAAAGCATCTAACAGAGCATGGATTCTACGGATATAACCACTACATTTACCAACAAAATCATTGTGAAAGGAGCATCACTCATGGATGGATTCCTAACACTTCTCTCAGATAATGCTGTAACAAGTTAGAAAAACAAAATATGCAAGTGAATTTACAAGAAAAAAACATACTAGACATTAAATCACCATGATGGATCCCAGATCCAAAGGGCAGAAACTGCTCTATTAAAAA
Organism: Pinus tabuliformis; assembly: GCA_031772625.1. Classification (NCBI taxonomy): domain Eukaryota; kingdom Viridiplantae; phylum Streptophyta; class Pinopsida; order Pinales; family Pinaceae; genus Pinus; species Pinus tabuliformis. The sequence goes on along the minus strand of CM062804.1, from coordinate 141,331,730 downwards.
TAATATTTAGAAGAACTTTACATAGTCCCAAGTAGCCTCTCTCTGCTGCAAAAATCAAACCCTTACATCTTTAAACTAATCCTATTTATATAATAATACAAAATCATTTTAATTTCCTCAACATAGGAAATCAAAAATAAAAATTTAATAATGAAATCATATATTAAAACAATATTATAAACTAAACAATATGACCAATTAATTTGCAACTAAAACTCCAAACTATCTTGAGAACCATGAGAAATAGTTTTGGAAAACCCAAATTAAGTGAAGGTTTTCCAAGTGGATTAATATCATTGTATCTGCTCCTTTATGTGTGGAACCATATTCCACAAAATCTTCCTTTCTACTACCATTTCACCCTTTGATTGCTAATATTGAGCCCTAAGATCTGAGATTTTCCTCAACTACTGCTGGATTTGTGCCTCGAAATGCTGACAATTCAGTTTTCACCACTAGTTTTCCTCTTTCAAAAGATGACCTCCATTTCCTCGAATCTGGGAGTTGATTATTCGATGATTTTATTCCTAAAATATCTCAGTTGTTTCCAAATCTTCCACATTATCCAAGTTAAATGACAATGATTTTGTGAAATTTTTTAGAAGAAGCAATATGTCTGTAGACATTCCCTATCTATCCTTTTCTCGACAAGTTTATCACACTGCACATCTATATTGACAATCCAGAAGTTCACACCTTTCATTTCACTCTCAATCATCCTATTGACATCATTAGAACCACCCCCACCAACTCCTATGACCTTAATTTTTTCCTCATTATTATTGACAGGTGGAGGAAAATCCTCTAATGTGCAAAGCACGTGTTTTGCAATTTCAGGAATTTTCAAACCATTAGCCCCTTCTTGTGACATGATGTAGAATAGTGTAGCCTTCAATGTCCCAGGAACCAAACCATGGTATCCTATTTGATTGCCCTCCTTATCAACAATTTTGACTAAGCAGTTGCTTTTCCTTCTTTCGCTTTGGACAAAAGCCAACATCCATTGCATCTTGTCTCAATGTCTCTGGCCACGTAAGGGGATTCAAGAATTTTTTTCAAACTGTAACATCAAAGCTTCGACATTTTACAGCTTGAGTTAATCTCAGAAAGCTGCCATCATTTAGAGAAGAATCACATTGAATCTGTTTGCCAACACTGGCAAAGATCATAATTTCACTTTCAACATCTTCTAGAAGAAGTTTCGGAAGAGCAATATGAATTTGACCAAGTAGCTTTGAATCATGGTCTTGGAAAGCTTGAAGAAACTCATCCATTGTGAATGGGCACAAAATGATCACATCAGCTAAAGTATATAAAAATAAAAAAGCCATGAATAGATTTCTGACATTCTCCTTTGAATCCTTCCGTGGATGGGCCAAACAAAGTTGTTTCATTTTCAATGAAGTAGGTGGAAACCTCACTGGTAAACCTTCATGATATTCAGAATTTGTTCTGCCAGTTTCATCAGTTTTGATGCCAACTTCATTGGATGTTTTTTCTAAATCTCTCAATTCTAAGCACTCATCCTGAATTAACTTTTCTGAATTTCTAGTTTGCTTCTTTGCATTTCCTTTTTTGCCAGCAGTAACCTTTGTGTTGTCTCTTTGCTTCTAAATTTTGCACACCTCCCTTTGGCTTTGAAGTATCCTTTCTTCCTGAAATATGTTGTGCTTCAGCTTTCAATACATAACCATGTTTTTTTTGTAGGTTTTTCTCTTGGTTTCTCTTTTTCATAGTCATGTATTTAGGTTGAACTTCATCTTCCCCTTGAACAAAAAGAGGATTACTCTACCATTCATTAGGCATACCAACATATGTATCTGTGATTCCTCTATATGTTTCAACATCGATAAAAGGATCAAAATCGTCACTTGGACCAGTAATTTGCACTTCCCTCTCCATATTTCCAATTTCTACATGCATTGGTGCACATCGAGGGGGCAAAAGAACCTTCCCACCTGATCTTCCTGCTGTGAATTTAATATGTCTATATTGAAGGCCCATTGAGAAAAAGGCAGATGTAGAAGCTTCTTTGGTAGAATGTCTGTTTGATTTAATTAAATGTAACTTGGGGGAATGGAAGCTTTGAAAGTGTGCTGAGTCTTACGCGTAGTTCCAAAGGGCTACACGTAGTGCCACACTTCCAGAAGCACAACACCACAGCCAGAAGCGCAGTACCACATCCCAGAAGCGTAGCGCCACCTCCTGTTGTGCCCTACAACAACCCCCCATTTCATAATGTTTTTATCACAAACAATTAACATATGAAATGGGTCCCTTTTAAAAATTTTAATTGGCATTAATGAATTTGTTCGAAAAAGGTATGATGATCAAATGAATTTGTTAACAAAAGCCTTTTTGAACAAATAATAAGCAATTTTTGGTTAAGTCCGAAAAGGCAATCGCAAGACCGTTTGCTACCTTGGTTCTTTTCGATGCGATATCGCTATCGGCCATCGGCGATAGCCAATGCACACACAGAAAAAGCACACATCTTTTCCCCGATGCGATATCGCTATCGGTAGTCGGCAGAATCCCATACATCTTCATAAGACGTTCAGATGTTTTTCCTGATGCGATGTGATATCGCTATCGGTAGTCGGTAAATCAATTGATATGCATTTAGGGATTATGTTCGCGCGCTAATATGATACAATGTCGCAATCGGCATTCGCCAAGATCTCTCCCAAATGATAATGTCACTCACACTCCCGATGCGATGCGATGACGCTTAATGATGACCAGAACTCCTAATAAAAGGATGATTATTTCAAAGCATTAAAGTTATATGTAAATCCGATTTGACAAAAGCACAAATTTCAAAATGCCGTTAAGTAAAGGGATAAGGTAATGCATGCGTATTCAAAGCTTTGCCCCTTCGAATTAACGAGCAATTACGATTAGACCTTTGAAGAAATCTATTGCACGCTTTAAGCGGTCATTCGGTTTAATAACTTAAGTAATGGTCATTTATGAAGCTGCAGGCCGTAAAATCATCATCATTGCATCTGCGGTGCCCTCTGAAATCATTAGATCCGCAGCCACTTTTAGAATTAATCTCACCACGCTTCAAGTTATATATCTATCCCGTTATGGATCGTCATTGTTATTTCTTTGTTACGATTTCTCTTGCATTTGTGTAGAATTCAACCGAGAGGAGTCTGAATATGATGGGAAAGAAGTTAAAAAAGGTGGCAGGTTCTGCTCCAACACCTGTCTCAGGCCAAGCTGCTATGGTTTCAAAGAAAGGCTTAATCTCAGATACTACATGCACTGGTCTTCCTGGTACTACATGGCAAGGTACATACAATTTGCTAGAAGCAGAACAACCAGAACAGACAGTAACGGAGGCTAGTGTGGATGAACTAAGAAAGTCTGAGGCAACTCTTAAAGATTTGGCTGACTCCTTTCTGCACAGAATAGCAGCCAGAGAACAAGTCTTGCCTTATACTGATGTGGTACGTTGGGCAATTGAAGAAATTACTCTCACTGATAGAACCTTCCATACTAAGGATGGAAGGATTTGCGGTTCCTTCAAGCCTGATGACTTGAGACGGATGTATCATTTGCCTCAACCCGAGCTAGTCTATAATAGAGCCTTTTTGGAGAAATTCGCGAAGGAGAATGAATCGCCATCCGAACCTCTCCGAGAGTGGAGGCAGAATCCAACTAAACACAAGCATGATATGTCGGGTAAGTACTCCAATGCTTCTTTGGCTTCACCTTATTGCTACGCCGGGATTATGATGTGTAGATTGTGGGGATTTCATGACTCTGCAAATATTCATTTTGATATGGTTCCTTTAATGGAAGCAGCCGTCAATAGTATAATCATGGATTGGGCCACTATTTTGTCTGATAAATTGGTCATGGCTATTCGTGAGTTTAGGGCCAAAACCAGAGTCACTGAGAGAAAAATCCCACCATTCTATTACTCTGCTTACATTATGGATACCCTTTGTTTTAATTCTGAGTTTCCTGTGCTTGGTTGGAGATGGACAACCCATGACCCAACACCCATTCACTTGTACCATCGGAAATTGTGGAAACCCTCTCACAAAGATCATTTATATCAAATCTGCAATGGTTTTATGGTTCCCGTTCACTATTCTATTTTCGACAGACCTATCCCTAGAATTTCCTATGAAGCTTCTTTTGATCTCCCAGCCGTAGCCCATTGGTTCGGTGAAGAACATTTTACCTATATTAGAGTTTTTGGAAGCAAAGCTAAGCCACATGTCCTCCCCCTGTACGTCCCAGATAAATTGTTAGCCCGGGAAATCTCCTACCAGATTATGTCTGAGGGTGTCACACAAACTCTCAAAGAGGAGAAAAAGAGAGGATGGCCCTCTTTTCCTTTAAGAATTGGATTTTATACGCTGCTGAATTACAAGCATGCAGAGAAGGAAGCAGCAAAACTCCAATTGATATCCCTGGCTTCTTTTCCAAATAGACTCTATGATCCAAAAAAGACTGCTTTCATTGCCTTGGAACAGGCCAAACTGTCAAAGGTTGTTCATCAAGAAGACCAGTTTGACGACCTGTTCATGAGTGCCGATTCAATAAGCCAAGTCAGACAACTTGCTAAATTGAGTTATGAAGATGAGGAGTTAACTGAATTTAATAAACTTAGAAAGCAAAGGTTGCAAACTTTGCCTCTAGATTTATTATCCACAGCCCAAACATCCTCCTCAAGCGAGCCTGGTCAGCAGCAAATACACCTATCTCCTGTTACAACTAAAGAATATGATAGACAACAGGAGGAAAGGCAAAACAAGCTGCAAGCAGAGAAGCAAAGAAGAGAGCAGATAGAAAGGCAGCAAAAAGCACAAATTGAACAAGAGCAAAGAAAGCAAAAGGAGTTAGAAGAACAGAGGAAAAGAGAAGAAGAAGAGAAAGCAAAGAAGGAACTGGAAGATAGGCAGAAAAGGGAATTGGAGGAACAGCAGCAAAGAGCACATGAGGAGCAACAGCGGAAGGCATTGGAGGAACAGCAGAGGATTGAACGGGATAAAGAACAAAGTGAGCAAATCTCTACTGATCCTGAATTAATTAAAGAATGGAACCAATTCGATTCCATCATAAGTGGTAAGGAAGCCTCCAAAGACTCAGACGCCTCTAAGACTCCCAATACTACTTCTTCTCCGGTTCTAGAGGGAACCAGCGGCTCACCCATGGTACAGAATGTAGAGGTAATCACTCAAGACCCATCCGATCAAATTGATCTTCAGGTAGAGGAAATTCCTCCTCTAGACATTTTCTACAGCCCAAAGCATAGAGCCGTTGTAAGGCGCTCGAGGAAAAGGCGAAGGCTTGATCAACCTTCTATTTTGCCTGAGCAAACAATCACGGGCAATGTGGTCTGGAAGGGAGAATTGGATCCCTCTGAAGATCTGACAAAGCTATCGCAATTTGCGGGAGCTTATTCAGCGGCAACTATTGACAAAGCATCCGAAGTAAGTCTTCTTTTGAAGACTAAAGAGCATGAGATATACGCATTACAAGCAGAAGTTATAGAGGCGAGGAATAAGGCAGCACAGGCAGAGGAACAATTGCTGGCCCAACAACAAGAGAATCATTTGTTAACCCAGCAAATTGAACAACTGAGGATAGACCAAAGTGACATTCAGAAAGCAAAAGAATTGTCAGAGGCATTATCCCAGTTGAAGGCATCGAATGAGCTGATGATACAAGCTAAAGACGAGCAGATAATTCAGCTATCAGCTCAGCTTGAAGGTATTAAGAGCACCAAGAGTATCAATGATTTCAGAGCAGAGGCAACTCGAATAAACAGCGCACTGATATCTCAAATCAGGATCTTATGCCAACAACTTGTTGAAGCTGAGTCACTGTGTGAAACATCTACAGCAGTGTGTCAACAAATCGAGAAAGCCAGAAGTAAGTTGGATCAGGCTGAAGACGATATAACAGAATATATTGAATGGCAAGACTCTCCAGAAGGGCAAGCCGCAAATTTCTCCCGAATCTGTGTAACATACAAGGACATACTCTTCATGGAATGGAACACACAGATGATGAAAGCAGAAAGAGCAGCCTCCAGATGCAAAATGATTGCCAGTAACATGATCAATCTAGTCAATGATACATTGTATCTGGCAAACATGATTTCACAATGCACACCTGGAAACATAACAACGACAAATATGCTGGAGCTCAGGAATTACCCTGATCTGGAGAAACAAGGGCGGTTAATTACTGGAGTAAATACCTTGACCACCGATTCATACTGGCTTTTCCTGATTAAACCACATTCTCAAAGGTCGGCTCTTAATTGTCTAACAGATGCTCTCCGATACCTGATTGCCAATATTCGAGATGCCACATATGATGCACAGCTGACTTCACGCCTCAATACTCCACCAGAAGTAGAGCCAATGCTGGCGATATGTCAGCAAAGGAGTAAAGGCAAAGAGACCTCTGACTGAAACATCGCCGCCGACTGCCGAATCACCAAAATACAAAATGATATTTGTTAATGCCGATTTAGTTGTTTTTCAGTTTTAGATATTTAGATATTTTAGATTAGCATAGTATTTATAGATCCTTTCATTGTTTTGGAAAGGGTCGTAAAATTTTGTAAAAGACTTAAAGGCTGAAGTTTGCACTATTGTGCTTCAGTCTATATTCTTTTTGAAACTCGACCACTGGTTCTTAATTTTACTTGGAAGGCTGTTTTAAGTAAATTGTGCACTATTGTCGTTTGCTTGGAATGCTTTCTGGTCTGAAGGAAGAACCGCGACATAGCGATTAATATATTGGATTGATCAAACAGCTTGCATGGTACTATTATCTGTATCTGTTCTCTTTTCTATTATATGAATTGCTGTGTTATTACTTTTGCTATTGTTGATTACATGTATGCAATATAACAGCAAGTCTGCATTTCATATCACTATTGAATGTTTTGTGATTTGTTATCTCTTTTAATCATGCGTGTAACAATGATATAAATGACTGAGTACAGTAATTCGCTATTATCGCTCTGCATAACTACTTATGCAGAGCAATCTTAAATGATTTAAACATTTATGCTTATTGTTAGTGTCATCTATATGCCTGCCAGTAAGCCTAAATTATCAAACGCTGTATTCAAATGAATCGATAAGTCCCGGGATTAGCTTATAGTTATTATATTTCTTTTGTAGTTTAGTTATTTATTTATTATCACCTTACATCGTAAATCATTCATCCATCCCGTTTACTTATAATCTTTGGGAAACTGGTCCCATTATCCCCAGTCGGAGCCACTATTCCAAACGGAAAAGGAGCTGCACTAAGTTCCGGACCGGGTGGTTTCCCCGATGTTGTTGCAACGAAATTCGGGGCATCAACATTTTTGGCGCTAGAAGGAGGGCCATCGACTGTGAATGGCAAGTAGGTCCAAATCTGCAAACCATTCTAAGAGTAATTCTCCCTCCAAATCCTCTTCACCTTCTCAATCACATGCTGGTTCTCCGGCACACAATCGAGAAAAAGAGGAATCAACCACCACTGCTCATACCCATCATATTTCAGAACATTTAAGTCTTGAATCCCCTGAAGTTCAGTCTCTTATCCATAAACTTCAGAGCTTCTCGATTTCACCTCAGAAATCTGAAGTATCACAAAGCAGTGTGACCTCGCAGTTAAACTTATCCCATCCACTTACCAGACTTCAGAGCAAAAAACTCGGTATCGAACCTACTGAGTTCCCTTTACCGAAAAGGAAAAAAGCTAAGAAGATTACTGAAGTATCTGATAGTGAAGATCTTTCTTCCATATCTTCCATCTCAATTCCTCCTCTGCGAAGTCAATCGTCCACTCCTCCGTTACACATTGTTGTTCATCAGGGAATAAGTACTACAACATCTCAAGCTACTCTCGCTCCAACAACTTCTTCTCCTCAGTCATCTGGAATACCAATAGTAGTAACAACTATTATCGCCAGCATAATGGCAGATCCATGGACTACGCCAGGTGCAGTCAATATGCCCGGACCATTACATGATCTACCTGATGCTCCCGAAAAATGGTTGCCTAAATTTAATCCAGATAACGGAACACAAGCTGAAGAACATATTAACAATTTCATGTTAGCAGTTAACTTAAAAGGAGTGACAGAACAAGATGTTGTTGTCAGACTTTTCCCTTATACCCTGCAAGGATCGGCAGGATCCTGGTACTTCTCATTACCTTCTGGTTCTATTACCAGCTGGACCACATGCCAAGAGCAGTTCCTTACCAAATATGGAGATGACAGGTCTCTAGCGACTTTAATAAACGACCTCTCCAATTTGAGAATAGTGCATAGGGAACCAATAAAGGAGTTTAATGCTCGATTCAACAAACTCCTAAATAAAATCCCCACCGCTTCGAAACCAAGTGAACAAATTAGGAGCGAATGGTACATTACTGCCCTCCCTTCCAATATAGCTATTTTTGTTGACAGGGCTGGCAAACCTACCTTAGCTGAAAACATGAAGGAAGCACTTGCAGTTGAAAAGCGTATTAATGCTCTAGAGAAGAAAGCTGCCTTGGAGGATAGAAAATCCAAAAAAGTTTCATTTAAAGAAGATTCTAAGAAAAAGACCCCAAAGGACCCATACGACATGGAAGGTTTACAAAAGGTCCTTAAAACATTGTCTAATGAAATGGTTGAAATTAAAAAACAGGTGGCCGAAACTTCGAACAAAAGACCATTTAGAACTTTCAAGAAAACTGAAACAAAGCCACCCAATGTTATATCTAATGCAGACTCTGAACAGGAAGAAGAAGAAGAGGAATTAACCTCTCAAACGGATGATGAAGAAGAAGTAGTTGAGTGTCACGGCATGTGGGATTTCATACTCCCAAATTCTGACACCGAGAATCAAGAAGAAGCTTTTCCTGTTACTACAAGAAGTAAAATCGCTTCTGAACCTACTCAAACAACTACAAAAAAGAGGAGTGCAGGTGCTGCCACACCAAAAGAAAAAGTTCTTCCAAAGAAGTCTCCGGTAGCAGCCCCTCAAAACCAGCCTCCGATTTCTAACTCTCCTTCAACATCCAAGACACTAGTGGTATCTGACTCCATGGAGTATAATATTGTTGATGATATGAAAAAGACTAAGGCAAACATAACCATGTTTGAACTAAGTAAGTTAAAACATCAGCAGAAATTGCTCCTAAGAGAATTTAACGCTGTCCCCTCTTCTCCTCTTCCCAGTTCAAAAGCTGCTAATGATTCAGGACAACCCCCTCCAGATATGGTCGAAGCTACCGATTCGGTTCTGATCGGAGATAGATCCAATTCTCATACCCCACCTTTCTTGCTCACCTATGAAATCTATAATCGAAATCTGCATAACTGTTTAATTGATTCAGGGGCTTCATCTAATATTATGCCAGCTTCAGTTTGTTCTAAACTGAACATAGAACCCCAGAAGTCCGCAATTCATATTGTACAGTTAGACAGAACCAAAGTACAGGTTATTGGAGAAATTAATTCCGTGACTATCAGGTTGTCTGCTGATCCCAGAATAGTACAGAGAATAGATATTTTGATTGCTGACATACCTGAATTCTATGGTTTAATTTTGAGCAGAGATTGGTCTGAGAAACTACATGGATACATTTCCACAGATTGGTCACATATGTGGCTCCCCTATAAGGGTAAGCCAAATCAAATAAGGATCGACCGTGAGAAACACATGACTCACACAGTAACCGACTTCGAACAAGAAAACCAGCCTGTGGCCTTCAACAACAACATTTTGGGAAATTATTCCTCAGAATCATTCTTTGGCAACTTTGTTGCCCAATCTTCCCCTTTTTTAGTTAACCATTGTACATCTCAAGTAGAAAATTTTTCACAAACCAATTTATCCAAATGCTTCAACGAAAATAAAAAATATGTAAATACTTTTGTTGATTCTCCTTTATTTTGGTCTTTGTATTTTGATGGCTCTAAGTCCAGTGAGGGATCAGGAGCAGGTTGCATCTTGGTTAGTCCGCAAGGCGAAAAAACAATGCTATCCTGTCGATTAGAATTTGAATGCACCAATAACACGGCCGAATACGAAGCTCTAGTGCAGGGACTATATAAGGCAATTGACCTTAAAGTCCAATATATAAAAGTATTCGGTGATAGTGAGATCATTGTTAAACAGGTAAGAAATACAATTCATTGCCTTTCAAGCCACCTTAAGCATTATCAATCGCTAGTGCAAGATCTTACTTTGCATTTCTCAGCATTCAACATTTCTTCGATTCCAAGATCACAAAACTCGGCAGCTGATTTACTAGCCAACGTAGCTTCCAAACTCCTCCCTTCCGAAGACTATAGCCTTGATAGATTTTCTATAGAATTAATTTTTAGACCTTCAGTTCCCGATAACATCACTAACTGGAGGGTTTTCAACCATGACGAGGACATCTTGCAATTCTTAACCTCTGAAAAGTCTTATGACAATCAAATCATTGAAGAGCATGACCATGATTCTCAAATGAAAGAAACATCTCAAGATAACGCGATTCCTAAGCCTGTAGTAAAGCTCGAAGACCTGTATGACATTAAAGATAGGTTCAAACCTGTAATTAATGCAAAACTCCAAAGCTCTACTCTTAGGTTTGAATCAATCAATTTGGGAACAGATCAAGCTCCTCAAAATATCAACTTAGGACTAGGACTTTCTATAGAAGAAAAGGAAGCATTCATCAAACTCTTAAGGAAAAACAAGCAAGTTTTTGCTTGGAAGTATGACGACCTCAAGACATATGATACATCTATCATACAACATACTATTCCTATGCTTCCCGATCAAAAACCTATCCAGCAGAAGTTAAGAAAAATACACCCGAATTTGGAGAGCCAAATAAAGTCGGAACTTAATAAGCTCCTAAAAGCTAAGATTATCTTCCCTGTCCGACACTCAAACTGGGTCTCCAATATGGTCCCAGTTAGGAAGAAAAACGGCGACATTCGAATCTGTATTGATTTCAGAAACTTGAATAAGGCAAGCTTGAAAGATAATTTCCCACTGCCTACCATGGAACAAATCCTCCAATCGGTAGCAGGATCTGAATTAATGTCCTTTCTCGACGGTTTCTCAGGATATAATCAAGTGTTGGTCCATCCTGATGACCAACTAAAGACTACATTCAGGACAAAATGGGGAACTTATGCATATCAAAAGATGCCTTTTGGACTCATAAATGCAGGAGCGACATTCCAAAGAGCCATGGATACAGCCTTTAGAGGGTTAATTAATCGCACAGTAGTCGTCTACCTCGATGATATTACTGTGTATTCTAAAAAGAGATATAACCACTTGCATGATTTAAAACAGATTTTTCAACGATGCAAAACATATGGTATCTCTCTCAACCCGAAAAAGTCTTTCTTTGCTCTCAACCAGGGTAAGCTTCTAGGGTTTATTGTATCTAAAGATGGCATTTATGTAGATCCTGATCGAATTAAGGAAATTTCTGAAATTCCTTTTCCGCACAACAAAAAATCGATGCAGTCGTTTCTAGGGCAGATTAATTTCGTTAAACGATTTGTTCCAGATTTTTCACAGATTGTACTACCACTACAAACGATGATTAAAAAGAATTCAACCTTCAGATGGGGAATAGAGGAAAAGCAAGCTTTTAATGATATTAAGCAATCAATAATCAATGTCCCAGCTCTGAATACTCCAAATCTTTCTAATCATTTTATATTATATACCATTGCATCCGACTTATCTTACGCAGCAGTGCTCACCCAGTTGAATGATGACAATTTGGAAGCGCCCATCTCGTTCTTCAGTTCAAACTTTCAAGGCGCCGAATTAAACTATTCCGATATTGAGAAACAAGCTTTTGTTGTCTTTAAAGCAGTCAAACATTATCGACCCTTCCTTTTAAAAACCCATACTAAAGTGATAGTTCCTTTCTCAGCAGTTAGGCAACTATTAATCCAAAAGGAATTGGGAGAAAAGAGGGCAAATTGGGTCGCAGCTCTCCAAGAATATGATCTAGAAATAAAGCCAGCAAAGTTTGTTAAAGGTCAAGGTTTTTGCAGGATATTAGCAGGTGCATCAAACATTCCGGAATCAAGTGATACAGAGCAAACCCAAGAAGTTAATCAGCTAAGTATTCCTGAATCCGAATCTCAATATGCAGATCTGATCTTCTATTTAAAGAATGGTTATGCACCTACCAATTTGTCCTACAAAAACAAAAGAGCCATTAGATTGAAAGCTAATAATTTTTTCATTATTGGCGATGTGCTCTTCAGAAGAAACTATGATTCTGTCCTATTAAGATGCCTTGAGAAACCTGAAGCTCAAAAGGCTTTGCAGGAGCTACATGACGGACCAGCAGGAGGACATTTCGGAGCTGATACAACAGCTCATAAAATCATTCATGCTGGATACTATTGGCCTACTTTGTTTAAGGACGCTCACGAATATGTAAGGAAATGCATCAAATGCCAAACTGCCAGTGGAAGACAACAAAAACCAGCTTTCCCTTTGCAACCAATCAACATTGAGCAGCCTTTTGAACAATGGGGATTGGACATCATTGGAGAAATTCATCCTTCTTCTTCCAAGCAGCACAAATATATTCTTACAGCAACTGATTACTTTACAAAGTGGGTAGAAGCAGTTCCGTTAAAAACAACAAACTCTGAGGCGATCATTGAATTTATAGATCAGTTCATCATTACCAGGTTTGGTGTTCCAAACGCTCTCGTCTTTGATAATGCTTCTTACTTCTCAGGTAATGCAATGATTGATTTCGCTATCAAAAGGGGATTTAAATTAAAGTATTCTGCTAATTACTATCCTCAGGGTAATGGCCTAGCGGAATCAACAAATAAAAACCTAATCAAAATCATTAAGCGAACAATCGAAGAGAATCATAAGAATTGGCATAAATCCTTGGTATTTGCATTATGGGCTGATAGGATAACACACAAAGCTTCCATAGGGACCTCTCCGTTTAATCTTGTCTATGGAAAAGAAGCAATCGTACCAACCAATCTTCTTTTTCCATCTCTAGCCCTAGTGCAATTTATTGACGAAACTCCTTCTTCCTCTATCCAGTTTAGATATGATCAAATTCTTAAACTTGAAGAAGAAAGGGAAAAAGCCAAGGTTACACACGCTAAACATCAGCAAGTCATTAAAGCAGCTTTTGATCTGGCCTCATCTAGTCCTAAACAATTCCAAGTCGGAGATCTAGTCCTGAAATGGGACAAAGCCCATGAAGACAAAGGTAAACATTCCAAATTTCAAAAAATGTGGCTCGGACCATTTCAGATCTGTGAAAAAGTAGGCCATTCCACTTTTATACTGCAAAATCTATCAGGGGTGAGGGATTCTCTCCCTGTCAATGGTCTGATCTTGAAGAAATTCTTTAATTGAGGAGGTAACCCCTTCTCTATGTAGTTTGATAGTTTTTATATAGTTTTTAGGATTTGTAGAAATAAGGACGTGGGACATCTTCCATTGACCTTTTGCTGTAATTAAAAGTTGTCTCGCCACTACACTATTAATATTTACTTTTAGATAATAGCGTCTTAAATCAAGAAAGATCATTTCTAGGAAATTAGACATCTTTTTATTCTGAACATCATAGTCTAAATTTTGTAAACTTCACTCTGAACGAAGTTCTATGAGTCATCTTGAGTTTTCAAAATAAGTCTCCAAAGGTTATCTATATTAAAAGAGGAGCTAATCCATCTTCAGCATCTTTAACTCTTAAACCTGTCATCCGTTTACTCTTAAGAAGATAGTTGTTCATCCCATTCACTAAAAGTTTATGATTTCTCAGAGTGTAATTCTAAAATATAAAAGATCAAAGATAAGAGGTCTTATTACAAGCCTGCTTACCATGTTCATAGGAAAATAATTTAACTGACATTACCAAAACTGCATACCAAACAGGGTAATGGCTTGAAATTTCAAGACAAAGGGTCTCATCACGAGCCAGCTTGTTCAGTTTGATTACTACCCGTGAATGGCATTGTCGTTATCTGGCCACCAAACCAGGACAATGGCTTTTATCTTAAGCAAAGAAGAAAGTGAAATTCAAAAAATACAAAAATATCTTTTGAATTCATTCTGTTTAGTCACACTCTTAAGTGAATGGAACAATGGACAATGACATGGTTAAAAGGTAACCCTGCCGAGACTATGAACGTTTGCTGGCAGCAGAGGCTCTACCTGTGACAGAGGAGTTTATTTTAAAAAGCTGATATGGAGAAGTTTTCTATTTTACTTTTATGAACCAATAAGGACTTGTTTCAAAACTCAAAGTGTGTTTATAAAAAGAGGAAGTCAAATGAAGAAACCTGTTTTATTCAGAATCAATAGACATCTAGTTATATTAGAAGTTTCCTTTCTTTATAAAGATTCTATTTGAAAAGGTGTAAGTATATTTATTAGTCCAGAGATAACTGGTTCTACCAGCGAATCGCCAATTGTTGTGCCCTACAACAACCCCCCATTTCATAATGTTTTTATCACAAACAATTAACATATGAAATGGGTCCCTTTTAAAAATTTTAATTGGCATTAATGAATTTGTTCGAAAAAGGTATGATGATCAAATGAATTTGTTAACAAAAGCCTTTTTGAACAAATAATAAGCAATTTTTGGTTAAGTCCGAAAAGGCAATCGCAAGACCGTTTGCTACCTTGGTTCTTTCCGATGCGATATCACTATCGGCCATCGGCGATAGCCAATGCACACACAGAAAAAGCACACATCTTTTCCCCGATCCGATATCGCTATCGGTAGTCGGCAGAATCCCATACATCTTCATAAGGCGTTCAGATCTTTTTCCCGATGCGATGTGATATCGCTATCGGTAGTCGGTAAATCAATTGATATGCATTTAGGGATTATGTTCGCGCGCTAATATGATACAATGTCGCAATCGGCATTCGCCAAGATCTCTCCCAAATGATAATGTCACTCACACTCCCGATGCGATGCGATGACGCTTAATGATGACCAGAACTCCTAATAAAAGGATGATTATTTCAAAGCATTAAAGTTATATGTAAATCCGATTTGACAAAAGCACAAATTTCAAAATGCCGTTAAGTAAAGGGATAAGGTAATGCATGTGTATTTAAAGCTTTGCCCCTTCGAATTAACGAGCAATTACGATTAGACCTTTGAAGAAATCTATTGCACGCTTTAAGGGGTCATTCGGTTTAATAACTTAAGTAATGGTCATTTATGAAGCTGCAGGCCGTAAAATCATCATCATTGCATCTGCGGTGCCCTCTCAAATCATTAGATCCACAGCCACTTTTAGAATTAATCTCACCACGCTTCAAGTTATATATCTATCCCGTTATGGATCGTCATTGTTATTTCTTTGTTACGATTTCTCTTGCATTTGTGTAGAATTCAACCGAGAGGAGTCTGAATATGATGGGAAAGAAGTTCAAAAAGGTGGCAGGTTCTACTCCAACACCTGTCTCAGGCCAAGCTGCTATGGTTTCAAAGAAAGGCTTAATCTCAGATACTACATGCACTGGTCTTCCTGGTACGACATGGCAAGGTACATACAATTTGCTAGAAGCAGAACAACCAGAACAGACAGTAACGGAGGCTAGTGTGGATGAACTAAGAAAGTCTGAGGCAACTCTTAAAGATTTGGCTGACTCCTTTCTGCACAGAATAGCAGCCAGAGAACAAGTCTTGCCTTATACTGATGTGGTACGTTGGGCAATTGAAGAAATTACTCTCACTGATAGAACCTTCCATACTAAGGATGGAAGGATTTTCGGTTCCTTCAAGCCTGATGACTTGAGACGGATGTATCATTTGCCTCAACCCGAGCTAGTCTATAATAGAGCCTTTTTGGAGAAATTCGCGAAGGAGAATGAATCGCCATCCGAACCTCTCCGAGAGTGGAGGCAGAATCCAACTAAACACAAGCATGATATGTCGGGTAAGTACTCCAATGCTTCTTTGGCTTCACCTTATTGCTACGCCGGGATTATGATGTGTAGATTGTGGGGATTTCATGACTCTGCAAATATTCATATTGATATGGTTCCTTTAATGGAAGCAGCCGTCAATAGTATAATCATGGATTGGGCCACTATTTTGTCTGATAAATTGGTCATGGCTATTCGTGAGTTTAGGGCCAAAACCAGAGTCACTGAGAGAAAAATCCCACCATTCTATTACTCTGCTTACATTATGGATACCCTTTGTTTTAATTCTGAGTTTCCTGTCCTTGGTTGGAGATGGACAACCCATGACCCAACACCCATTCACTTGTACCATCGGAAATTGTGGAAACCCTCTCACAAAGACCATTTATATCAAATCTGCAATGGTTTTATGGTTCCCGTTCACTATTCTATTTTCGACAGACCTATCCCTAGAATTTCCTATGAAGCTTCTTTTGATCTCCCAGCCGTAGCCCATTGGTTCGGCGAAGAACATTTTACCTGTATTAGAGTTTTTGGAAGCAAAGCTAAGCCACATGTCCTCCCCCTGTACGTCCCAGATAAATTGTTAGCCCGGGAAATCTCCTACCAGATTATGTCTGAGGGTGTCACACAAACTCTCAAAGAGGAGAAAAAGAGAGGATGGCCCTCTTTTCCTTTAAGAATTGGAGTTTATACGCTGCTGAATTACAAGCATGCAGAGAAGGAAGCAGCAAAACTCCAATTGATATCCCTGGCTTCTATTCCAAATAGACTCTATGATCCAAAAAAGACTGCTTTCATTGCCTTGGAACAGGCCAAACTGTCAAAGGTTGTTCATCAAGAAGACCAGTTTGACGACCTGTTCATGAGTGCCGATTCAATAAGCCAAGTCAGACAACTTGCTAAATTGAGTTATGAAGATGAGGAGTTAACTGAATTTAATAAACTTAGAAAGCAAAGGTTGCAAACTTTGCCTCTAGATTTATTATCCACAGCCCAAACATCCTCCTCAAGCGAGCCTGGTCAGCAGCAAATACACCTATCTCCTGTTACAACTAAAGAATATGATAGACAACAGGAGGAAAGGCAAAACAAGCTGCAAGCAGAGAAGCAAAGAAGAGAGCAGATAGAAAGGCAGCAAAAAGCACAAATTGAACAAGATCAAAGAAAGCAAAAGGAGTTAGAAGAACAGAGGAAAAGAGAAGAAGAAGAGAAAGCAAAGAAGGAACTGGAAGATAGGCAAAAAAGGGAATTGGAGGAACAGCAGCAAAGAGCACATGAGGAGCAACAGCGGAAGGCATTGGAGGAACAGCAGAGGATTGAACGGGATAAAGAACAAAGTGAGCAAATCTCTACTGATCCTGAATTAATTAAAGAATGGAACCAATTCGATTCCATCATAAGTGGTAAGGAAGCCTCCAAAGACTCAGACGCCTCTAAGACTCCCAATACTACTTCTTCTCCGGTTCTAGAGGGAACCAGCGGCTCACCCATGGTACAGAATGTAGAGGTAATCACTCAAGACCCATCCGATCAAATTGATCTTCAGGTAGAGGAAATTCCTCCTCTAGACATTTTCTACAGCCCAAAGCATAGAGCCGTTGTAAGGCGCTCGAGGAAAAGGCGAAGGCTTGATCAACCTTCTATTTTGCCTGAGCAAACAATCACGGGCAATGTGGTCTGGAAGGGAGAATTGGATCCCTCTGAAGATCTGACAAAGCTATCGCAATTTGCGGGAGCTTATTCAGCGGCAACTATTGACAAAGCATCCGAAGTAAGTCTTCTTTTGAAGACTAAAGAGCATGAGATATACGCATTACAAGCAGAAGTTATAGAGGCGAGGAATAAGGCAGCACAGGCAGAGGAACAATTGCTGGCCCAACAATAAGAGAATCATTTGTTAACCCAGCAAATTGAACAACTGAGGATAGACCAAAGTGACATTCAGAAAGCAAAAGAATTGTCAGAGGCATTATCCCGGTTGAAGGCATCGAATGAGCTGATGATACAAGCTAAAGACGAGCAGATAATTCAGCTATCAGCTCAGCTTGAAGGTATTAAGAGCGCCAAGAGTATCAATGATTTCAGAGCAGAGGCAACTCAAATAAACAGCGCACTGATATCTCAAATCAGGATCTTATGCCAACAACTTGTTGAAGCTGAGTCACTGTGTGAAACATCTACAGCAGTGTGTCAACAAATCGAGAAAGCCAGAAGTAAGTTGGATCAGGCTGAAGACAATATAACAGAATATATTGAATGGCAAGACTCTCCAGAAGGGCAAGCCGCAAATTTCTCCCGAACCTGTGTAACATACAAGGACATACTCTTCATGGAATGGAACACACAGATGATGAAAGCAGAAAGAGCAGCCTCCAGATGCAAAATGATTGCCAGTAACATGATCAATCTAGTCAATGATACATTGTATCTGGCAAACATGATTTCACAATGCACACCTGGAAACATAACAACGACAAATATGCTGGAGCTCAGGAATTACCCTGATCTGGAGAAACAAGGGCGGTTAATTACTGGAGTAAATACCTTGACCACCGATTCATACTGGCTTTTCCTGATTAAACCACATTCTCAAAGGTCGGCTCTTAATTGTCTAACAGATGCTCTCCGATACCTGATTGCCGATATTCGAGATGCCACATATGATGCACAACTGACTTCACGCCTCAATACTCCACCAGAAGTAGAGCCAATGCTGGCGATATGTCAGCAAAGGAGTAAAGGCAAAGAGACCTCTGACTGAAACATCCCCGCCGACTGCCGAATCACCAAAATACAAAATGATATTTGTTAATGCCGATTTAGTTGTTTTTCAGTTTTAGATATTTAGATATTTTAGATTAGCATAGTATTTATAGATCCTTTCATTGTTTTGGAAAGGGTCATAAAATTTTGTAAAAGACTTAAAGGCTGAAGTTTGCACTATTGTGCTTCAGTCTATATTCTTTTTGAAACTCGACCACTGGTTCTTAATTTTACTTGGAAGGCTGTTTTAAGTAAATTGTGCACTATTGTCGTTTGCTTGGAATGCTTTCTGGTCTGAAGGAAGAACCGCGACATAGCGATTAATATATTGGATTGATCAAACAGCTTGCATGGTACTATTATCTGTATCTGTTCTCTTTTCTATTATATGAATTGTTGTGTTATTACTTTTGCTATTGTTGATTACATGTATGCAATATAACAGCAAGTCTGCATTTCATATCACTATTGAATGTTTTGTGATTTGTTATCTCTTTTAATCATGCGTGTAACAATGATAAAAATGACTGAGTACAGTAATTCGCTATTATCGCTCTGCATAACTACTTATGCAGAGCAATCTTAAATGATTTAAACATTTATGCTTATTGTTAGTGTCATCTATATGCCTGCCAGTAAGCCTAAATTATCAAACGCTGTATTCAAATGAATCGATAAGTCCCGGGATTAGCTTATAGTTATTATATTTCTTTTGTAGTTTAGTTATTTATTTATTATCACCTTACATCGTAAATCATTCATCCATCCCGTTTACTTATAATCTTTGGGAAACTGGTCCCATTATCCCCAGTCGGAGCCACTATTCCAAACGGAAAAGGAGCTGCACTAAGTTCCGGACCGGGTGGTTTCCCCGATGTTGTTGCAACGAATTTCGGGGCATCAACACCTCCTTAGATTGGATTGGGTTTGATGTTTGACTTTGTGTTTGTTGTGGATGCAGGGCGCATGGAATTTGGAGCTGGGCTTTCAAATCGTGGAGTTTGCTAATAGGATGTACAGCTTCAAATGCCACAATCTTCTCGAAATAACAACCCCATTCTTCCTTCAGTCTTTTCCAAACTCATTTCTCTAGGCTCAATGTTTTTTACAGCTTCAATAGCAGCATCCTTGCCATGTTTAGTTTCCTCAGCCTTTTCCACTATGCCTTGGCGGATTGACCCAGCACTTTTGTAGTTTGAGGCGTTTGAGAAATAGGCTTTCTTCCCATCTCCCTTAGAAGGTGAAGAAACAGATCCATTTTGTAATGTACTCAACGTTGCACTAGGTATCTGAGAATTTCCAACAACCCTAATCATTTCATTGATTTTTTTCTAAGGTCATCAAGTTTCTCCAAGGATCTCTCAAGAGGTTTCATACCAACTAATTTAGCAATAGTTGCCAACGATGAAAATGTTGCATCTCTTACTTCTGGTGTGCCATCATTGCATAATTCTTTTGAGTAAGTGTAACGTTCTCTGCCACCCTGGAAACCTCTTCTTTCAGTATAGCTATGCATCTCATAACATTTTTTTGAATATCTGGTAATGTGTTGATCCACTGCTCCTCCCAAAGAACAATGTTATTCCCAAATTCTGTGATCATAAATTGCACATCCTGAACTAGTTTTGGATGAAATTTAACTAGAAAATCTAGGATGTGAAGCTCCTCTGATGGCTCTTCATCATAAGCACTCATGCCAACAAGTGTAGGGTAGACTATAGCCCATGCAGATCATTTTTCCAATGTAATCAACAATCCCTTCAACTGTTTACAACCTTCTTTTCAGGATGAGTGCTCAACTGAGAAAATAGATGATGGATTATCTCCTAGCATGGTAGAGTGGGCACTGTCATAAGACCATGTTCAAGATGTGTTCTATTTGATAGTCAAAGTTACTATAAGAAGCTATGATCTGCATGGCCAAATACTGATACCCTTCTCCTCCTCAAAGTCCAATAGATGCCTATCAATTCATTCATCAATAATGTCATAAGAGAGGGATCTATATTTTGTTTTAAATATCCAAGTAATTCCTCTCTAGAACCATGAGACCAGAATTTGTATAGCTTTCACCAGCAATATCACTGTCAGCAATGTACAGTGCCCTTTACACATATTCATTGGTATCTCTTTCAATCAAAGTAGAGAAATGAGCTCGTCATATGTTGAGATGAGGATTAGCAGCACGGAAATAGACATCAAATGCTATGTTCTCTTCTTCTCTATCACAATCTAGCCACAAAACCAGCCACTGACATCTCCTAGCTTCCTCTAGATCATTCAATACATGAACTGTTGCACGGGGAGATCTTTGAGTCAATCATTAATTCGGTCATATCTTTTGATCCAGAAGCCAGTTTTAGGAGTATGATATACCGTTGGAATGATTTTTATGAGCTGCTTCTGATGAACATGCTTATGACATGCTTTTCACTAAAGATTATGTGCAAAATATCTCTGAAAACCAGACATAGTAAGAGCCCATTTTGATCCCTAGTGACAGGTTGTGAAGACTGGAACTAACATGTACCACATAGAATTAAACTTGCCTGCCCCCAAGGAATATTTGTCTTGATTATAAACAAGGACAAGGTCACCTTCAAAAAAATTTCTAACATGAACAACTTTATCGTATTGATTTTTTACCCTCTTTTTATGGGCTTCGTTTATTGTGGCAGCATCTCGACACTCCTCATCAATATGCTCCAAATGAACGAGGCACTCCTCGAGACTAGAAGTCTCTGGAATAAGTTCAAAAGCTAATTTAAGGGAAGGAATTTCATATTCAACATGAAAGATAGATTCCAACTCGTAAACCAGTTGAAAAGGAGTAAAGCCAGTGGTAGTCTTAACTGACATTCAGTATACCCAAAGTGTCGAATACAACATGATGTGCCAATTGGATCTAGATTTATTAATCATCCTTTGTAGGATGATTTTAAGGGTTTTTTTCACAGCTTCAACCTGCCCATTGGCTTGAGGATAATACGAAGATGAATGTTCCTACAGGAAACCCATCTTGAGAGCCAATTCAGACATCAGTTGATTTCGAAAGTGACTGCCATGATCAATGACGATCTCTTTAGGGATACCAAACTGGGAAATAAATTGATTGAAGAGAAACAAGGCTATTGTTTCACTGTCATTCTTAAAAGTACACATGGCCTCAGCCCACTAGGTAAAGTAGTCTATGGCCACAATGATATACTTGTGATTTACTGCCGAAGGTGGATTACAAGTAGTAAAATCAATGCCTCACTCCGTGAAAGGACTGACAGTGATAACAGGGAAAAGCAGAGCTAGATGTGCGTGCATTTTACAAGTATAGACCTGATGAGGATGGCATCTTTTGACCACTTCAATACAATCTTTGAAAATTGAAGGCCAAAAGTAGCCTGCTCGCAAACTTTTTTGGGTTGTTCCAAGCCTGGATAGATGACCGCCACAAGCTCCATTATGGCAATCATTAAGAATTGACTCAACTTCTTCCAAGGTTAAACAACACCTAAGGATTGAATCAATCCCGCGACGATATAATGTGTCACCTATAATAACATAATTCTTAGCGATGTGATGCAACTTTCTACGCTCATATTTAGAAAAAGAGGGCATAAACTTCGAAGTGTGGAGATATATAATGATATCCCCATACCAAGGATCTTATGAAGAAATAAGAAATAAATTTTCTTCAGGAAAATTTTCGTCATGAATAATTTCTTCCTCACAATGTAGCTCTAACATCAACTCTGCAAACACTAAAGATTTCTTAGATTTAGTGGACATGAATTAGAGATCGAATTCTTGCTAAATGACAATCCATCTATTATATTCACCCCCAATCACTTGCCTACTAAGAACAAATTGAAATGGATTGACGACTGCTAAGGCGAACATCTTTCAAAGTAGATTGTAATGTTGAAGCCACTAGACAGCATGGACAACTGCCAAAGCTTATTTCTCAATGGGAGAATAGCGCAATTCAGGACCTACTAAACCTAGACTTAGATAATAGATTACATGCTAACATAAGGCATCATCTTCCTGAAGCAGAACCATACCAATGGTTGATTCTACTGTTGCAAGATTCAAGAGGAAATATATGGTATAATCAGGTGGACTCAACAATGGAGTAGAGGTTAATGCTTTTTCAAAGCATCGAAAGATCGTTGCGCGAAATCATCGCATAAAAATGGGACCCCTTTCTTAAGCGAATGCATACATCCTTTTGTGATCTGGGGATAATTGGCTATAAATCTCCTCAAGAAATTGGCTTTTCCTTGGAGACTTTGAAGTTGATGTATGGAAGACAGGGGAGGCAACTGAAGTATTGCCTCAACCTTGAGGGGATCAACACAAATCCCCTCTATTGACACGATGAATCCTAACAACCGACCAGATGTGTCTACGAAAATGCACTTATTCAGATTCAAACATATTTTATAAAAATGACACCGCTCAAAGATCAACCAAAGATGCTTAGGGTGATCAATTATATTTTAAGAATGAGTAGCTAAATCATCCAGGTATTCTTCGATAACATGATTGATTTCGTGAAAAGCATAAGACATGGCCCGATGAAAAGTGGCTCTAGCATTTTTGAGGCTAAAAGGCACATTTTTTTACACAAACGTACACCAAGGACAAATAAAGGTTGCCTTGTGCTAGTCTTCTAAATAGATAGTAATTTGATTGTAGCTAGAGAATCCATCCATGAACAAAAAAATTTCATTATCGGCATATTCATCAATAATTTGATTGATAAAAGGGGTGATGTAATTGTCTTTCAGACAAGCCTTATTTAGGTCCCTAAAGTCAATACATACTCAAATGGTTCCTTGCTTTTTGTCTACGGGGACTGGATAAGAGATCCACTCAGTTAAAGGAATGGGGTATATGAAACTTGCCTTTAGCAACTTTTCGACTTCAACTTTAATATATGCTTCTTTTCTAGGATTAACTGGTCGAAGTTTTTGATGAATAGGTTTGGAATTTTCATATGTCTTGATCTCATGCTAAACTATAGATGGATCTATTTCAGGCATTTCCTCCTAAGACCAAGTGTACACGTCCAAAACTCTTTGAAGAGACTGATATAAGTTTGAATTTCTTCAGGGGAACAGTCAGCTCCAATGAAGACATTTTCAATTATGTTAGGATTCTTCAGGGGAACAGTCAGCTCCAATGAAGACATTTTCAATTATGTTAGGATTCCTAGAGATGTTCGCTGGTATAGTTTGTGAGATAACAAACATGTTACCTTTGGCATAAAACTATGTTGTGGCCAAAGGGTTTAAAAATGTATGAACATCACTAATAGAAGAACTGGACAAACTTGACTCAATTTCTTGTAAATGAGGGAGGAAATATGGATGATGATGTAGATCATCCCATGGTCTATCAACACCCATCATTGCTTCTAGAATTGCTTCTTCAGATGCTAAGACTTTATCTAAGAAATCTTGAGCCGAAGTTGAATCGAGGGTCTAGTCCAGAGAAACGTCTCCATCTAACTCCTCTAGGGAGAAAGTAGTAGGATAGGAGTCTGCAGATTTAATAATAGACTGATAGTCAATTTTTCCACAGACATAGGATGTGCCAGTCCACCTACCTTCCCTCCATCTAATGTGGTGGTAGATGAGGGTAAAGGCCAAGGTTCCGAAAAATAATGAGGTCGAAAGAACTCTCTTTGAGAAGGTCCTTTAGAGGATGAAATAGCATTGATTCTAGATGTAGGAGCAATAAGATAAAAAATACCCATTAAAGAAGAGTACATCCCAACTCCTAAATTCTCTATAGGTTGCCTGGGATTGTCCACTAATGGAACAGTAGACTCAGAAGATGCATGGGATTCACCCGGAGAATAATCTAGCTGATCAACTTTTACAATCCTCCCCCCATGAGGAAAACATAGGATGTGAAATGATGATGAAACTATGGCATCCATCTCATAAATCCAATTCCTGCCTAGGAGGAGGTTGTAATCTAGATTCGTATCAACTATTTCTACCTCAATATTTACCACCTTCCCCCAAAACATATGGGAAAGGCTGGAATAAGCCCATGCAACTTATGAGAATGTCCATCAAATGTCATCAATAGAGTTAGTGAAGGAATAGCTTGAGGCGATCCAATGGCCTTATAACATGACATGGACAATACACCTGTGGAAGCTCCCTCATCAATAAAGGTTCGAAAGATGTTGGTCTTTTGATATGTAGAATTTATCTGAAAAGCCATATGATGGGGGAGTCTCTTTTTGACGTTTGACATATCAAAAGTAAGCACAAGAGAATTTTTTGGATCTACTACTCTGATTGCCTAGAGTAATACACTCCTCTGAGTGGGGCACGACTGGAGTACCTCTAATGCTGTCATAGCACAAGGAGTCTGAGCTAGATTTCTGCAATCGAGTAGTTTTGGGCTTCCCTAGCATTAGGGTTAATGGTCGAGCAATTTGCGGAGCCTTTCGACATCCGAGGCATAGACTCAATAGAGGGCCTATCAATATGGAGTGGCTCTGAGGCATCAGAAGCAAACCTAGCCTTAGATGATTCTGATTCACCATAATGACGCAATCACGAAGTGACGTCGATAGTGAGCTCATCAGGTAGACATTTCATGAATTATCCCCTTCCTGGTTGCCCCTAGTAGGGCTACCAATACTAGAGTTCGTGCTTCCAAGTAATTGTTGCCCTTGGGGAAAAGGGTTAGTGAGGACAGGCTGGGAGGAGAGGGTTGGAATTCAACTATTACTCAACTTCCAATGGTCATCTCCGTTGAGATTCCTAGCATGTCTTTCAATCTCAATAGCCTCCCTAAGCTTTGTATGGTGGAAATGGTCAACCCTGACAATGACTCTAGAATCTTCAATACAGACATGGTGATTGGATTTCTCCACATGCTCGGCCAGAGATGATGAGCGGGAATGATTGTGTCTAATGTCTGCCACGTGCTCATGGATCCTTTGGCTAATTGATTGGCTCGTTTCTCCAATAGATGGAGTACTGTAGGAACATGGAACTAAGTAAATGGCTTTCATGTCCTTCGGGTCGATAGTGTCTTTAACTAAACCAAGAGGATTCATAATTGTTCTTATAGGTTTGAACGAAGAGGAAACATTATTCTGTCTAATGATATGGGCAATCCTATCCGTGGTCCCTTGAATAAAGGGGAGATGAACCTTAGAGATAGGATCAACTCGAGCAGTTTTAACTTTGGACTCCTTACAAGCCCTTTGAAAGGCCTTGAGACTCTGAGTTTTTTTGTACCCATTATTTTTAAAGACTTCAAGGAGATGAGATTTCTCCTGCTCTAGGTGGTTTTCATCAATGATTCTCAGAGTGCGGGTGGCAAGGGTGCTGAGAACACCAAATTTCTGAGCAACAAAGTGATGAGAACTAGCATGAACATATTGTTCCGTGTGACTTTTTTTACAAAAAACTTGGTGAGAAACAAAACTATTATCCATTCTAGAGATGAGAATGCCAAGGAAAGGAAGGCATCTGTCCACCTCTAACTACGCCATGAACTTGGTGGATTCATATTTGGAATTAAGACTGTTTAGAAAAAGATCCAACTTCTTGCAACCATGGAGACAAACGACGCAAGTGTTGTCAACAAACCTCGTCCACTTCTTAGGGCGAAATTGAGTTGAGGCTAAGGCCTTGGTCTCAAAATATTCCATAAAAGGGTTAGCAACAATAGGGGAAATAGGGGAACCCATTGCAACATCATAGGTTTTCTCATAGAATTCACCTTGGAAACTGAAAAAAGTCAGGGTGAGGCAAAGGCCAACCAATTTGGCAGTGTCTTGGTCAGTAATTCGACTAATGACGTCAATGGCCTCTTGAATGGGGATTTTGGTATAAATGGAAATAACATCGAAACTAACAAGCAGGTCCCTTGGGTGTAGCCTTACGTATTTCGATTCCTTAACAAAGGAATCAATTCGAACAATAAAAGGTTTGAGTTTAAGGGCCAGGAATTTAGCAAGAAGATAATTAGGCCCACCTATTGTGTTAACAATAGGTCTTAAAGGGGGCCTAGATTTATGGATCTTGGGAAGGCCATAAATTCTAGGGGTGCGGGGATTTCTCTCAATGAGATTTCTAGAAAGAGGATTAAGAGATAAGTTCAACTTAATGGCTGCTACTACATACTTAGAAATAGATTTAAAGGGATCTTTTTTAAGCTTGACATAATAGTCACTATTAGAGACATGGTCGACCATTTTGTTGATGTAGTCAGACTTATCGAAAATAACGATGGCCCCACCTTTATCAACTTTTAGGATGACAATGTTGGGGTATCTCGCAGGGATTTAAGGGTGAGAAGTTCATCTCTACTAAGTTTTCTTTTGGGAGGATTACCCTTCCTAAGAACAACATCTCAATCTTTCCTAATCACCTCCTTGATATTATCTGGAAGGTCCCTAATACCATATTTGATATTAAAAATATTGTCATCGATGGGAATCTTCTTAGGGGCAAGGGAAAAAATAATCTCTTTATTAAGGAGACTAAAGATAGAGGAATCAAAATTAGAACTGGAAAGGTTTACAACGTTCTTATATCAACCCCCCTTATTAATTCTCTTAACAAGCTCCATACTTCTAAATTCTTCTTTATAACTAATTTTTTTTTTTTTTAATAATTTATAACTAATTTTAGAATATCAAATTTAAAAAATATAACTTTAAATACAAAATTTATTTACTTGTTTGACTATTCTCCAATGGCTAGTTTTCAATAGCTAGTTTTTGACCACTAACTTTGGGCAATGATGCATCCTTACTATTTATTCATGAAGATTGTATGATTTTTTTCACCTTGTCCTCAGGATGAACCACATTTGTTGGTTCAAAACGTCAACCTAATCCTAATGATGTGATTAATCGAAAATACATTTATCTACTATATGGATCACAAAAGTCTCAAATCTAGCATTATAGTTGTTATTGAACACTGAGGATGGTGTTACCCCAAGTGGGAGGGTTCTTTAATAGCCCTGGTCAAAATTCCATGTAATAAAAGTTAATAAAGGAAAAATAATAACCACATTTGATGGGACACTTATTCCAAGATGAATGTTGGGCAAGGCATCCTAGTGTGGATGTTCATTTTCGTTAATATGGCTAAGGAAGTTGACAAAGGCAATGGCTAAGGCTTTGGAAAGGCAAAATGGAATTTTTGTAACATTTATTTATGAAAATAATGGAAATTAGGAGAAAATGGAGGTGAAAGGTCATAGGTTTCATGTGAGGAGGAAATTGAAGGAAAATAATGAAAAATGAAGAAAATAGAGGCCTAATAGATAAAACGTCTTTTGAGGATCAGTTGGTAACCTTTTGTTAGTTTAGTTTTGGAGATCTCTCATTATTCTCTCTCTCTCTCACTTAGAGAAATCTTGGAGGGTGTGGCATACTTTGAGTTTTGGAGCAAGAAGGAAAAGGAAGAGCAGGAAAGTGCAAGAGGACATCGAGATCAGTAGCTACAATGAGTTTTGCTTGTAGGTAGCGAGTGGCATGTATGCTTTCCTCACTAGTTTTGGCATGCATGGCATATTCATGTGGTTTATTGATTATGATTTTTCACTTGCATGGAGGATTTCTTGGATAGTGGATTTGCCTAGCATTGCCATTTCCTAGACAGCCATGGAGATTGTGGGTTTATTTCTTTGTATTTTTTTATTGGTTCTCATGTTTCCTTAGCTTGGGTTAAGTTACTAATTCTTAAAACCTTAGTTGGACAAACACTCTGGAGCCCTGTAATAGCTTGGGTTGAGTTACTAGTCTCGTAGTGTTGGTTGGACAAATGCTTTGAAGGACCTAGAGGGGTAGGAATTACCATTCTTGGAGCCTTGGTTGGAGAAATGCTTTGGATCTTGATATAGGTTGTGGGTTAAGTTACTAGTCCTCAAGCCTTGGTTGGAACAAACGCTATAGATACTTGGAAGGCTTCGATAGAGACCAATCTGATGATGGTTTTTTGATGTCCCATTGTGCAGTGTAATCACCATTTGATGGGTTGGGGTGGTTTTCCTCTAGAAGCCCTAGATGGTTTTGGATTGATGTGTTTATGAGATCCCACATTCATGCTTGGAATATGGCATAGAGGTGAATGGTTGAAGAGATATTTGTCTTAGCCATTCTATGGTTGGGTGGAACATGATAGTCCCATCCCGGGTTTGGATTTTTCATCATCAATATGAAGTTATTTATCCTTTTATTTATATGAGTATTATACAGGTTTATATGTGGATTATATGTCTGTGATTTCCTTGGTATTTCTCTTGTTATTATATTGGTTATGTATATGTTTTATGATAGTAGATGTGTATGGCTCTAATCATGTTTTTACCTGTAAATGAATGAACAATGTATCTATGACCTAATGGATGAAATGACAACTAATTTGTTGAGGCATCAATGCTTCTTAGCGATTCTCAACTAAGTATGAGACCCTATGCTTATATATGTTATTTACACCTGTAGATTACATATTCGTGATAAGATTCACGAAATTTCTATCATCGCTAGTAGGGGTCCAGTCAAGGGCTTGTTCACGTATTTTCATCTACATCATTGTTGCATTGATATCTTTCTGTTCTGAAGGTGTCATTCAATTTCAGGCAGTAACCTAGGCTATGGGCTCAAAACGTGGCTCAAATCTAGGGGACGCTGGCACAAGAATGAAAAAAATAGTCCTGGACGTTTGCATGCCTTGTCATGAGAGCATCCAGAGCCTCTTGGACACTGTGAGGCCCATATCATGGGAGAGTCTAGATGTCAAGAGGTATAAAACCTTAGTGGGACCCAGGGGTTGGTTGCTAGAAGTGTTGGGATGGCTCTCGGGGGTCTTGTCGCTGACGTGGAAGACTTGTATGATGTGTTTTCATAGATTCCATTTTATTATGGTCACCTAGGAGGTTGAATCCAATAATAGTAGCCTCTCGTCACATATTTACCCCGGTTGGTCGGTTACTTATGTAGATGTGGGAGGAGGGTGTTAAAATCATTAGGAAGCTTGGTTAAAATTAACCTCTTACATCATTGGCACTCATGAATATGATAAAAAATGAGGGTGTAATTATCTTTTCTAAACTTGGACAAGAGGTCATAATCAATGTTGTATCTCATAAGTAACTAAAAATGAGTCAATAATGTTTGGGCCATGGAAGGAAAGTCACTATAAGATGTCATATCTAGTTCAATATACCATTTAGTAGCATCTCGAGCGAGGGTAAGTTGGAATAGATGAATTTTACTTGAATTATCCACCAAAGAGTTCCATGAGCACCAAAGATGGTAGGTGGTGATATGTGTCGATGTATTTTCTGCAATATTCCCTTTAAACTTGGGGATATCAAATGGAAATTTGGTAGGCAAATGTGGCCACCAAGGATCATGATGGATGGGGTCATTCATTATCTTACCTACATCTAGAATATCAAGAGAGGATAGGGAAGGATTGTGGAGCTGACTGAATGGGTCATAGGAAGCAAAGCCCCCCAACCAATCGGGAGGTCTCCCCTTACCCTAGTTCAAAGTAGCAATTTGTGGACCATGATTGTAATTCATCGCAACACATAGAGGATGCAGACCAGTGTGACTAGTGTAATGAGCTTCCCCCAGGATAAATTCCTCTAGAGAGCAAAGGACCCCCAAGAACATGACTACTAGTAAGGTTGTACCTAATAGGAAAAGAAGGAATCCCTTACAAAGAGCCACCAATATAAGGAGGATAATTCATAAGAATCTTGGTTCAAATGGAAAGGTTTCCCCTAGGTAAACTAGCCCCTGTAATAAAAGTACTAGAGGACAACATCACTCTGAAAAATGAACTGTGTTATGCTGAAGAAGTACTAGAAGTATGGTTGTCCCTAGGCTGGCTAGGAGCAACAGATGATTTTCCCCACATATTTCTCAAGGATACCATACCTGTATTAGGAATAGGGATAAGGTTGAGAAAAATTAGGAGTGAATATTCCTGATCCTGTAGGTTGGATAGGGTTTAATCCCATGGACATAATAGAAGAAGGAATGGGCACAAAGACACTAGGGAAATTTGTGGGAGTCATAAAAGAGACAGTTGATATGCCCCAAGAGGATATGAGAGGTGTCGAATGAGGTGCAGGTGTTGGCACACTCAATGTTGGAAATGATTTCATAACAACATAAATAATAGATGGAAAGAGTAGAGAAGAACTAACCTCCTCCACTTGTACAAAGGAAGATATGTGTAGGTAGGTCAGGGTTCAACTATCGTAACTTTGGTCCTTATAGGTCAATCAAAGGTGTGTTGATAGGACAGGTAGAATCATCCACAAGTGTCTCTATAGATATCAAGTCATGACCAGGAGGACTAGGAATATAGTCCACAACTTAAGGTTGCCCTAGGTTTTGAGCACTGACAAACACTCTACAAGTACGAGTCAACAATTCACCTATCTCAGGAGATAGACTCGACATTCGATGTGACTGATCGTGACGAGGTTCAGCCAAGGTGAATAAATGAGTTTTAACCAAATCCAGTTAGTACACACACCCCTAAGGCCAAACTACTAACTTAGACCAAACGAAACACAATAGAAAATACCTAAAAGGTATTCACATGCAAACCAATCCTAGGACTATGTTGCAGATGGCCTTCCAAAATACTTCTTATTTGTGGGGTCTGATCTCCACAAGCAGAGCGATCTAGGGGAATTTAAGGTAGAGGAATGGTTTCTACCCACAACCACCACCTATGGGATATTTCTCCTAAGAATGGAAGCTAGAGTACCTTTGTCCCAATGGGGATTCTGGTTAGTCAACTGCTGGCATGGGATTCCCTACCATGAGTTTTGTAGCCTCGAGGAGAATTGATTGCATCATGCCCTAAGCCTAAACCCCACTCAAACATGTTTCTGATGTGCTTTGGTTTTGATATGGATTATAAAGGATGTTTCACTCCCTACTGTAGGCTGCTAAATTTGTTTTAAAGTCTTGAAGTAGTTTACTCACACACCTAGATCCAAAACCCTAACCTACACTAATCTTGGTGTAGTACGAGTAAAAATAGAATACAATTCTAGTAAATTTTATTAGAGCATTTATTTTAGGGGTTGCTATTTACTCAAGAAAGTAGAGGCATGAAACAAGATAATGTGAAACACTCTTGTTCGTTAAAACCCTAGATGCATCGATATGGAAATGAAAATTTTTGTTTTTTCTTCTTTTGATGAAATCTATCTAAAGAAAGGAAAGAATGCTTTTGTCTTTAAAAAAAATAAAAACTACCTACAAAATACAATTCTCAAAGGTCACTCAATGCAATCCCAAAATTCATAAAATTTTAGACCCAAAAGGCAAACCAAGAATCCAAAAAGAGGCCAGTAAGTCCCCAAGCTAGAACGAAAATCACTCAAAATGCGTGTAAACTTGGAATCAAATCTGCACGAGCACTCTCAAGTAGTCAAAAAGAAATCCAAAAAGTGGAAATAATAAGACAATGCAAGCAAGCTAAGGTTGTAGCACAATGCTTCAATTTGAGACAATGTCCTACACGGTCAAAACCAAACCCTATAAACATGATGAACTAGAAAAGATCAAATGGGAGTGACAAAATTGAGTCATGAACATTAATGAGTCAAGACACTCTCAAATAAACTTTTCAAGTTCGAACATGCATAATCACAAGCAATTGAAAACAAAAACACGACCTCTTGTGGACAAAAACAAGAACACAAGACCAAATCCAATTACTAAAGAAAAAGTGACAAAGAAAAAAGAATCCAAAAAAATGATTGCAATATTGAAAAGAAGAACATATCTTGGCTACCACTGAAAGAACTAAAGAGATCTGAATAATTATGACCAATATCAAGGACAATGGCCTCAACTAGAAACACTTTACACCTACAAGTAAAACCCTAGAGTGGTCAAAAAAGAGGCATCCAATACAAACCAAGAAGGTTAAATTCCAATATAACATGTTTAATAGATAATAACACTAGCAGTAATAGATCTAAGAGAACAAAGGAAATTCAAAGAAAAATGATGATCTGAAACCCTATCAATAATATAAGAAACCTTATAAGACAAAAATGAACAAATTAATCCAAAATATAGGAATGGATCATATATATAATAGATCTTGACTTAGGACAGATACTAATGAATAAGGAATATTTGAAGGAAAGGATCTCGTAGGACCTCTTAGAGGTTTTTGGAGTTACAAGCTTAGTCACAGGTACAAATGCCTAAACAGAACGACTCCAACTGTAGGGATAGTAATGGACCATTTTGCTAAATATTTTTTCTTATATATAAATGAATGTTATAAATAATAATGAGGAACTTATCATGGAGGAACTTATTAAAATTGGAATAATCTCAAATCCCTAGAAAACTGGTGTGTGGGGAGCCACTTGGCACGAATCAAATTTTTTAAATTTATCAAAAGTAATGGACCATTTTGCTAAATAAATTTGCTTATATATAAATAAATGTTATAAATAATAATGAGGAACTTATTAGAATTGGAATAATCTCAAATCCCTAGGAAATTGATGAGCAGGTAGGCAATGCAACCTAACAAAATCTATAATACATTATATCTTTGATAATCATTAAGACTAAGCATGTGTTGAGCATATTCCCTTGAAAATTAATCTAGACCCTTAATTAAAAAACAAGTCAACAAACCCTCTTCCATCTAAACTTCATATATATAAGCCTGCAAATTAATTATTCAAACTCTCATTTATTACTAAATAAATTAATAAAAAATAAAAAATTTAAATAATAAAGAAATAACCATTATTTATTTTTACATAAAAATCAATAAAAGAGTAACAAAAACAAAATCACAAACTCAAGAATAATAAACAAAAACATTAATTAAGAAATATTATACAAATGAAAATATAAAGTCAAGAATATATTTTCATTTTCATTTGTATAATATTTCTTTTTAATTTGTATAAAGAAATAACCATCATTTATTTTTATATAAAAATCAATAAAAGAGTAACAAGAACAAAATCACAAAGTCAAGAATAATAAACAAAAACATTAATTAAGACTTTTTCATTTGTATAATGAAATAACCATCATTTATTTTTATATAAAAATCAATAAAAGAGTAACAAAAAGAAAATCACAAAGTTTTAAGACTTTTTCATTTGTATAAAGAAATAACTATCATTTATTTTTATATAAA
The DNA here is from genome assembly GCA_031772625.1 of Pinus tabuliformis. Lineage (NCBI taxonomy): Eukaryota > Viridiplantae > Streptophyta > Pinopsida > Pinales > Pinaceae > Pinus > Pinus tabuliformis. The sequence goes on along the minus strand of CM062804.1, from coordinate 141,297,832 downwards.
AATCAATAAAAGAGTAACAAAAACAAAATCACAAAGTCAAGAATAATAAACAAAAACATTAATTAAGACTTTTTCATTTGTATAAAGAAATAACCATCATTTATTTTTATATAAAAATCAATAAAAGAGTAACAAAAACAAAATCACACAGTTAAGAATAATAAACAAAAACATTAATTAAGAAATATTATACAAATGAAAATGAAAATATATTCCTGACTTTATATTTTCATTTGTATAATATTTCTTAATTAATGTTTTTGCTTATTATTCTCGACTTTGTGATTTTGTTTTTGTTATTCTTTCATTGATTTTTATATCCTTGTTATATATGGCATGAAAAACACTTTTATTAATCGAAGAAGACATAACATTCACAACTTGTAGCCCACATTCTTCCCGCATGAGTAGAAGATTGGAGTATACAATTTGATCTTCGAACAAGTTGAGTAAGATCTTAACACTGGAATGGATGGAATTTAGTTGCATCGTAGTGAAGATGTAGGAAAAATTATTAAAATTGGAATAATATCAAATCCCTAGAAAATTTGTGGGTGGGGAGCCACTTGGCACGAATCTAATTTTTTAAATTTATTAAAAGTAATGGACCATTTTGCTAAATAAATTTGCTTATATATAAATGAATGTTATAAATAATAATGACGAACTTATTATGGAGGAACTTATTAAAATTGGAATAATCTCAAATCCCTAGAAAATTTGTGGGTGGGGAGCAACTTGGCATAAATCTAATTTTTTTAATTTATTAAAAGTAATGGACCATTTTGCTAAATATTGTTTCTTATATATAAATGAATGTTATAAATAATAATGAGGAACTTATTAGGGAGGAATTTATTAAAATTGGGATAATTTCAAATCCCTAGAAAACTAGTGGGTGGGGAGCCACTTGGCACGAATCTAATTTTTTAAATTTATTAAAAGTAATGGACCATTTTGCTAAATAAATTTGCTTATATATAAATGAATGTTATAAATAATAATGAAGAACTTATTAGAATTGGAATAATCTCAAATCCCTAGGAAATTGGTGGGCAGGTATCCAATGCAACCTAACAAAATCTATAATACGCTACATCGTTGATAATCATTAAGACTAAGCATGTGTTGAGCATATTCCCTTGAAAATCAATCTAGACCCTCAATTAAAAACAATTCAACAAACCCCCTTACATATAAAGTTCATATATATAGGCCTACAAATTAATTATTCAAAAACTCATTAATTACTAAATAAATTAATAAAAAAAATAATAAAAAAGAATAATAAAAAAATAACCATCATTTATTCTTATATAAAAATCAATGAAAGAGTAACACAAACAAAATCACAAATTCAAGAATAATAAACAAAAACATTAATTAAGAAATATTATTAAAAAATTAATTTTCAAACATTTGATTGGACCCTAATTTGAAAGTATTATTGCAATTGCTCACATATTTTATACCATAATTTATGGATATGGTTGTAACATTCATATATTAATTTTAGATATTTATGTAGTACTTTTTTATTTTCAATTTTTGAATAAAGTAAATATAATATTTACCATTAGATACTTTCCACCAAAATTTAAAGTCTTTGCATAAAAAATGGATAGGAATAAGATGTAGATATATATATTTACTAGGATTTACTTCTAACTATTGTTAATTCCTCACCACTTATGTAGAAGTAAAACTGTAAATGTGCAAACTTACAAGTAGTTACTACTCACTAAAATTTATGCATGTGCCTAAATAAGTAATAAATTTATCAATCTCACATTTCAATTTATTAGTTCCTCCCAACCAAAATTATGAAATTCCATTTTTCTATTAACTATAATTAATTTAACTAATAAAAATTATAATTTTAAAATCAATTTTTCCATAAAATCAATTATAATTTTAAAATCAATTTTTCCATAAAATCAATTTTAAATTAAGCAGCAAGAACTAACTACCCTACAAAACGGGTTAATATAATCATCTGATTCGATTTTTTTAAAACGAGTTTTACTTTAGCTTGACCATTTGAGAAGCTTAAAATATTTCTTTTTTATGTTTTTATTTATTAATAATAAAAAAATCCTACACATATTATATTAAATAAACAATCGATGCGGAACATATTATATTATAAAGTTGAAGAATTGAAAAGAAATACCGTCCATTATGGAAGGTTCGAAGGTCCGTTAAAAATCTCTGAAAGGCCAATGGTCAGAATATATAAAACTAAATATAATATTAAAAATAAAAAGTTAATGGAAAATGCTGACGAGAGATTAATTTCTACACTCCTCAGATACTGATCTATACATACCTATGCTTGTGACTCTATAGTGCTTCTGTCAAACTTCTTTTTAATGAATGATGACTCAAAAAGGTTCCAAGTCTGATCTGCAATGGCAGACATGGGAGCCAATTATAACTATAGCCAGTGTGACCAGCTGTAAATTGCAATCTCGAATATATCTAATTATATTATTATTAATATTGATTAGATTTTATTTTTTATTATTATTTGATTAATTTTATTTTTATTTATCAATAAATTATAAATTATTAGTTAACTTAATTTTTAAAATAATTATTTGTCTTTATTATAGTTTAATAATTGTTTAATGTTTTAATTTTAATTTTATATAAAATTTTAAATATAATTAGACATTTATGAAAGACAAAGGGAGAAGAACACACTGTAATCTAAGTCAGTTGGAATCACCAGAAACTTTGTATTAATCATTTGAGGAAAACCAATATACAACAGGCTTCAAACAAACATTTAGGAAAATACGAAAGGTCCCATAGGAGATAAGTCTTTCCTAAAAATTATGAACCTTTGTTAAGTGTTTATTCCTTCCTTTTATAAGGAGAGGGAGAGCTTGGAAATGATCATTCAGTTGTATTAGAACTTAGAGATCAGAGATTTCAAGATAAACAAACTAAACAAAACTATGAACACTAATCTTCGATTTCTCCCTCTGCTTTAGCCTTGGGGCTTTAGTGGAAACTATATGATAGAGGCATGCGGACTTAGGGCCCAAGACTTTAGGAGCTTAAATCCCTTTAGTGGGGTCGGGGGGTCGATTCTTTGAATAATTACATTACTAACAGTCCCCGTGTGTAACACATAGGACCACACACTTATGTGTCTAGGACACCTTTAGAATATCGAAGTTCAGAGATCATGGATTTAGCAACATTGTCTTCGGTTTCATACTCCCAAAAATTGTGATTGCAACACATGACATGGCCTAATCCATGTGTAGAGGGAATGAGGGAGGGCCAACATAAAAGTTTTAACACATAAAAAATTTAACAATCTTTCTCTACTTTATAAAAGCTTTTATCAATGACTCCACCTAACCATTGGTTTTGATACATAAGGCACAAATATCAATGCGACCCTCCTTATGCCACATGTTCGCATCACCTTGGGCCCATGGTACCAGGATATTGCAATTGGAGGATTCATATCATTGCCTTTGGTTGCACCCCCAGGAATTGATATGATAATGAGATCTTAGACAATTATTAAGGTATTACAGACTCATGTGCATGGATATGCCTATGTTACTTTGGGCAATGGATCAATAAGATTGTGAAATACATCAGCAGTGAAGCAGTTAAATAAACATAATAGACAACACACATAAACACAACACATTTAATAAGGAGTTCACCCAAAACTCCTGGGCTACGTCTCCTAGTCCAACCTTCAGTGGTGGCCTCTCTACTATGTCTTCAGAAGCAGAGTTTTACAAAAGTATGAGCTCAATTTGAGTCTCAACACATAACAGATACAACGGCAAGAGTTTTTCTTGAACCCCTCAAGCCTCTCTGAGTACACAGACTCTCTCTATCACTCTCTGTCTTTGTCTTTGCTCTACCTCTGCATTGCTTGCCCTATTTTACGTCAATCTATGGCTTTAAAGAAAATCGGTGTTGTCTGTTCATTTCACCTTCTCGGCTTTATGGCTTCCCGACCTCTGTCTACTTAGATCCCCCTCTGAGCATTAGCAATCATTGCTAAATGCTTTCAGGGATGGTGGCCACCTGTTTTGTAATGGAATGGGTCATCGGGCCTTTGAAATCCTTGAAATAACCATTCTCAGTTTACACAGAGAAATACATTCAAAACTGTGAAATTCCGCCAAATAACTCCTATCGGATCCACCTTTATGTTGACATCGCATCCCCACCATTGATCTATGAGATCCAGATCCAACGGTTGTGGTTTATTTCGGGCGGCTCTCTCATACGGGGGTTAACAGCTCGATAAGGGTGCTTTTCTCTCTCCTTTGCCTGGACACATGGCAACCAGTGTATGGGCTCGGGCAGAACCAGGCCCAAACCACTTAATGCCTTTGGTCCTCCCGAAATCCTGTTTGTATCGTGATTTCCCTTTGTATTTAAAAATATATTAAAATATGAAATCCCGCTTATATCGGACTTGAAATCATATGTAACATCATTAATAATACCTTTCGGGTCTAGCACCATCACCCAAATTGCGTTTCCCTTGGTTTTCATTTATTTACGAAAACACAACTTTACATAGAAAAATCCCTTTCTTACGAATCTCAAAATATATCCAATATTGCCTATAGCCTTGTCGGGTCCAGCTTATTACATCACATATATGTACATGGCCCCGCTCCTTTGTGTAGCTCCAATGCGACTTTGCGATGCAACTTTTCACAATCGCATATCGCATGAGCCCCGGGTCATTGGTGAGCGCTCCCATGTGTTTCCCTGATGCAATATCGGGAGTCAACCTAGGCCGTCGATTTGAGTGCTTGATCGACGGTCCCTATTGACCGTGCTAATCGTTGTCGCAATGTTTTAAATGGAATTCTCTAATAGCCTCCCGAAGGCCTCCGCCGATTTGCGATATGCCGATCGAATCTAGACCGTTGATCGGCCAGATCTGATGGCTCTCATGCAAAGTAGTGTTAAACCACCGATAATCTGTTTTTCCACTATTTCTTCATGTTTTTGGCTGTCGATAGTGTTTTCCGACTTTTTGAAAAGTTCATCCTTTTGAGATTGTTCTGATTTTGAAGACTTAGAGGGCTTTCTAGGATCCATTTAGATCACGCCTTCCCACTGAAAAGGCTTTTAGACCACCAAAAGTTGATTTTTAAGTATTAATCAATTGAGGATACAACTTCCTCACTTGTCCAATCTCTATTCATCTTGCACTACCTGGTTTTGAACCTTTGAGTCCAATTTTGGGGTACTCAACATCCCCTCTGCGCGTAGTTCTCACCTTCCTGTCTAGAACTATATCTTCCTGCAACTCATTGAGATATTTAAGCAACAGATCATCAATAGAAGGCAATTGACTTTTCTCTTCAGGATATTCAATCAATGAAGGTTCAAATTGTCTCAAGTTCTTTGCATTAACTACTGAATAGATGTGCATATACGCTGGAAAATCAAGGTGAAAAGCATTCTCACCAATTCTCTCATGTATCTTGAAAGGCCCATACCTTATTGGCTTTAGCTTCTTTCCTTCACCTTGCATTCTGTCCTTTTTTATGTACAGCCAGACTTGATTACCAACTTGGAAGTTATGTTCAATTCGATGCTTATCATGCCTTGCCTTGTACTTGGCTTGGCTCTCTTCTAGTTGCTCCTGCATTGCCTGGTGAATTTCTTGGATTTGTTCAATGAACTTAGTTGGCTTTTCCACATCATTGTGTCCATCAACTGTTATGTCTTTACTAAAGACAAAATCCAAGGGAGACCTTGGTATAAAACCAAAACAAGTCACAAAAGGAGATATTTGTGTAGAAGAATTCTTAGCACGGTTGTAAGCATGTTGCACATAACACAAATGTTCATCCCAAAGCTTGGGATGCTTGCTGCAATAGCCCCTGAGAAACTGGATCACTGTCCTGTTGACTACCTCTGTTTGGCCATCTGTTTGTGGATGAAAGGCTATGCTCTTCTTCAGTTTGGTGTCCATCAACTCCCACAGACTTGACCAAAACTTTCCAGCAAATCGGGAATCTTGATCAGATACTATGGAAGTGGGTAACACAAAATGCACTCAGACGTGCTGAAAGAACATCTTTGATGTATGTTCAGTTGTAATCTGCTTGTCACAAGGTATTAAAATACACATTTTACTGAACCTATCCACAATAACATATAAATAGTCATGACCTTTTCTAGATTTTGGCAATCCCCCAACAAAGTCCATGAAAACACTTTCCCAAGTATGAGAAGGAACTAGAAGTGGAGTGTACAAGCCTAGTTTTCTATTGCTGGGCTTGCTTTTAGCACACATTTTATACCCTTTAATATATCTAGAAATTGTTTCATGCATTCTTGGCCAATAGCAAAATCTTTGCAGCTGTGCAACTGTTTTACTTACACCAAAATGACCCGATATTATAGAAGTGTGAGCTTCTCGGATTATATTAACTCTTTCAGTTTGAGGAATGCATAACTTTCCCAAATGATACAAGAGTGGGTCCTTAACATGATAATCCAATTCTTCTACTTGTTTTCCATGACTTAAAGTTGCATAAACATATTTAAAATCTACATCTTGAGCATATTGTTCAATGTAGCTTTCATGCAATACTGAATTATGCTTAAGTATAGTATATACATTTATGATTGGTCTGGACAAAATATTTGCAACTTTATTGTGTATGCCCTTCTTATATCTAATGATCAGTATGTATAACTGTTTCTTTGCCCATTAAGTAATGTTTCCACTTTTTCACACTCTGCACTAATCCATACAATTCTTTATCATATGTGGGATAATTAACTGCTACAGTATTAAATGTCTCAGAATGATAACATATGGGTTTACCATGTTGCATCAACACTGCTCCCGTGGCATAGTCACTGGCATCTGTTTCAATCCCAAATGGTCTTTGAAGATCTGGCAATGCTAGTACTGGTGTTGTACTGATCTTTTCTTTCAAGGTGTTGAAGGCTTTCTGCTGTTTGCCTCCCCACTGAAACACCTTGTTCAATCCTGTCAAAACATGTAAGGGAGCTGCAATCAAGGAAAAGTTAGCAATAAACTTTCTCCAATATTGTGTTGCTCCTAGGAAGCTCCTAACTTCCTTAGCAGATTTGGATTTAGGCCAGTTCACAATGACTTCAACCTTAGAGGGATCTATCTTCAATTCACCACCCCCTACAACATGACCCAAATAATTCAAATATGTTTAGCCAAATTCACATTTTGATAATTTAACATAGAGATTTTCTTTTTTCAAAACATCTAGAGTCTGCTTTACATGCTTCAAATTTTCTTCCCATGTTTTACTGAAAACAAGAATGTCATCTAAATATACATTTAAAAAATCATCAATAAAAGGTAGGAGTACATCATTCATAACTCTCATGAAAGTGGCAGGAGCATTAGTTAAGACAAAAGGCATAACTAGCCATTCATACAACCCTTGATTCATACCTGATGGTAGCCACTACGCAATTCCAACTTGGAAAAGTAAACATCTTCTTTCAACTGATCTAATAGATCATCTATGCGAGGAAAAGGATAACGATCCTTGATCATTATTTTATTCAATGCTCTGTAATCAATGCACATCCTCCACGAACCATTTTTCTTGCTCACCAACACGATTGGAGACCCGCATGGTGATGTGCTTGGCCTTATGAACCCTTTCTCAAGGAGCTCATGTACCTGCTTCTTTATCTCTGCATTCTCTAAAGGGAATAACCTGTACATTCTGATGTTAGGCAATGGAGCATCTTGTTGCGAATGAATATCATGTACAATTTCCCTTTTGGGTGGAAGACCTTTAGGTTCTTGAAATAGGATATCATATTCTAAAACAACTTTTTCTAAATCAACTTTCTATTTAGCATCACAACCTTCAAATGATTGGTTTTATCAGGGGTCTTTTCCTTTTCAACCATTAGTAAAAATTTCTTGCATGAATTTACAATTCTTTTCATATGCCTTGAGTTTATGAGAATGTAGTTATTTTTGAGCTGATGAGCTCTTACAACATATTCTATTCCATCTTTTGTTAGTTGATACATATTTTTAGTCTATAGAAAATAGCTTTTCTATCATACAAGTAAGGACTTCCTAAAACATTACCACATATATCCAAGGGAACTATATCTAACTCAAACTCATCTACAAATGCTGACTCAAAAGCAAACCTAAGTTTACATTGTCTAGTCACTTGAAGCTTTGCTTTATCACATACCCAACCTAATGGATATGGCTTCTTATGAGGTGTGGTTAGGAGTCCGAACTTCTTTACAATTGCTTCAGAAATCAAGTTTACTTGTGAACCACTATCAAATAAAGTATCAATATTTTGATGCTTGGAAATAACTCTAATATGAAAAAGCTCATGTCTTTTCCTCTCATTTTCTTCATCATCATTAGATTGTGTAGAATTACTAGAAGATGTTTCAGAATTTTTACCTTTATACCTGTATCTGTGACTGTTGTTTCATCACCTATGTCTAACCCCAAATCTTTCTGAATAGTAGCAATAGTCTTCTTCTTCTTGCCATTGAACTTCTTGGGTTTCAGCTCTGGATGAAAAGACCAACAATGTTCATCATCATGTCCATCCTTATTGCAGTGAGTCCATGAAGGTTTGTCTTTCTGTATAGCGTTTGCCTTCCTCTCTTTCCATTTCTGCTTCCTCTTTTCCTTGTTCTTTCTTGCAATGGGTTTTGATGATCCCCCAATCTCTGGGTTCACATTCTTGCCTCTAGCCTCTAGATGTGTAGCCTAAACTGATACCTCATCTATGCTAGTAGGGTTAAACATGAGAATGGTGTGCCTCAAATAGCTATGTAGACCACTTAAATACTTTTGCAAAGTTTCAGGTGAGTCTAAACAAATGCCTAGAATTAAAGCTCTTTTTCTTAATTCCTAGGTATAGCTTTGTACACTTTGCCCCTTTAATTGGCGAAGAGATTTCCAACTCATCATGGCTTGCTGCATATAAGCTAGTGGATAGAATTGTTTTTTAATGTCAGAAACAAATTCACTCCAGGTAGAAAGAATTTTACCATGCTTCTTCAAATCAGCTTTTGCTCTGCCTTCCCACCACACTAGGGCAGTTCCTCCAAGGCCAAGACTGGCCAGCTGAATCTTCCTCCTTTCTGAATTGATGTTCAGCACCCCACAATATAGATCAATCTATGTAATCCAGTTATCTAGCTTTTCTGCATTTAATTCTCCATCATATATTGGAAAATCAAATTTTACATCTAATTTAATCAAAGAGCTAGAAGGAGGTGTTGATAGAGGAGGCTCTTTCCCTTTCCCTTTTCCTTCTGAATGACCATCTAGAAGAGGTTCCTCTATTCCATTGTCTTGTTTGGAGGTTGAAGTATCTTCACCTCAACCTTTCTTAAATTCTCGATACATCTCTTCTACCATGGCTCTCATGGTCATGAAACTGTCCATGAACTGAGAGTCTGATTCTGAGGGAATTTCTTCTACCATTTTCCTCCTAGGATAGACTCTTCCAACTTTTGGGTTAGTCTTAACCAGTTCTCCTTCTCCTAATTTGAGCTTTGACCTAGTTAGCATTCAACAATCCAGCACAAGCTTGTCTAACCTTAGAAAACATAAAGCTCTGATACCACTTGATCTGATAATGAGATCTTAGACAATTATTAAGGTATTACAGACTCATGTGCATGGATATTCCTATGTTACTTTGTACAATGGATCGATAAGATTGTGAAATACAGAGACAATGAAGAAGTTAAAGAAACATAATAGACAACACACATAAACACAACAAGTTTAATATGGGGTTCACCCAAAACTCCTGGGCTACGTCTCCTGGTATAGCCTTCAGTGGTGGCCTCTCTATTACGTCTTCAGAAGCAGTTTTACAAAAGTATGAGCTCAATTTGAGTCTCAACACACAACAGATACAACAGCAAGAGTTTTGCTTGAACCCCTCAAGCCTCTCTGAGTGCACAGACTCTCTCTATCACTCTCTATCTCTATCTTTGTTCTGTCTCCACACCGCTTGCCCTATTTTCTGTCAATCTGTGGCTTTAAAGCCAATCGGCACTGTCTATTCATTTCACCTTCTCGAATTTCTGGCTTCCCGACCTCTGTCCACTTGGATACCCCTTTGAGCATTAGCAATGATTGCTAACTAATTTCAGGGATGATGGCCACCTATTCTATAATGGAATGGGTCATCTAGCCTTTGAAATCCTCGAAATAACCATTCTCAGTTTACATAGAGAAATACATTCAAAACTATGAAATTTCCGCCAAATAACTCCTATCAGATCTGCCTTTATGTCGACATCGCATCTCCACCGTTGATCTAGGATATACAGATTCAACGATTGTGGTATATTTCGGGTGGCTCTCTCGTACAGGGGTTAACTGCTTGATAAGGGTGGTTTTCTCTCTCCTTGGTCTAGACACGTGGTAGCCAGTGTATGGGCTCGGGTGGAGCCCGACCCAAACCACTTACCACCTTTGTCCTCCTGAAATCCTACCTGTATTTTATTTCCCTTTGTATTTAAAAATACACTAAAATATGAAATGCCGCTTATATCAGACTTGAAATCATATGTAACAGCATTAATAAGCCCTTTCGGGTCTAGCGTCATCACCCAAAATGCTTTTCCCTCGGTTTTCGTTTATTTACGAAAACACAACTTTAGATATAAAAATCTGTTTCTTACGGATCTCAAAATATATCCAATATCGGATGTATCCTTGTCGGGTCCGGCTTATCGCATCACATATATGTACATGGCCCCGCTCCTTTATGTAGCTCTAATGCGACTTGGCGATGCAACTTGTCGCAATTACATATCGCATGAGCCCCGGGTCATTATTAAGCGCTCCCATGTGTTTCTCCGACGCGATATCGCAAGTCAACCCAGGCCATCGATCTGCACGCTTCATCGATGGTCCTTGTTGACCGTGCTAATCGTTGTCACATTATTTTAAGTGGCAGTCTCCGATAGCCTCCTGATGGCCTTCGCCGATTTGCGATATGCCGATCAGATCTAGACCGTTGATTAGCCATATTCGATGGCGCTCATGCAAAGTAGTGTTAAACCATCGATACTCTGTTTTTAGACTATTTCTTCATGGTTTTGGCTGCCAATAGTGTTTTTTGACTTTTTGCAAAGTTCATCCTTTTGCAATTGTTTTGATTTTGAAGACTTAGAGGGCTTTCTAGGATCCATTTCGATCAAGAATTTACGATCGCTGAACACTGATCACATTTTTCTCCTTAACTCTTGGTTCCTTAGCTCTTCCCATGACCATAAGCCAACCCCCATATCGGAGCCCCCCTTATCAGAGGTTTTCAATCGACGATTCCACTTTGATTCACAACAAACTACAACCTCCAATCCCTGATCTCCAATGTGTGATGTCATCACTGATGCGTGTCACCTTATGAGTGGTGACACATGTCACCCTTTTTTTGGCTTCATATGACCACTGAAAATGTCGAATATTCCTTCCACATGTCCACTGTATGGCCACATCATGATGATGTCAACCGCCACGTGGCCCTTCTCGAAACCATCGATGTGCTGCCAAGTGTCGTGTATCAGAACCAATCATGCATAGCCATATTTATTTTATCAGATCCAATGATGCTCAACCACGTGGCTCCCTAGAGGAGAGAGGAAAGGGCTCGTCCTACCTTGGTTTTGTAATTAATTTCTTTGTTAACCTGTTTTGGTGCTTTCTTGGAGGTTTAACACTATCGTCACTTTTCCCAGCATTTTTAACACTATTGGCACTTGCCATATCAAAACTTTCTCTGATTCACAACATTTGCATGTTGCAACATTCTCCGATACGTGATCATCGATTTGCTATGTCTCATATGCCCTCATCACTGATATGACCATGAATCTCCGATCGTCAATCTTTGATATCGCTGATATGCTCCAATGTACCATATGCCTTAGACATCCGATCTCCGATTGTCGATATCGGCGATCGGAGATCACTGTTTTTCTTTAACCTTCACTACCACTGCTTTAAAAAATCCTATATAAGGGATATGAGGTTTATAATTAGGCATTTTCCTTTGTTTTCAGCTTTTGAAAGGGAAACTTTGATCTACTCTAACTTTTGATTCTGGGGTCCATATGGGGAGTTCTATATACCATTGGAAAGTTGCTTTTAATAAATTTCCCATGGAGAGGGTCCAATTTAGTTTTGAGTGCTTATGTGGCTTGGAAGATGGATGCAACGTTTCCTCCTAAATTGCACCATTTTGATAGTTGAAAAACAAATAATGCAAAGGGTGAGAATATTGGCTCCACCTAGGAACAGGGCCTTGTTGGCAAGGTGTTGATAACCTGCAAACTAGCAGCCTTCTATCTATTGGGCATTGAGTCATTTTATTCATGTATAAAAGACAAAAACAAAAATATAAAGAGCTGAAATCATTGTTGATATTTCATAATGGCTCACCGATATGCACAATGGGTCAAAACTGAACCTCTTAATGTTGGAAATAAAGTTTCAAGAATTTCCCATTTACAAGCAACTCAAGTATTTCACCCTCCAAGCTCTCCAGCATGAAAGTATTGTTTCCTTTAGTCTCAGCAACCTTGAAGGGTCCAAACCATAAGGGATCAAATTTACCATGTTTCCCTTTGTCTTCTCTTCTCATACCCCATCTTAGAACTAGATCCCCTGGTTGGAGAGGCCTGTATTTAGCTTTCATATCAAACAAGGATTTCATTCTTTGCTAGTAGTTTTCTAACATGTGGCTTACTTGTTCATGGTATCCTAGAGCTCGACTATCTGATTTATCCTTCTTGTCAGGGATTTAGGTTCTTCTTCAACATCCCATATCATATTCACAACCAGAATAGCAATTTGTATAGGGAATACAACTTCTTTTCATTATAGTAACTATAAAGGCGACTCACTTGTGGATATTTTTGGAGTGACCCTGTTTTCCCATAGTGCAAACTTTAGTTGAGAATCCCAGATCCTCTCGCTTTCTACAATTGTCTTCTTCAATATTCTCACCACCCTTTTGTTGGAAAATTCAGCCAGCCCATTTCCTTTAGGATAGTAGGTGGTGGAATGGCCAACTATGATGTTAAATTTCTAGCAAAGGGTGCTAAACGTTGTAGACTTAAAAGCCTAGGCATTGTCAGTCACAATATTCACAGGACGACCAAACCTATCCAAGATATTCTCCTAAAAAATTTTCATTACTATAGTGTCAGTTACATTCCTAGCTCAGATTGCTTCTACCCACTTGGTAAAATTGTTTGTGGCAGTGACGATCCAAGAGTGTTTGCCACTGGAAGGAGGATGTATCTCTCTGATGAAGTCTAGTCCCCATTTCCTGAAGGGTTCTTCTACACAAACAGGTATCAAAGGGAGTTCCATTAGGTGAAATTTGAGGTCTAAAATGGGCCTCCTAAGGAAATTATAAAATAATAGTGGAAATAGTAAAAGAACATTAGATTACATCATCAAATTTTAGAGGGGAAAAAGAAAAAAGTATTTTTTTAACTCATATTTTCAACTTATCTCCCTATGGGTTTACTCCAATTTCGAGCGGAAACACTTGTTGGATGCATAATTTGATTTCTAATCCAATGATCTAGGTGGATATTGGTGACCACCCACCTATTCCACCTAGACCCCCCATTCAGTTTCATTTGTTTCCTTAATTATAGCACAATTTACTATTTTTGCTATTTTTTTGGGTCCTGAACTTTCGGAGTTGTTTTGAGGCCCTAAACGACGTTTTTTTTGGAAAAAATGATTTAAAGATTATTAAGGTAATCACATCAATAGTTGTATTCCTTGGAGGTATTTTTCCAACAAGGTATCATGCGTGTCAAATGGAAGTAATATGACCAAGTTACAACCTCGAGAAGTTGGTTACCCAACTAACCCCAATGGCGCCCATAAGCTCTTGGTGTTACATCTCCTTGGTTTAGGGTTTTCATTGTTTAGGGTTTTATCTTATTGTTCAATAATAAAAAGGCCCTTGAGCCTCATTGTAACTCAGTTCAGAGGAATGTAGCCACCACATGTATTCTTAGAGATAAGTTACCATTGCCCGAGCTATCTTATTTTCATTATGTTTGTAAGCATACTTCATATTTTTCTATTAATGAAATGAAGTGATTTTTTGATACATCTTTGTGTTTATGATTATATGTAAGTTGTTGTGTTCCTGTTAAGTTTGGATCAATGGTATCAGAGCAGTCTACTCTTTTTTTTCTTTTCATGTCCCCAACAAGGTCAGGGTATAAGGAGTTAGGGCTCAATCTGGTTGAACCCTTGCAGGATCAGCCTCATAAAACCCGACAACCTCCCATGTTGGAAGAAAATAAAGACAAGGGGGCGGGAGATCCTTTCAAAATGTTGCACGAAGAAGCCCTCGAGTGACAAAGGGACACGATGATGGATAACTTTGGCCAGATCCTCTGATGGATACTCACAAGCGATGCATCTTCATCCAGCAGCCACTCCAGAGATGCCACTCCTTTTAAGGTACAAGTTAACTTCAATATTCCCATATTCAAAGGCCTCATAGATGTAAATGTCATAGATAAATGGTTAAATCTATTGGAAGGATATTTTTCAGTTCATGACTTTTCCAATCGGGAAAAGATTAAGTTTTCACTTCTCAAAGCCACCCCAAAGATCAAGGACTAGTGGGAAACCTACTATGAACAAAAGGATGAGAGTGAACCCTCGTTGTTTTCAGCTGCAGCCACTTGAAACTGCTTTTGAGATGCCATCAAGGAATAGTATTACCCTATCATTAGATATGGAGATAAATACATGAAGTGGACCACACTGCAACATGGAAGAGACCAAGATGTGTTAGAGTTCACAAATACTTTCCATACCCTTCGCTCGAAGCTGGGTATCAAGGATATTGAGCGACATTTGGTGCTTAAGAACTGCAACTATCTACACAAGTACATTCAAGACAAGATGGAGTTTCGGGACATTTCCTCACTCGTTGTGGCATGTAGGTACACTGTAAAGATTGAGCAAAAGTTTAAATAGAAGAAGTGGGACTTTGTATCTGTGAATCCAAAGAAAGAAAAATGCCACCCCCAAACCAAAGAAAAAGGGACCAAGCTAAGGCAGGGTACCCAGAATAGCGCGTCGAAGCCACAAGAAATGAAAAACACCACAAAGATGAAGAAGGACATGGGAAAATGGTGCGAGTTCCATAAGACCTCCACTCACAATACAAGTGAGTTTCGGGCCAAGCAGTGATTGTTGGTCGAGCTAAAGGCTTCTGAATTATACACAATTTTTGACTCTAAATCAAATTCCGATAAGGGAACTAACAAAGGGAATCAAATCATTGATGTGAAGCCAGTGCCACCATGGCCACCACAAAGATCTAGAAAATTGAGCCTGAAGATCCAGAGGAGGGGGAACACCTCTTCCACTAACAGATGTGGGTGAAGGGTTCTCCATTGTAGTTCATTTTCGACAGTGGGAGCAAAAGGAACCCATTTCAACATAAGTCATGAAGCAACTGGGCCTAAAGACTATATCACATCCATAGTCATACACCATCCAGTGGCTTCACCAAGGACGAGAACTTCACGTCAGCCAGTACTGCGACCTTCCGTACAACATCAAGCCCTTCACAGATGAGGTACTGTGTGAAGTTGCTCCTCTTGAATTTTCTGATGTATTGTTACGACAACCATACTTGTGGAAGAAACATGTTGTATATGAGTCTAGACCCCGCTCTGAGATTATTACGTTGGCTAATAAGTTGTACAGGATACCAGAGGTTACCTCGCCTACCGCCATCTCTTTGATCACTACAAAGTGATGCAATAAGATCATTTCCTAGACCAGGAAATTTGTTTTCCTTATGATTTGACCCCAGGGCAAGAAGAAGGTTGTGGCCACAGCTTCTAGGCATGGCTCCTCTACACAGCAACAGTAGATGGACAAGGTTGTGGAGGAGTACAAGGATATTTTCACATCACCCATAGGGGTACCTCTGCACTGTCAAGTCAAGCACTCCATCGATCTGACCTCGGGCGCACTGTTGTCCAATGGACCCATATATCAACACTCTATTCTAGAGAATGATGAGACCAAGAGGCAGATTCAGGAACTACTACAAAAAGGGCACATCAAGCCAAGCTCATCACCTAGTGGGAGCCTAATTGTATTGGTACAAAAGAAGGATGGGATTTGGAGGCTTTGTATTGACTATCGGGCATTGAAAAAGATCACTGTCCAGAATAGGTACCCAATCCCATGGATTGATGACCTTCTATACCACCTAAAGGGAGCCAAATATTTCAGCAAGA
This sequence comes from Pinus tabuliformis, assembly GCA_031772625.1. NCBI lineage: Eukaryota > Viridiplantae > Streptophyta > Pinopsida > Pinales > Pinaceae > Pinus > Pinus tabuliformis. The sequence continues at coordinate 141,281,509 of CM062804.1, read as the reverse complement.
TTGACTTGAGGTCAGGTTATAACTAGATGCCTATCGAACCGTCTGATGTGTGGAAGGCTTCCTTCAAAGACAAGGAGGACCTTGGTTGGTTATGCTATTCAGATTGACTAATACCCCTTTAACCTTCATGAGACTAATGGATGACATATTTCGACAATTCACCAATGCATTCATGGTGGCTTATTTAGATGACATCTTCATCTTCAACTAGAGTTGGGAAGAGCACCTCCACCATATTCAACAGGTCCTTCAAACCCTTCAACAACACACGTGTGCTAACTTGGAGAAATGCACCTTTTTCCTAACCCATGTTCAATCTCTAGGGTACATCATTGATGAGAAGGGTGTACATGTGGACCCATCCAAGATACAAGTCATTTGGGATTGGATAGCCCCTATCACTCTAACAGAGCTGCACAACTTTTTGGGTCTTGCCAATTTCTACTGTAGGTTCATGTTGGGGTTCTCTCATATCACTTGCCCTTTAATTCAAGTCACCAAGGGTGGAGCGAAATCAAAGATCTTTTGATCAGAAACCCAGAAACGAGCATTCTTTGAGTTGAAGAATCACCTATGTTCTGCACTAGTGCTCACATTATCAGACCTGCAACAACCATTTGAGATTGAGACAGATGCCTCTGACTATGCTATTTGTGAGGTTCTTACTCAACATGGCCATCCAGTGGCTTACCATAGTTAGACACTTTCAGACATAGTCTTAAAGTACCCCACTTACGAAAAAGAAATGCATTCCATTGTGTAGGTATGTCATCAATGGAAGCATTACATTATGGGGAAGAAAACATTCACCCACATATACCATCAGCCGCTACAGTTCACACAGACACAAGGGAAGTTGTAGAAAGATAGCCATCAGAAATCGTCCACCTATCTGCAACAATTCCATTTGAGAATTAAGAATAATAAGGGAAACACTAATAATGTCATTGATTGCCTCAAGCGACCACCGGTCATGGCACTAATCACTATGCTCAACTACTATGGGCACGAGACATCGAGGTGGCCACATATTTACAAGATAAATCCACAATTCGGAAGCATATACCAAACACTCCTAGAAGGGAAGCAAGTTCCACATTTTCACCTTCAAGATGCACTGTTATGTCACTTAGGACACATATGCATTCCTTCAAGTGAGCATGCCAAGATGATTTGGGAGGCGCACTACAGTCGAGTTGTTGGACATTTCATAGTAGAGAAAATTATGGTGGTATTGGAGAAGTACTTTTATTTTCCGAAACTTCATCAGGATGTTGGGAAGTACATTAGATCCTACACCATTACCAAGCCAACCATTAAGAAGCAAGACCTATATACTCCTCTACCTACTCCTCGTCAGCCTTGGGAATCTGTCTCCATGGATTATATGTTGGGCCTTTGTTCTAATAAGCACGATAATGATTGCATTTTCATGGTCGTCGACAGATTCTCTAAGATGGCCATCATCGCAACCTACAAGAAGAGTATCACAACAGAGGCCACTGCTAAGCTCTTCTTTGAGTGTGTTTGGGTACACTTTGGGATCCCACAGTCCATTATCTTAGATCGGGACAACATATTGCTGAATACATTTTGGTCAAGTCTCTGGTTGATGTTAGATATAAAACTTACTAAGTCCACGACTTTCCATCACTAAACTGATGGCCAAGAAAAGGTTGTCAATAGGATGATCATACACATTCTGTGCATGTACAACTTGAAGAATCCACACACATGGGATGAAAGTCTCCCCTATGTCCAACATAGCTACAATAGAGCTCTCCAATGCTCAGCAGGCCACAACCCCTTTCACGTAGGGCTAGGATTTCAGCCATTCCACCCCATTGATGTGGCCATGCCATTTGCAGCCACTCAGGTAGGTTCAGATCACATGTAGACTGAAGCTGAAAGGGGTAATAGCTTCATTGAGCACATGCAACACATCCACCAATAGGTCCATGATATATTGGACAGAACCAATTCTAAGTATAAGCAGTTCCATGATCAGCATTGAGTGTCGAACAAGTTCCAGGTTGACAACAAAGTTTGCCTTTATTTGTAGAAGGAGCGCCTTGTTGGACCCCACCGCAGCTTCACCCACTTCGATATGGGCCATACACCATCACCAAGGTTGTCGGTGACAATGCCTTCAATCTCAACATCCCATTGTTCCATGGTCTACACCCAGTGTTCAATGTAGATCGCCTTCGGTAATACTTTCCACCGTTGTTGGACATATCTAACATTGCAAAACAACTCACACCAACAGAGCTCATCACGGACTGCATGGAATAGTCCACAATTGATTAGTTCATGGACACACAAATCAAGAACAATCAACAATAGAGGATACAACTATATCAAGTTTTCAAAGTAGGCCAACTGCTTCACCAGGGCAAGTGGTTCACCAAGGACCAAGTTCAATAGAAATTTCCTCACCTCATGGAGGTTCTGCATGCAATGGGGACCATCGCTTCCTAAGGGGGGAGGAATGATCCAGGTTGATATTGGTGGCCACCCACTTATTCCGCCTAGAACCTATCGGTTTCATTCATGTTTAAGTTCAGATCATCCAAGGAGTACCCATGTTGCATACTTTCGATGGACCCTACTACACGAAAAATGAGAAATACATGAAAAACATGATTGCAATCATGATTTTTCCTATATTACTCTTTTTTTTTTCATGTATTAGGGTCCATCGAAAGTATGAAACATGCGTACTCCGATGAGGAATTAAATTTTGCATCCAACAAGTACTCCTGATCGAAATTTGAGTAAAACCTTAGGGAGATAAGTTGAAAATATGAGTTGAAAAAAATACTTTTATTATTTTATTATTTTTTAGTCTTTCTACTTTTTTACCTCAAAAATTGTGAATCATACCCCATGGTTGATATCATCATCTTGAAACCTATTGGCTTTTAAAAAAATTATTTTGGTTGTACATTTTTTGTAGGAGGCCCACTTTAGACCTCAAAATTCCCATAATGATCCAATTTTTTCTTTTCAACAAACACTTGACACTGTTGGTAGGACCTAGCATAAGAATGAACATCACTAAATAGTGTGGCTAATAGAACCTTAATTTAAATACCTTATGCACAATGGTCTTCCAGTTGTAGTCCCCCCCACAAATGCCAGTATGGAAATCATCCATAACTCTTTCAGTTTCTATCTCAACCAAATGCAGCAGCAAAATTCCCAACAATATTTCCATTACTGTTTCCCATTAGATATAATGAACTTATGGGCTTGAGCCCTTAATGCTTGGTACTTGGATTTTTTCATCTTTGTTGGGCACCTCAAAAATATGAGATAATGGATAACATTTTGATACCAGCCATAGGTTTCATATTTGATATGAATCTTTTGGACTGCAGTTTTCATCATGTGTTGTGCCCCCTCTTTATCTTCTTCAATTAAGAGGTTGATCCCCAAGTCTTGTAAGTTAGATTCCGATAAGATTATAACTAACCCTTGTCCTTTAACAAGTTTGGTGGGATTTACCTCCATGTCATATTCTTGGATTTTTACAATCCATTTACCCCATCATTGTATCCTTTCACCAAGATGTCTTTAAGAACTATTGTCAGGACATAAGCCATGATGTTTTAGTGCAATACATAAACTCTGAAAGCCTTCATAGCTTTCACTACAACATATGCCTATTTTTTTAGTATATTATACTTTAGTTCAACATCCTACAACAAGTGGACTAGGAAAGCTATAGGCTTCTCATAGCGTTCTTTATTTTTCCAAAGTAACACAACAATTGAGTATGGGGGGAGGAAAAAGAAAAGATGTAAAATTTCCTTGAATAGTCTATCACGACTAACACTAGAGCCTCTGCAAAATCTCTCTTGATTCTAGAGAAGGATTCTCAGGAATTTCAGCTCCACTTTACTTCATTATACTTCTTCAACATCTTTGTAATGCCCTTCACTCTCTCTACATAATTAGGTACAAATTTTCTCAATAAATTAATCCACCCCAGGAAGATTTGGACCTCCTTTGTATTCCTCGGTAGGGAGATGTGACTAATAGCCTCCACCCATTTAGGATCTATCTTTACTCATTCCTACGCTATGATGTGCCCCAAAAACTTGCCTTTGCTCAAAGAGAACTGGGATTTCTTATGATTTAGGGAGAGCCCATATTTTCTGCATTTCTCAAAGGTGAGCTTCACATGTTCAATGTGTTCCTCATTTGTTTTGGAGAAAACAGTGATATCATCTGGATAAAACACCACAAATTTGTCTTTCTCTGCCATAAATTCTATATCCGTTGCCCTTTGGAAAGTTTCTCTTTCATTTATTAGGCCAAATGGCATACTTGCATACACGAAAGTCCCCCAAAGTCTAGTGAATGCAATTTTCTTTTGATCCTAAGGATGCACTGCCACTTGGTTTTATCCTGAAAATCCATCCATATTTGAAATTCGAGAAAAGCAAACTACCTTTTATAAAATGTGATCCATTTTAGGCAATAGGTAGTTTCCCTTCAAAGAAGCTTTGTTCAAGTTCCTAAAATCTATATACAGTCTAATTTCTCCATTTCTTCCTAACGGGAACTAGATTAGCAACCCATTCTAAGTACCATAGTGGTACAATGATCTTAGATTGAAGCAACTTCTTCACTTCCTTCTTAATGGATGGAAGTAGAAGTGGATTGATCTGTCTAAGTTTCTTCTTACACCGCTTCATATCGTTTTTAAAGGAATTTTATGTTGAATAAGATTTACAACAAGAGCTTTTAAATCATCATAAGACCAAGAAAAAAAATCTTTATAGGCTTTTAAGAGGTTTAAGTACCTTTGTTTGTACCGATGAGGGATCCCTTTTGACAACGTAATCATTCAGGGTTCATCTTCTGAGCCTATGTTACACTCCTCCACTTGTTCATCGGCTTCTCGTTCAATAGGTTTAGAAGCCAAATCGTTAGCTTTGAATAACCTTTCCAAAGGAACTAGACTCCATGGAATGGAATTTCCCTTCAGCTGTAGAAATCTATGTCCCGCGATGTTTTCTTCCCATGTAGTCAGTTGTTCTTCTATTAATTTTTCTTCTTTTTCTTCTTGGTCAATCATAAAGTTAGAGAATTCCCCAATGAATTCCATGAAGTGTTTGATTTTCTCATCATCCTCAAACACTTACCAATGCTTCACATTGTTAGGAACTGAGGGTCTGTATCTAACTTTAATTTCATACCTAAGTAAAGGATTTTATGGTGGCTTGAAGTTTCTAGTAGCTATAGCCAAATAATTAGCCATTCGATTTCCTTCTCTGGGCAATAATTGGATATTAAAATTTGTGAAGAAGTTGTTGATCAAGTCCCAAACTTCATTTCTTTAAGCCCTTAGTCGGGAGTGCTTGGTTTGGCATTGGTCATTGATCTACCTGACTACTAGTTCAAAGTCCCCAAATACGGTAAGGCACTCAATGTTTAGATTCTTTGTTGCTTGTGGGCCTAGTAGAAATACCTCATATTCTACCACATTATTAGTGGCCTCAAACTCCAATTTGAAGGAGAGGGGAATTAAGCTACCTTATGGATATATCAACAATACCCCTGCCCCATTTCCTTCTTTAGAATTGTCACCATCGAAATAAAACTTCCATACCTTGCTATAATCTTTGAGCTATCTATTCGATTTGACTGTAGGTTGTACTTGTGTTTCTTCTATAATAAATTCATCTTCTTCCAACATAAAGCAAGAGATGTCCCTTTTTGTCCCATACATAGGTTCATTGTTTGAACAATCATCTCTTGTGATTGTTTTGACAAATCAGGATTCTCTATGAAACCTCATATCCTCTCTACCAAAGATAGGAATCGTAGCATAAGTTAGATCCAGCTTGATGGACCCTCCAATCTTGGATCTCTGAGACCTAGATAGAAGCACACCAAACCTTGCAAGGATGTCCGCAAATATGATGTCCATCACCACACTTTTTTGTTGGGATCTGGACCAAATTCACCACCAGGTCTTTGATCATCCCCAAGCACTTGACCCTCTTAGATTCAATAGAAAAGATATCTTTATATGGTCTAGTTATATCTAGACCTAGTTGTTCCATCACTGATAGTGGCATCAAGTTATGAGAAGCTCATGAATCCAATATGTAATTATGGAGTAGGAGGTCATGTACTACCAAAGTGACATAAAAAGGTGGGGTGGATGGATCTTGTTCCGCAAAATTAGGTCCAAAGACTACCATTGGCCTCTCTTCTTGTAGTTTTAGACTATCAAGTCATTGGACTAAAGCAGAAGGAAACAAAAATTGGGAGACTTTGGCCTTTTAGGTGGGATGTTTCAAGATCTCAGACAATGGGACTGGGATCTTGACTTTTTCAAGCTCTTTTTGAAGGCTAAGGATAGTAGGGCCCTTATATGTAGTTCTAATTTCTACAAAATCACTTTATTTTTCATGAGTGAGTCTAATAGGGGAGGTTATTTACCTTATTTGACAACTTCAAGCTTATATATGTTTGGATCAGAGGACTCTTTCTTTCTTGGAATGCTTGGAACTACAGGTCCCTTCCCCTTGTCAGCAAACTTAGGAGGCTCCTGGGAATAAGTACCTGCATTTGGATATGGTGCTCTTGATCTCTTTCTAGAATGGTCCCTGGATCAACTTCTTATGTAGCTGAGCCTACATAAAGTCAGAGAACTGTTTGCAGCAGTAATTGATCTTGTCATC